>JBBBDQ010000922.1:2885000-3265248 GCA_037127315.1 Ascarosepion bandense | reverse complement strand
TATATATATATATAGAGAGAGAGAGAGAGAGAGAGAGAGAGAGAGAGAGAACCGCATTACAAATTTACGAACTGTGTTTGCTATTTATTGAAACTGTTATCGTTGCCTAGCAAAGTTTTTGTCAAGACAAGATAAATGTTTATGTTAACATCCTTGTAATCTCTCTGAAGATGGCTTATGTGAGCCGAAACCTTAGAACCAACTTAATAAAAAATTATTCAAATGTTAGAGAATTTTTGTCTTTATTTTCACTTGAAATTAAAGCCAAAATACGATGTTTAGAACGGCTCATGATTGAACATAATAGACATTCATTGTCTCTCATATTTAACAGTATATGTTTAAAATATATATATATATATATATATATATATATATATATATATATATATATATATATCCCTTTCCAAAGCAAATGAATTAAGAACAACCCTAATAAACTACGCCCTGAAAGGAAACGAGTCATAAATGAAAAAACTTGAACCTTGATAATACCTGGTATTTTTATTTCTATATTTTTTAATCGATTCATCATCAAGAAAGGCAATAGTGTCGCTAAAATTGTTGGCTCATGAATTTGGTGACATAGTAATAGTCAGTTCAATATCAAGAAAAACAACTGCGTAGTACTACAAAATAAGAACTAAACGAAATATCCCTAGACATAGGCAATGGACCAAGAACAGTCTACCTCCAAAGAATAAACAAAGGATTCAGTTTCTCTGTAGGTTACCCAGATATATATAAATCTGAGGAAGTCCATACAACTGCCGAAACATTGTTATAACGACAAAAATGACAATAGTCCGAATATAAATAAGTCTATTTTTTTTTTTTTTTTCACGAGAGAATAATGCATTAACAGTTTGTATTTTACTTCATAATAACAATGGTGATTCCAGATACAAATTCTAGGGGAGGAAATAAGGACATATCTTTCCAACTAGTATTTTCGCACAGGTGAATAGAAACGAAGAAAAGATTGCTAGACTGCTACGTGATGTCAGTTCTTCAATACGGCTGTGAATGCTGGACAATATCATCGAAAATGAGGACAAAACTGGAAGCGGCCGAAATGTGGTTCTACAGAAGGATGCTACGGATATCGTGGACTGAGCATACAAGCAACGACGAAGTGTTAGAAAGAATGGCAACAAAAAGGAAATTGATGCTGAGCATCAGGAAGAGACAACTGAAGTTCCTGGGACATGCAATGAGGAAGGAGAGCCTGGAGAACCTGATACTGACTGGACAGATAGAAGGAAGGAGAGACAGAGGAAGGCAGCGGATAACATATTTGCAGGGTATGATCAGGTGGATGACGGAACGGGGGTTGCCAGGAGCAACAGGAGCAAACATACTAAGAGCCACAAGGGATAGGGAGACGTGGAGATAAATGATCGCCTACGTCCTGAAGGGACAGGGCACATAGAAGAAGAAGAATGTGAATTCAGCAGATTTTCGAACTTTTCTCTTCTGATTGCGCATTTTATATCTTTTGGGTAGTCAGTGGATAATAAATAATGTGACGATAATTTTATTTGATTTAAGTTTAGACTAATTTATTGTAATGCCACAATGAATACCAAAAGGAGTGATACGTCGAGAAGGTGAAAGGGAAAAGTGGGATAATTAATACACTGATAAGACCCCCATCACTATATTAATTATAGTATAGTGACCGGCGTACTGGCTCAACTCCCCATGCCAATTAATATCAACTTCAGAATAACGAAAATGCGTTCTCTCAAAAATTTAATAACATTTAAAATGAATAATTTCGAAATTATTTCTTATATTCACCTATGAGCATATAAAACGGCTTACGGCCATATCACGTTGAATACGCCGGTTCTCGCTCGACCACCGAAGTTAAGCAACGTTGAGTCTGGTCAGTACTTAGATGGGTGACCGCCTGGGAATACTAGGTGCTGTAAGCGTATAGTGACGGATGTGCGTTGAGTTGCAGTGGATATCGGCTCGGAAAGAGAAATCGGTGAGCCGAGTTCGAATTCCAGTTGAATAACCTGCATTCAGTTAAGCACTGGTACCCTTGGGAAAGATATTTCTCCGTCCCTTCCCTCCAGTTATGGGTTAAATAACAGGGCAAGACTTGGGGACCCTGCCCTTAAAAACAAATCCCAATAACTCTTGGTACTCAAAAATAAAAAAGTATTACTAGACACAGAACTTATATAATAACAACAATAAATATTTGAAAGAAAAAGGTATTCAGTCAGTTAAGTGCCATACGTGAAACACGCTTGGGTGATCATGTCGCGAAAGAGACATGACTGACTGAGCAGAAGATTATGCCGCAGTAGGTTGCCATTGCTTTCTGCGGTAGATTGGTTGCCAGTCAAGGATATAGAAGTGAATGCAATGAACTCAACTGGAATTTGAACTCGGCTCCTCGATTTCTCGTTCCAAGCCGATATTCATTGCACCACAACGCACCAGCAATAAATAAATAAAATTTAGTTGACAATAAATGACCCGCCGAGGTTGATATGCCATAAAACAAAAATAACCATGATAAAACCTTATTGCCTTAATGAAGCAAACAAACACAAGTAAAAGGTGTACTGATGAGATGATCGATGCGTCTTTATGTTTATCATCTGAAAACAATTTATAATCGTTTAATTGTGTTTGAGTTTTGTTTAACGGCATATCAACTTCTGTTGGGTTATTTAATGCTGAAACGGTGGGGTTTTACGGTTTTTTTTGTTTTGTTTTTTTTTTTTGTTATAGTGAGAGGGCTAATCCAGTCAGATTTTAATGAAAAACAATTTTTTTTAATTTTAGAAAACTGAAAAAGTTTTCCAATCTTGTATTCATAAAAATGTTGCTGAGAATATATATATATTTGTATAGAAGGTTATGGTTATAATTTTTTTTTTTTTTTTTTTTTTGTTGATAATATTTTTCCTTCAAAAAGTATATATTTTATCTTATTTTTTTAAGTTTTCTGTGTATATTATTATAAAATTTTATTTTATTTTTGATACTTTCATATTTTATTTACCAGTTTGGGGGCTAGCTATTTGCCCATAGCTGGGACCCTAACAGGTGCTACCACTCTGGGTCAGGATGGACCTGAGAACAACAGCAATTAAGAGGTGGTTCCATACTCCTCACAACCTCCTACTCAGAGGCCTTGCTGCCGATACATTTTACTGTCATGCCCAGGACCATAAGCGTTTAAAAAGGGTATTTAATATACGAATTGATGGTACTACTAACTGGTGCAAGATTTGAATTTTATGTCATATGTCCATTCTGGATGTGGGTGATCATGGCTCTCCACAACATCATATCTTTTGCAGCTATCAGCCATATTTCTCTTTTTGCTATCCATCCTAATCTCCGTTCTTTTATACATTTACACAATCTCATTAGGTAGGCCGCTTGCTGTTTCTCTCTGCCCCTCTTGCCTTCACTATACCCTGTGAGTGTCAAATTTTCTACACATTCTTTCCCCACTATTTGTCCTAGAATTTTTGTTATCTTTCAAGTATTAGGTTGTTAGAAAAATAATGACCGATTTCAGAAATAATTTTATTCTTGAAAAATTAATCTTTCAGCGCCATAACCTTTAATGATGTGGCACTGCGGTGCTATTTTTAATTGAAAGTGCGGACAGCTGTAAATCGTTTATCACACGCACGCAACTTTAGAAATCACAGTAAGGAAAGAGGATCAAGGTCAGTCCCTGATTTCTGAGACGTCCCAACGCAAAGTGCCCAGGGAGCAGAGAATTTCTTAATTTAGTGCCATGTATGCGCGGATTCCAATTTTAAACAGAACCCTATGCCATCTTCCATTCAAGTGGGATTGCGGATAAATGGTAACCACTTAGCGGATTATACAGATTATTCTCGCTAGAACTTTCTTAATGCATGGAGATTATGCTGATTAATCTTCAGGAAAAAATTATTGCAAAAATAAGATATTAGACTGGGTGTGCATTTCGGTGAAGTGGTTATCGTCTCAGAATGAGAAATCAGAGTCGAGTTCGAATTCCAGTTTAATTCGTTGCATTCATTTGTGAATGCACTGGGGAATTATATTAATCCATCTCTTCTTCCTTTAGCTATGGGTTGAATATCAAGACAGATTGGGTTTTTATAGCCTTGAGTGGCAACCAGTCAAACTTGCCTGGAGAATAAAGGGGTTTGCGTAGGGTAAACACCACTAACTGTAAAAAATACAAATTACAGAATCATCGACAACCCCGTCGTCGATGGTGAGGAGGTGTCGACGGCCTGTACTTCACTGGTAAGCGATGGGGTTTAGGAAGATGTTAGGCGTAAATTATTAACTTTCCGACTGAGTGTTTTAGGTGATAAGCAAAAGCATGCGTTCACCTGGCGCCTTTGGCAAAGGTTTTCTCTTGTTTAGTTGTTTGTTTTACCAGAACATCTACCCTTTGGGGGTCATATCTACCCTTTTTGGATCATATCTACCCTTTTTTATCATATTTACCCTTTTGAGTCATAGCTACATTTTTGGGTCATATTTACCCTTTTTGGTCATATCTACCCTTTTCGGTCATTTAATGCTGAAGAATTTGTTTGGTTTTTGTTTACTACTTGTTGATCTTTTGTGAGTCTATTGCTGTCGATATATAATTAGAGGTATTGTGATTTGATGTGTGATGCTATCTTCTTTTTGCAACTATACTTTGTTGTATAATTTTGTTGCTTTTAAAAATTCTAAAAGGTCATTTGGGTCAGCTTTGTAGAAGATGTCTTTCAGTTTGTTTTCTTGATAATATCTTTATCGCATTTGTTCAAGATCTATGCAGCTTGTTAGTATATATTTCACTATGCATAGCTCCTGACATAGAATGCAAATTGGTGCCTCCTCACCTTTTAGTAGGCGTGAATGGGTGACAGCGGTGTGACCTATTTGATGTTTAGTCATTCTTATTTCTTCTCTTCTTGACATTTTTCTATTAAAAATTTTAACTTCTATCCATTCTTTGAGGATGGGTTTAATTTTGTAGAGTCTGTTATTTTTGCAGGAGCACTGATAATGAGTGTGAAAGTATTATATATTTGTTGAGGTTAAGTTCGAAGATGAGGTCTAAAGCTAAGTTTATGGCTGTAGCTTCAGCACTGAAAATTGATGTATTTTCTGGTAGGCGTTTTTGGAGTGTGATGTTGTTAGAGATGGCTGCACTTCCTACTTTATTCCTGTCTTTGAAGCCGTCTGTGTATATTTGTGTCCAGTTGGGATGTTGTTCTAGGATGTCATTTAAATTATCGATATAAGTTGAGCGATGTATATTAGATTTGGAGTGTTTTTTAATTTTAGAATGATTTCTGGTTGTTTTAGTAGCTAAGGTGGGTGTTCAGGAAGTTTGGATTTGTGAATATTGCTTTTGTCAATTAGACAGTTTGCAAAGGAGTGTTCCATTTGTAGTCCGAATGTTTTATGGGACTTTTTTCCCTGTCTAATAGAGATTTTTTTTTCAGGACGGATGACACAGTTGAAGGTGGGATTGGTAGGACATGAATAAATTTTGATGTAATATTGGAGTGCTAGTTTGTTTTTTTTTTCCTTTTTAGCGGGAGTGGGCATTCATGAACCTCTGCATATAGACTGTTTACAGAAGGGTTGAAAGCCCCTAATGCTAATCTCAACCCTTGATTATGTATGGTTTTCTTTTGATTTTGATTTTGTGCAGTCGACAACTATATAATAATTTATTACATACAAGAGGGCTTTTGCGGAAGGTTATCATTTCTTTTATTAACATTAAAAGATTAGCTGTTAATTTTTGTTCACGGAAATGTGAAGTAAAATACTGCTGATTAAATGTAGGGAATGAAAATTGGACAGGGAAATCTGAAGGCACATTGGAATAGTGAAAGATGCCTTCCAGAAAGTAAGCGAAATATTAAGAAACGGGAAAATCTCGTTAAAAGAAAGAAAAGAGTATGGAATTGCTATGTAAAATCAATCCTCCTATATTTCACGGAATCTTACCCTACACGGCAAATTGTTAGAAAACTTAAATACCAACCTGAAGATTCAATTTATTCTATAAAATAGCCACGACAGATCCAGACTTTGATTTGTATGTCGACAAACTCATTCGGAAATATCAAAACTGTCGGTTGTATATGAACGCTTACTCAAATGTTTTTAAGTGAGTGAAGTCTATGGGTTGTATTGAAGACTATGCTTCGAACATTGTGAAGCATCACTACAGAATCACAAAGACCTTTACCGAATATCAGAGACCATGTCAATTGAGAACTTTCAATGGTAGCAAGAATTAAAATAGATATCAACCGGAACTACAAGAAAAAAATGGCATAATCAATATTTTGGCATGCCACACTTTTCCAAAGAAAAGGTTATGAAACAGATTCCCCTCAGTATTGGAAACTCCCCCTCAATATTAAAAACTCTACTAGAAAGTTACATCCACCGCTAAGAAGATTTGGTCGCTATGCTAAGCCAAAAAGATTTTCTCGTCAGAAAGCACCTTCCACATTAATAAATCGTTCGTGCTTTAAATACTGTTGCCATATCTGGTCAGGTCCTTTTGCTGTTTATCTCGGCGTTCCCGAGAGGAAGATCTGCATGGTAATGCGTCTCGATTTGGCTACTCGCCTTCAGCCTCTTTCTCACCGACGGAATGTGACTTCCTTCTGTTTATCTGCAACTATTTTCACGGTTTCTGCTCTAGCGAGCCTTATTACCTGGTTCCCTGCCCTCATTTGTTTACCCGGGAAGTTAGACTGACAAATAAATACTACCAAAATAGGTAAATATAAACGCCAATTCTCCTTTATCAGTTTATTTCCTCGCAATTCCCTCCTGTGGAGCTCCCTTCTCCATGATTGTTTCCCTGAAAGCTACAATCTCCAAACGTTTATAAGTAACATCAAATGTCATATTATATCCCCGTAGTTCGCACCTCTCTCTTTCCATTTCTACATCATCAAATGTGCTATTTTCTGTCTGCCCTTTTCTTTCATTGAAACTTCCTGCGCACCAGTAGCAGTATAGTCTTGATTGGGATAAAAGGATTATAAAAAAATAGTACAAGCTGCTCAGTCAATATATGACGAATGCTACCTAATAAGGAAAAGGCTAATATTACTATTATCATCAATAGTAGAAATAACGATAAAAATTTCTGGACTTGAGAAACCTATTATCCTGAATATTTTCTTTCAAGAGAAAACCTTTATACATTTTAACTCGACAGTAGTACAACTGTTCTTTTAATGAATACCAAAAGCTTTCTCATAAGTAAAATTATAATGTTAACATTATCATCAATACTAGGAATAACGATAAAAATTTCTGGACTTGAGAAACCTATTATCCTGAATATTTTCTTTCTTTTCAACAGAAAAACCTTTATACATTTTAACTGACAGTAGTACAATCTGTTCCTTTAATGGAATACCAAAAGCTTTCTCATAAGTAAAATTATAATGTTAACATTATCATCAATACTAGGAATAACGATAAAAATTTCTGGACTTGAGAAACTCATTATCCTGAATATTTTCTTTCAAGAGAAAACCTTTATACATTTTAATCCAGATTAAGAGAGGTACAATCTGTTCTTTTAATGTAATACCAAAAGCTTTCTCATAAGTAAAATTATAATGTTAACATTATCATCAATACTAGGAATAACGATAAAAATTTATCTGAGAAACCTATTATCCTGAATATTTTCTTTCAAGAGAAAACCTTTATACATTTTAACTGACAGTAGCAGTACAATCTGTTCTTTTAATGAATACCAAAAGCTTTCTCATAAGTAAAATTATAATGTTAACATTATCATCAATACTAGGAATAACGATAAAAATTTCTGGACTTGAGAAACCTATTATCCTGAATATTTTCTTTCAAGAGAAAAACCTTATACATTTTAACTGACAGTAGTACAATCTGTTCTTTTAATGAATACCAAAAGCTTTCATAAGTAAAATTATAATGTTAACATTATCATCAATACTAGGAATAACGATAAAAATTTCTTAGACTTGAGAAACCTATTATCCCAACATTTTCTTCAAGAGAAAACCTTATACATTTTAACGACAGTAGTAATAATCTGTTCTTTTAATGAATACCAAAAGCTTTCTCATAAGTAAAATTATAATGTTAACATTATCATCAATACTAGGAATAACGATAAAATTTCTGGACTTGAGAAACCTATTATCCTGAATATTTTCTTTCAAGAGAAAACCTTTATACATTTTAACTGACAGTAGTACAATCTGTTCTTTTAATGAATACCAAAAGTTTTCTCATAAGTAAAATTATAATGTTAACATTATCATCAATACTAGGAATAACGATAAAAATTTCTGGACTTGAGAAACCTATTATCCTGAATATTTTTTCAAGAGAAAACCTTTTATACATTTTAACTGGCTAGAAGTAATAATCTGTTCTTTTAATGAATACCTGAAAAGCTTTCTCATAAGTAAAATTATAATGTTAACATTATCATCAATACTAGGAATAACGATAAAAATTTCGACTTGGTGAAACCTATTATCCTGAATATTTTCAAGAGAAAACCTTTATACATTTTAACTGACAGAAGTACAATCTGTTCTTTTAATGAATACCAAAGCTTTCATAAGTAAAATTATAATGTTAACATTATCATCAATACTAGGAATAACGATAAAAATTTCTGGACTTGAGAAACCTATTATCCTGAATATTTTCTTCAAGAGAAAACCTTTATACATTTTAACTGACAGTAGTACAATCTGTTCTTTAATGAATACCAAAAGCTTTCCATAAGTAAAATTATAATGTTAACATTATCATCAATACTAGGAATAACGATAAAAATTTCTGGACTTCACAAACCTATTATCCTGAAAGACTGCTTTAATAGAAATTTTTTATCAAATTCAGCCGATTGTAATTCTTGTTGCTCGGTCAATTAATATCGAATATTTCCTCATAAGGGATTGATTATTATTGCCATGGCAATCATCATTATAATTTCTTTACAGATGAATTGTCTAAAACCAGATGAATTTATACAAGAGTTTACTATGAATATCATAGAGCAACGAAAATATTGTAGGGGAAAATAGATACAAAACGGACATTCTTACTTAAAAACGGGAAAAGTCAGTTGAAATGTTTAGACTTATAGAGAAAGAAAAGGTTTTGCAGAATCTGAAACTCATTGGACATATTAAAGACACGATCGGTAGAAGGAAACTGCTCGTGACCTACTGAAAGTACTTGTGTAAATAAGGGAAAGTATATGACTGAGCGTTGTGGTGAAGTGGTTATCGGCTCGGAACAAGAGATCGGAGAGCCGAGTTCGAATTCCAGTTGAATTCTTTGCATTCATTTACGCGCAAATGCCCTTGGGAAAATTATTAATCCGTCTCTTCTCTCCAGTTATGTTTTCAATAACAAGCCAGATTGGGTTCTATAGCCTTGGCTGGTAACCAGTCTACCACAGAATGTAATGTCAACCTACTGCGAGATAATCATCTGCCCAGTCAGTCAAGTCTTATTCGAGACATGATCGCCCAAGTTTGTATCACGTATGGCACTTAACTGACTGACTGATCGGGACTGAAAGTCATCGTAAGGAAACAAATATTGAATGGAAACGCGAAAGCTAGAAAACTATGGAGAGCCATGATCGCCTACATCCTGAACGCACAAAATCCATGAAAGAAAAAAAAGAATTGGAAGTTTCATTTTGTGATGCAAATATTGCGGTGACTGCCACACAGGTTTATAACAAAAACAATTAATAAATCTACCATCTGCCCATGCATTAAATATTGCTGCCATATCTGGTCGGGTGTCCTGATATCCACCTAGGGATACTTGACATAATCCAACAGAGAGTCTGTAATGTGATCGATCCCGACTTGGCAGTTAGGATACAGTCGCTTTCTCACCGACGCAATGTGGCTTCCCTGTGTCTCTTCTACAAATACTTTCACGGCTTCTGCTCCGATGAACTTAGCTCATTGGTACCCCCTATGTATGAATTTTCTCGAGTCACAAGATTAGCAACTAGGTCTCACCCTTTTACTGTGAAACCGATAAATTGTAAACGCAAATTCTATTCCATCAGCTTCTTTTCTTGCACTTCCCGCCTGTGGAATTCCCTTCCGCATACTTGCTTTCCCGACAGCTACAATCTTCAAGAATTCAAATGCAAAGTCAATAATCACCTCCTGTCTCATTAACTTACATCCTCTCTCTCTCGCTCTCTCTCTCTCTCTCTCTCGCTCTCTCTCTCTCTCTCATGCTTTTTTATCCGTCCACCCCACTCATCAGTATTCTCTTCCTTCTCTTACTCTCTTCCTGACACCCTCTTTAGCCTGTCACTCTGTCTCATAACATTGCCCCTATGTAACCTCCTGCACAACAGTGGCAGTAAAATGCCTTGCTTGGGATCAGAGGATTATATAAAAAAAATTGTTATTAAAAAATTGAAAACTTTTTTATTAAAAATGCACCAGCTGGTTTTATATTGTCTCTTGCAATGTCTGAAGAACTAACACAAATTATTAATGTATTCTTTGAAGAGAAAGCACACATGTATTGCTACCTGTTCTTCATACCACCCGGGGAGATTAATTAAAAAATAATGAAAGTTTGGTCCATTTCACAAACCACCCAACATGTCCATCTTCATGTTTTTACTCTTACTTCCACAAAATGCTTATCACTGTCCAACTATCCATATGCTTAAAAAAAAGTCTTCAGCCTTAGCCATTAGCGTAAATCATTTATAAATAGAAGCTGACCAATGAGAATGTTGTAGAATAACGCAGAGCCACCTACGCAATAGCCTGGCATTGAAGTAGACAGATTGTGGAATCAAAATTGAACTATAAAAAAATCTACCGCGATATTTATGTCAGGTTTCAACAATACTGCAGTATCATTTTTGTTCGAAATATACTTACAAGAGATCCGACTCTGATTTAGAGATATTAGGTTGTTCGGAAAAAAACGTCCAACCATAGGATTAACCCTTTGCCTGAATTATTGTATTTAAGCAGTGTTTAAATCAGTAAAAATAGGAACTCTGGACATTTATACATTTCTGCAGTCGGATTACAAGGTTATTTATGCTTTTACGATAAAACTGTAATATTTTGAACGCCAATAACTCTTTGAAAGTATTTTACGGATCTTAGTTGCAAGGAAATGTCGTTTCGCTTAAAAATTCGTCAAATGGATTAAAACAGTAGTGATCAATGTGTGGTTAAAGAACTAAAATGAATTGTTTGCGATTAATTAAAACAGATCAGTTTCTTTCATGTTAATTGGACAGGGAATTATAGCTCACATAGAAGCTCTACAATTTTAAATAACAATAATATCGTCGAAATGGATTGTTATAGCAACATCTAACTATAAAAATCTCAAACATCAGTCGAGATTATTGTGTACATTATCATTGCACATCAATATAAAGTTTAAAAAAAGGATAACTCACTTCAAATTTGTTATTAACAAACAGAAGGATAGAATTTGTGACGGGATTTACAATCGCTAAAATGTGGCGCCAGGAAAATAGCCTTCCACCAGAGAAAATATATCCTTGTTGAGAGAAAATAAATGTTTCAAGATAAAAATTAAACAATGCATGAAACAAAAGACAAACGTTTTGGTTTCAATAACAGTTAAGATTATTTTTTTTAACAAATGATATTATTTATAATATTTACAATAACTGCTGTCCTCATTTTTATTGCCATATTCACAATGGTTCGATCGTTGTACGATCCGGCCTCCTTCAGGTGATATTAGGTCGAATTTAAAACCGTTTTCTCAGATCGATGGTTAAAGGCTGCTTTTAGCGAACGAAGCTTAAAGTTCTCAGATATACGCATTCCACAAACATTGGGCAATGACGTTAGGGAATTACCAGCATAAATTGTACTAGGTAGTATATCTGTTCAACTTGTACAGCGAGAATATGTTGAGAACCCTAGATGTTATGCCAGGCTTTGTTATCAGAGGCCACAATTTGAACAACATAAGGCATGCAAATGATACAGTGCTGATTGCAGACACGGAAAGAAAACTACAAGATCTCCTACAGAAGGTAGCTGAAGAGAATGACAAAAAAAAGAACTACAAATAAACTGCAAGAAAACTGAATGCATGGTCATCAGCAAAAAGAGCAACCTAAAATTCTAAATGCAGTTGGGGGATACTAAAATCAAGCAAGTACAAAAATTAAAATACCTAGGAAGTGTTCTAACAGATGGAAAGTGCGATACAGAGATCTTAAGGCGAATTGGCATGGCGAAGGACGGGTTCCAGAAGCTAAATAAAGTATTAAGACATATGAAAATTTCAATAGAAACAAAGAAGAGAGTACTAAATTGCTATGTGATGTCAGCTCTTCAATACGGCAGTGAATGTTGGACAGTATCATCGATGAAAGAAAACTTGAAGCAGCAGAAATGTGAATCTACAGAAGGATGCTGAGGATATCGTGTACTGAGCATGTGTGCAATGATGAGGTGTTGTAAAGAATGGCAACGAAAGAACATTAATACTGAGCATCAGGAAGAGACAAGTGAAGTTCCTGGGACTTGCAATGAGGAAGGAGGGCTTGTAGAACCTGATACTGAGAAGCCAGATAGAACGAAAATGAGACAGAGAAAAGCAGCGGATAAGATATCTGAAGGGCCTGAGCAGATGGATGACGGAACGGGGGTTGCGTGGTGTAACAGGAGAAAACATACTAAGAGCCACCAGGAATAGGGGAGGCGGGGTCACCTGTTTACAGTGGGTTAACTGTTCTAGTGAAACGTAGTAGTATGTTGAAACAGATTAACTGAATTTGGTCTTGTTAGTTGATAGCCCTCTATAAGATATAAAAGGGGTTATAAAACAAGAAAATCAAATTGAGTATAGAAACAACATTTTATATATACACATATATCAATTACGTTTTTTTTTTTACAATTAAAAGGAATGTCATTTGGATGAGTTCAAAGGACGTTAAAATGTTCATAGCAATAAATGCTGAAAAGAGAGTTTGTGCGTATGTATGTGGGAGCGTTTTTTAGTTAGGAATTTCTTTGATATATCCGCTTCTTTGGTCGGGTAAATAGCGCAGGAGACAGCGAAAAAAAGGTGAGAGGGAAAGGCGAGGCGAGCATAGTGGATCGCTTGACGAGGTCAAGGGACGTGCTAATTATGCTCGCACTTTCTCAACTGGCGATGCTTTTTGTGTCGGCTTTTTATTTCGTCTTTGTGGGTCCCAGCAGGTCATTTGGGAATTCACACACGTATTTAATTCTGGGCTTCCCATTAGATGATAAATAAAAGGAATTTAATATTTATTAATTTTTGGTTTTCTGCCGGAACATATGCGTGGAGCCGGGTGCGCAAAGACCAGATTTGGTCATTTGCTTTCTGGACCTCCGAGGGCAAACATCCGGTCCCTCGCTTTGCTAGGTATAACCACAGTGGAAGGCCATGATCGCCTACGTCCTGAAACAACAGGGCATATAGATGAAAAAGAACAAGGAGAAATTACATCATTTGAGCATTAAAAATTAAAATGGATGTCACATGTTGCTCTAAGATAAAATAATCAAGTTTTGGATTTTCTACACTCATGCAAACAAAAAGGTTAGGAAGAAAATCTCTATCATTAAAGATCCTTGTCGAAACAGCACCAGATGTGACGCTTCAGGGCGGCTGGCCGTCTGTCTAATGTGACGCTCGGTCTCGCCGACGGTCGTGACGTTCCCAGTTGTGACAAGGCCACCCGGTTGTGCGGTTGGTTTGGTCGCTGTTTCTGGTCGTGATGATCTCGTCTGATAATGTCGCCACAAAAGCTGGATTACAGGACGTTTGTTGCAACAACGGGCCACTGTCCCACGTTGTGATTAGATCCCAGAGGTCTCGTCTTGCAATCTTAATAGTCTTCCCTTTTCGAGGCTAGAGAAGCTTATTTCACTGACAAATTGTTATAATAGAAAGATTTTTGTAAATTTCAACCGACAGTAGCACTGGCTGTTCAATCAATGAATACTCAGATTTTCTTCATAATATTACCATTGCAATAAAGTAATTTACGAAATGAATACTAATCGTAGAAAAAAGGGATTTATATTTAAAGAAGTTTGAAAAAACTTATTTTTGGTTTTATAAGTAACTGTATCGTCAGTGGAATCTAAGTAAAATTGTGTTACTGAATTGAGAATGTATGTTTTGTTGACGTGACCGACAACGGTTAATTTCGCCTCAAGAGAAATCGTCTTTCGTTATATAATTTGATAAATCGATCGACCACGAATCCCCAAGTGTCTAGACATTGTGAGACATTATTCTTGAACTTGTATGTGTAATTTATCCAAGAATTATAGCAAATATCACTTTTCGATATCAACACATTTTAGAAGGCAAAAAGTGTATTTCATATATATTTGTATATTGACAAAGTATATTATCTATATGCGTTGATGAGTGTTGTGATGCAAGATGTGCGTTTTGGTGCAGTGGATATCGACACAGAACGACAAATCGAAGAGCCGAGTTCGAATTTCAGTTGAATTCATGGTATTCACTTACGCACAAATATCATTTGGAAAGGTATTAATCCGTCTCTTCCCTCCAATTATGGGTTAAATAATGGGACAGATTGCATTCTATAGCCTTGGCTAGCAAAATTCTACCACAGAAAATAATGGCAACCTACTGCGGGATAATCTGTTCAGTCAGTCATGTCTCTTTCGAGAAATGATCCCCCAAGCGTGTATCACGTATGGCACTTAACTGACTGATATTATCTATTGTTGAATGTTAACCTCCTCTTCACATCTCAAATTTCAACTATCGTTGTAGACTTAATTATTACAATAAGTCAAAGTATGTGATTATACATATTTCAAAGTACAGCGTGTTTCAGGTACAGTTTTAAATAGAAAAAATAGTCTCATAGTGGGTTCGACAGTCAGTAGGTGCCCCACTATTAAGTCCTTTTGCTTCTCTCGGTTAAAAATCTATAATATATGCCTATACTATATACATGAACGTATCTTGTTCATTGGTTGAGCACTCTATGAAAATGGTAGATTAAAAAAAACAGTAGCTACTCATTACTATTTACGCATCGTTTTTCAGCAATAAATTGAACATTCTTGGCTACTGGCGTTTTTTTACACGCTAAAATCTGCCTTTCTTTGACTGGAAGCAATCAGATATATTAGCCGTACTTATGAGCAGTGATACCGCGAAAGAGGACTGTACATATATATATATATATATATATATATATATATATATATATATATATAAGGCAAGATGTTTGTGTGTGTCTGTGTATCTGTCTGTATGTATGTATGTCCTTTATACAAATCCACAATCCGATTCTCACCAAACTTCACACAAATATTCTTTAGGCTTCCGGTCAGGTCATGGGCAACTTATTCTTTCCGATTTCCCCTAATATCACAAATCGATACTCCGATATCCGATCAGGTCTAATCGAGATAAAGATTTCAGCCATTTTATCGTGGTTCTTGCTGTAGAATTTGCTCTAACTTGGTAAAATTACAAATTTAATCTCAAACATTAGTAGATCTTCTCAGACAACTCATTTTCTCTGATATCAGAAATCGATACCCCCGATATTCTATCGAATCTGATCAAAAACCGATATTCAGCCATCAATATGGCTCATTTTCTCCAATTTTACTCTCGATGGGTACGATAAATTTTCATGGACTTATTTAGGTCAATTTATCCTTGGATGACTTATTTGACTCCGATATTGGAAATTGATACCCCCAATATTCTATAAGATCTGATCAAAATAAGGTTTTCAGCCCTTTTATTTTGGTTTCTGCTTCGGGTTTTGCTCTAAGTAGGTATAATTGTAGTTCTTAGTTTCAGCCATGATACCATTTACTCAGAGGACTTATTTAGCCTTCAAAATTGAGTTTGCGAGAGAAAACCTATTTGATATCGATACCAGGAAATCAAAATTCGACTTACATCCATTCATTTTTCTTTCAATCTACGGTTTCGCTTTAACTGGAAACAACTATTGCTTTTTAGTCTTTCGTGCCAACGTCCAAAGTGTCTGAGCTCCAGGACCATGGATTAGTTTTAAAGCTTTCATTACACCCGAGCACCACCGGGCTATACTGCTGGCATATATATATAAAGAAAATCTCAACACATCATTTAGTTTGGTTATAAATTATAATTCATTTTTATGAGCTAAATTAGCTTTCTATCAGACCACACTATATTCTTTTAATTCGGAAAAAATATTTTCTCGGAATTCTGGTATATATATATATATATATATATAGAGAGAGAGAGAGAGAGAGAGAGAGAGAGAGAGAGAGATGTCCAGTCCGTAAACGGTGAGGATAATCCAACAAGATTAACTTAATATAAAATATTAGCTGTTATATCTATATAGAGAGCTCAATGGATGTTATCCAGAGCAATATGATATTTTTAAAGGCAAACTCAACACGTCATTTCAATTGGTTATAAATTATAATTCATTTCTAGAAGCTTAATTAGCTCATTTCATCAGACCTTACAATATTCCTTCCATTTGGTACAAATATTTTTTGTGCAAAATGGAAGGAATATTGTAAGGTCAGATGAAATGAGTTTATTAAGCTCATAGAAATGAATTATAATTTATAACCAATTCAAGTGACGTGTTGAGTTTTCCTTTATATATATATATATATATATATATATATATATATATATATATATATACCTGTGTATATTTATTTATATTTTTTCTTTATAAATTTAAATCATCACAATATGTATGCAGATTTTATCATCTTAACAAATGCACATGCATTTTCAGAATTTAAATTTGCTTAAAGTGAAATTTAAAGTTTAGTTTTACATTTTTCACTGTCTACATTTTTCTGCGTTTACAACAGATAACCTAGTTAAACATATCTAAGCATAGTTGTGTACATATAAGCACGCCTAAGGTTTACTGGTTTACTTTATCGTCCTTAAATAATGACCATAAGCTCATTACACGCCCACTCATTAGCACATGAATACTTATATACTTATATAACCCTACATATCTACACAATCACGTACACTTATTTATATCCACATACACATATGTCCATACTTTCACATATGTCATACAAATGCGTCTGTGCATACACTTACATATACTCACAAACACACATCTATCTATGCTCACATAAAAATATTGCGTTCGTACACTTACATATATATTTATGAAGACCGGATTTATACGCGTATAATAGTTGTCAATATCAACTCTAATACTATTTCTTATATATATATATATATATATATATATATATATATATATATATATATATTTACACTCTCACACCCTGATTGAGTACTCTGGGAGAGTGGGAGGCTTTGAAAAACAGTAGCTATTCCGGCATATACGCATTGCTCATTCAATAATGAATTAGAGCACTCTAGCTATTGGGCGTGTGTAATAATATACGCGCTAAAAGGTCTGCCTTCTTCTACCGAACGCTCGTGGCCCAGAGGTAGAATCGCCGACTGACGCCGATTCGGTCGGGTTTCGATCCTGGGTTAGGAAGCGATCGGAGTCAAACCGTACAGATGAGCTGTGATACAGCGAAACAGATCTGTCTGTGAATGACTATATATATATATATATATATATATATATATAAAGGAAAACTCAACTCATCATTTCTATTGGTTATAATTTTAATTCAATTCTATTAGCTAAATTTGCTTATTTCATCAGACCAGACTATATTCGTTCCTTTCGGTATAAATATTTTCCCCGGAATAAACATGTCTTTAAAATGAACTGAAGAACAAATAACATGAGCTGGAACAGAGATTTAGTCTTATCTCAGCTGGAGATCACTAGACTGGGTAAAAAGAGTTCATCGTCTTTAAATAGGGACCATAAACTCATTACACGCCCATTCATTAGCACATTAATACATATGTACACATAACACTACATATTAACACAATCACGTACACTTATATCCACATACACATATGCCCATATTTCCACATATGTACATACACATGCGTCCGTGAGTACACTTACATATACTATCAAACGCACACATGCTCACATATAAGTACTGCGTTCGTGCGCTCATATATATATTTTTATGAAGACCGGATTTATGCGCGTATAATTAGTCAGTCAGTCAGTCAGTTAAATACCATAGGTGATACGCGCTTGGGCGATCATGTCTCGAAAGAGACATGACTGACTGGACAGAATATTATCCCGCAGTAGGTTGCCATTGCTTTCTGCGGTTTCCAGTCAAGGCTATAGAACCCAATCTGTCCTGTTATTTAACCCATATCTGGAAGGAATAGAGGGATTAATACCTTTCCCAATGGTGTTTGCGCGTAAGTGAATGCAACGGATTCAACTGGAATTCAAACTCGGCTCCCCGAGTTGTCGTTCCGAGCGGATATCCACTGCACCACAACGCAGATCCTGTATAATTAGTAGTAACACATATTTACGCAAGTATACTAACAATTCTCACATATACTCAAAAATAAGCATATGTTTGCATACTTACACAAATACACACCTACATACGTATATCTCCCTACAGACATATCGTACTTATATATATATATATATATATATATATATATATATATGTGTGTGTGTGTGTGTGTGTGTGTGTGTGTGTGTGTGTGTGTTTGTACATGAAAATGTGTACTCATACATGCATCCATCCATCTATATATATTATTTCTATGATTATTTTTTAAAACTATATGGGTGCACCTAATTATATGCATGCTTTATGTATAAAAGGGCACCTAATCATAAATATGTTTTTTTTTTTGTGTGTGTGTGTGTGTATACGGAGGCACCTGATTATATGTATGTTGGCGCTAATCTTGGATTAAGGATGTAATCGATTGTACCCTCCAGAATTGATTATACACTCCTGTATTGATCAGTATACTCATGTATGTACATGTTGCTATCGAAATCTAAATGTATGCAGGTATATGTATGTAATGTTTGTTATGATATATGGAATGTGAAATATACCACCTCATTTGAGGAAAAAAGTGCACATGTATGTGTATACATATTTGCATTGTTCTTGTATATAAACGAATAAGCTTTTATAAATAAGTACGTGGATGAAGAAAGGCGACGGTGCGCAGAGATATGAAATTGATATGTATACGTAGAAAAAATTGTGTATGTACACTACTGATCATAATTATTAGGCAACCCCAGTTTTTTTAAAAGAAATGATGTATTTCATACTATTTTTAAGTGGATAATTGTAAATGAAAATAGAATGGTTCTTTTGTTATTATTACTTTGCAAAATTTTACAAGGCAAGGAAGCAAAATGAACTCGTCCGAATCACCCTAATTTTTTTTTCATTCTTTCATTGATGAAACTGCAATAGAGGTAATTATTAAATATTTATAAATTCATTTTATGCACATGTTATTGTGCAATATTAACAAACGAACCATTCTATTTTCATTTACAATTACTCACTTGACAATAAATACTAAAAAATAGTATGAAATACATCATTTTTAAACACTGGGGTGGTCTAATAATGATTGCCGGTAGTATATATATATATATATATATATATAAACTTATTTATAAATGGAACTTTTTGTGTGTGTGTGTGTGTGTGTGTGTGTGTGTGTGTGTGTGTGTGTGTGTGTGTGTGTGTGTGTCCGTTACTTATAGACTCCGAAACGGCTGAACCTATTTTCTTGAAAATTTACACAGTTGGACTATAAGCGTCTGCTAGTGTTCTTAGCTAGGTTTTGTGTCGAGGTACCCCGGATAAATATCGAAAATCGATAATCGAAAAAATCGGGTTATAGAAGGAGTGGTCCGATTTTAATCAAATCACACTTATAGACAAAGACATAAGAAACGATATTCAGATGTTTCAAGGTTGCAGTTCTTACAATAGTGCAGAAAATAGATAATATATATATATAAAAGGCAATATATATATAAAAGGCAAGATGCTTGTGTGTGTGCCTGTATGATTGTATTTTTTCAGCCCTTTTATTTTAGTTTTTGCTTCGGGTTTGGCTCTAAGTAGATATAATTGTAGTTCTTAGTCTCAGCCATGATACCATTTACTCAGAGGACTTATTTAGTCTTCAAAATTCAGTTTACGACGAAAAAAACTTATTTGATATCGATACCAGGAAATCAATATTTGACTTACATCCATTCATTTTTCTTGCAGTCTACGGTTTTGCTTTAACTGGAAACAACTATTGCTTTTTAGTCTTTCGTGCCAACGTCCAAAGAGACTGAGCTCCAAGACCATGGATTAGTTTTAAAGCTTTCATTACACCCTAGTGACTCCGGGCTATACTGCTAGTATATATATATATATATATATATATATACAGGCAGGTATGTATATATGTAGACAAATATGTATGTATATGGGTGGGTATGTGTGTAAATATGTAAATATATGCGTATTTTCTGAGTACATATGAGGTTTGTTAGTATACTTACGTAATATGTTATTTTTTTACGCTCTTCGTAAATATGTGAGTGTGCGAACACACTAATTATATGTGGATATAGATGGATGGATGGTTGGCTGGCTTGATGGAAGTATGAGTGACATATTTATAGGTATACATATATACAAGTCTGGACATGTCTGTAGGAAGATATACATCTGTATGTGTGTATTCGTGTAAGTATGCAAATATATGCTTTTTTTTTTCGTTTTTTAGTATATGTGAGAATTGTTACTATACTTGCGTAAATATAACTTACTACTAATTATACGCGTATAAATCCACTCTTCATAAATATATATGTGAGTGCACGAACGCAATAATTATATGTGTGTATGGATGTATGTGTGTTTGGGAGTATATGTAAGTGTATACACAGATGCATGTGTATGTACATATGTGAAATATGGACATATGTGTATGTGGATTTAAGTAAGTATAAGTCATTGTGTTAATACCTAGTGTTATATTATATATATTCATGCGCTTGTGAGTGGGCGTGTAATGATTTTACGGTCACTATGTAAGGTTGATGAACTCTTTCCGACTAGTCCCGTGATCCCCAACTGAGATAAGGCTAAAGTCTCTGTTTTAGATCGTGTTACTTGTTTTCCATTTCATTTTAAAGAAATGTTTATTCCGGGAAAATATTTATACCGAATGGAACGAATCTAGTATGGTCTGATGAAATGAGCCAATTTACCTCATAGAAATGAATTATAATTTATAACCAATCTAAATGATGTGTTGAGTTTTTCTTTGTAAATATCATATTGCTCTGGATAACATTCGTTAAGCTCTCTATACAAATATAACACTTAATATTTTAAGTTAATCTTGTTGGATTATCCTCACCAGTCACGGATTTGACATCACCACACACACACACACACACACACACAATATATATATATATATATATATATTGTGTATTTTGGCAGCATTTTTTCATTAATGCAGGTTTCATTGAATAATATAGACAAGTTTTGTCTATTAATTTTGTGTAGGATCCGTTCATACCGTCTGATATACTTGATGGTGATGTCGTTGAAAGACAACAAAAAATCACAGTATTTGTTGAATTTTTTATCGGGTCTAAGCTTTCGGCTCACATAAGCCATTATCAAAGAGTAAATATTAACACACAGTAAACATAGAACATTTATGCTATTAACAATAAAGATAATTGAATTGAAAATATAAGTCCATCCCTACCGTGGCGGATGGCCAAAGACAGTGACAAAATAGTGTTGTTGTGGTCCCTGGTCTGATTACAGTTTTTGAGTACGTTATTGGAAATATCGAAATTGATTGTATTCAAACCAGGTTTAAATTGTTTAATGTAGAGTGCTTCAAGGATTTTTAGTTTCTTCTTATTATTTTCTTGTTTGAGTATGTACGTGTTATCAACAAGCGTTTTTCTCAGAAGTGTGCGTTGATAACCGTGTTGTTCTAAATGACGGAATATATTTGAATTTTTATTTAAGAGCAACGTCAGACGCCGTGAGAGCGAATTTGTGGTGTGGCCGATGTAGATATTATTGAGGCTGTTAGAGATACATTCTCTAAATGGACATATGAATTTATATACTACATTGGCTTTTTGCAAATCACTAACGGTGGGGGAAGAGTCGTTGCGGACAAATGAATTAGATGTAGTGGATTTAGTGTAATATATAAGGAACTTAATTCTTTTGTTAGAGTCTGTCGGAGAAATATTAGTATTTATGAGTTTTTTTAGGATGTTTTCATCTAGTTGGTAGTTGGAGTGCATCTGGCTGCGGTATAAGAGAGTGATATGTTTAGGATTGGTTGGGTTAGTATAAAAAACAACACATGATACTAACCCAACCAATCCTAAACATATCACTCTCAATGTAGTATATAAATTCATATAGAGTTTGACAGTTTTGTTCAGAGTTTTCTTATAAGCAACTCCATTCTCGACCCTACAATAATATAATCTGTTCAGTAAACTCACTCATTTAGAGAGTTCACATTGCACCTGTCTTGTACATCACGCTTTCGAACATTGTTATAACAAGAGTGCACCAGCATCAAAATCTTCACATTAATTCTAAAACTGTGTACTGAACAGGACAGGTTGAACTCGATGCAACGCTTAGCAGAAATAAAAAAAATACTGTACATCTATCCTGACCAAAACTGGCACAAGTCTTTTAATCATTTCCATCCTTGACATTAAAATCAATAAGAAAGAAAACGTTTATTGTTTGTCGAAATTACTTAATAAGGAATTCCAAGTAGGCCGAGGTGCTTTCGATAATATTCCACAGAGATCATCTAATACAGAAATGAATGCCCTTCATAACTTGGAGGAAATTAACTCTACCATCTGTAGACATGACCTAGGTAAGCTGCTGGAAATGAAGTAATCTTTGTAGAAACAGTTCGGTGTGTTTCTGTTCACGTTGTAGACGTACTGCTACATGAGATCAACAATATTTGGCAGATAGTTGAGATACCTAATGGCTAGAAAAACACCCCCTTTATTGAAACCTAAGAGTATTAAGGAGATCTGTGACAACTGCAGATTTTTAGCAAGGGTAATAGTTCAGCTGTTGAGTTGTGGTGCGGTGGCTATCAACACGGAACAAGAAAACGGGAAGTCGAGTTCGAATTCCAGTTGAATTTGTTGCATTTAATTCACGTACACGCAAATACTCCTGGGAAATATGTTAATCCGTCGATTTTCTGTCCAGCTATTGGTTAAATAGCAGGACAGACTGGGTTCTACAGCTGTTGTGGAGTAGTTTTTGCACTGAAGGTTGTAATCGTGCTGTCGGTTGCTAATCGATTTAACGTACCCAAAATGTTAGGAACTTGGTAATCTTCCACCGAAAGCTGACTCCTTGGTATTCGGCTAACTGTCGACTAATATCAACTGCCTAGTAGTTCTACTGAACACTAATAGAAGTCTAGAAAACTCATATGAACTTCCTAAGAACTTCCTGTTAACTCTTATTAATATTGGAGAGAGAGTCCATTATCTGAGGATTATTATTCCCCATAACAATAGCCTTGGTTAATAACCAGTCTATCGCAGAAAGCAATGACAACCTACTGCGGGATAATCTTCTGCCCAACCAGTCATGTCTCTTTTGAGACATGATCACCCAAAGCGTATATCACTTATGGCACATAACTGACTGATATATCTGAAATATATCTTTTTGAGAAGTTTGAAAAGTTATATTGCTAATGCTATTTTAGCAGACTCACAATGCAAATTTAAAACAAATAGAGAAACTGCAGGTTTCTAATGCTTAGAGAATAAATTTTCGCAACGTCTGAACTTTGTCATCTTTCTGGATTTGAGTAAAATTTGAGATGGTCAATAGGTATGTTTGTAAAGAATTCTGGATAATCTGTGCAACTCGGTATTTAGACGAGCCTCCCCCACAAAGGCGAAATGTGGCATAAGGACGATTTTTACTGAAGGGCATTCCAAGTACGTTCGCCCGAGCAAAAATTCTTTTCTGCTTTTCGCCTGTCGAAACTCGGTATAGCCTTGACTGAGTTCCTCTCTTTGGGTAGAGAGGCCGACAAGGATGACTTTGAGCGGAACTGTGCTGCTATCTGAATTTTGTCGATCTCTTTAGATATTTACCTTATAACATAGAGGCCTACGTAAATGTTGAAGGGATTATTAACTGAACATATTAAGGTTAAAAAGCAACGTAAATCAAACCGTCTCTATTTTCTATGTGTTTTGATATTATTTTCCTTGGACCTTTTCAGCGTTGTAATCAAGATGTTAATATTCAATACATATCATCAGATAGAAAAGCTATTCAATCTGCGACGCTTTCATATAAAAAAGCAAAGTGTTTCATTCTCTGATACGAGGCCTTTTTTATTCAAAGTGAATGACATGAATTCAACTGGAATTCGAACTCGGGTCACAGATTTGTCGTAAACAAACTCTCACAATCCTGTAAAACATTTAACCTCACTATAGGTATCAAACAGTCTTGCTTATCAGGCTGTCATACGAATGGAAGACTGTACATTATCCTAAACAAATCATGTAGAGTGAATTTTACCAATAGAAATGACCTCAGCATAAACCAAGAAACATGTTCTTAACTGTTTTAAAAGACTTGCTTAAGGCATACATGATGAATGATTCAAATTGGGAAATTCACGTTTTCAACAGAAGCAAGTGGATATCTAGAATTCCGGAAAGAGTGAATATTTTCTCACAATCTTCAATTTCAGAGTCAAGAAACAATCGAATTGCCATAAAGGAACAAGCCATTTATAAAGATATCTCAAAAATTGCATGTTCAGAATGCCATATTATCTGTTTAACCCAAGCAAGTCTTGTCAGTCACATGAAACGTCAGGTAATGAGAACCAGATGTAACTACATAGCTTGTCAGGTTAACGACGATCGGGTACACACGGTGGTAAGTCGTTGAAGTAATGTACGTGACGGGTCATCAGTGAAACGGTAAGGCGGAACGGAAAAATGAAAGAATGTTTTTTCTCAGAGAAACTTTTATATACTGTGACATACACAGAATTATATATATATATATATATATATATATATATATATATATATATATACAGAAAATCTATGCAAGAGCTAACAAACCGACCTAGGTTTCACCCTTCGGCTCATCAGGGAAAATTGGCCAATTTACCCTGACGAACCGAAGGGTGAAACCTAGGTAGGTTTGTTGGCTCTTGCATAGATTTTCTCTTTGTTGCTCTACTTTCGTATTGAGCGCTTTAGGGTTAGGGTTTTTGTTTTGGGGTTTTTTTTCCTACGAGTATTTGACTTTTTGTTCATGTATTTCTTTTGTTTTTGTTTTTTTACTTCCCCTGCTTTTCCCTCCGATTTCGTCCTCGGTGGGTTGTTCAAGACGATCTAAATTATAGTATAACTATTACTAGTATTAGCAGAATTATTTCTGTTACTATTAATATTGTTATAATTACTATATATATATATATATATATATATATATATATATATACATATATATATATATATGCTGTTAAATATAAAAGACAATGAATGTCTATTATGATTAATCATGAGCCGTTCTAAACGTCGTATTTTTGCTTTAATTTCAGTTAAAAATAAAGACAAAAATTCTCCAGCATTTGGATAATCATTTATTGATTAAAATCAATAATAATTATCCAAATGTTGGAGAATTTTTGTCTTTATTTTCAACTGAAATTAAAGCAAAAATACGACGTTTAGAACGGCTCATGATTAATTATAATAGACATTCATTGTCTCTTATATTTAACAGCATATGTTTAGAAAATTACTTGCTGCCTCAATATACTATATATATATATATATATATACAAGTGTCCACACATATCTTATGTATTCAACACAAAGCAAAGTATAAAAAGGAACAAAATAAATCGTCTTATAGTTAAAGATAATTTTGATCTGTGAAGTCATTGTTATGACTTGATTTAAAGGGGCTAAATTCCTCTCTGTATCCTAGCGGGATGGCTCTGCTGTAAGCTGTTTATACGAGTGGGACGCGACAGGATTTATTTATCTCATGACTGTTAATGCCTATGAGTGATTATCATTTTCATTTAATAAGCTGACATCCGTCATAAATGTAATTATGTACGCAGGAAAATGCACATCAGTCTTTTCTTCACTTAAAAAAACTCAATCACAAGCATTGTTTTATTTAAAAGATTATCATGGGATAATTTTCGTCATGAAACCTTCGTAAGACCATGTTTCCTTGTTTTTAATTTTCCAATATTTTAATAATTTTATAGTTTTTTGATCTGTGTTTAGATTTTTCATAATTTCCAAAATTATGTTCGTATCACGAAAAAAAACTTTACAATATGTTGACTGATTCTTTTTTTTTCTTTAATGATCATATCGCCCCAAACAAGGCATTTTACTGCCACTGTTTTGCAGGGAATTACATAGGAGAAAACTTATGACAAAGACTGACAGGTTATAGGGGGTGTCAGGAAGTGTGTAAGAGAAGGTTGAATGTGGCTATAAAGTGAGGGATCAGTTTATATATTGATTGTAATGTAGAATTGATCCCCCATTTTAAATCCACATTATAATACTATAGATTTTTTTTTATAATCATATCGCCCCAGGCAAGGCATTTTACTGCCACTGATTTGCAGGGGGTTACATAGGAGGAAAGTTATGAGAAAGAGTGACAGGTTATAGGAGGTGTCAGAAAGTGGATAAGAGAAGGATGAGAATACTGATAAGAGTGGAATAGACGGAGAAAAAAAGCATGAGACAGAGGATGTAGGTTAGTGAGATAGGAGATGACTACTGACTTTACATTTAAATTCTTGGAGATTGTAGCTTTCGGGAAAGCAAATAAATGGAAGAGAATTCCACAGCGGGGAAGTGCGAGAAAAGAAGCTACTGGAGTAGAATTTGCATTTACAATTTATGGGTTTCACGGGAAAAGAGTGGTACCTAGTTACTAATCTTGTGGCTCAGTTAAATTTATATTTATAATATATTATATATAAATTTATATATAGGAGGCACCAGTGAGCTAAGTTCCTCGGAGCAGAAGCCGTGAAAGTATTTGTAGAAGAGACACAAGGAAGCCACATTGTGCCGGTGAGAAAGTGACTATCTAAGCTCCCAAGTTGTGATCTCTTACACTACAGAAATCCGTTGGATTTTGTCAAGGACACCTAGGTGGAGAGCAGGAGCACCCGACCAAATATGGCAGCAGTATTCAATTCACGGGTGGATGGTAGATTTATGCATGTGCAAGATTGTTTCAGGCGAAAAAAAAAACTTCCTGGCCCTACACAGAGAACCGACTTTCCTAGCAACGGATTTATCTATGGATTCTGTATAGACATTCCACTTGAGATCTGTTGTGAGAGTTAAGCCGAGGAGATGCAGTATTTTGCTTTCAGGAAGACTAGCCTGATCCATGCTAATAGTGGGGTTGGGGCGATTGTCTGTGATGGTTAATAGATATTTTATTTAAGTTATATCTCTGTAAATGTCACCGTGGCGTAATAGTTAGAAAGTTTGTATTATTAGCTTCATTACGACGAAGTAGTTTTTTCAATCTTCAGTGGGTGCTCCGTCCTTTCGACTTTCTTCTGCATATAAGCTACGCTTAAGAAATCATTATTTCGTTCTTACGACTGAGGAAAATATTTATACATCGGTAATTGAAAAATATCAATACATATATTATTACTTTTATTTACAAGATGATGAACAGCCATCGAATTGTATAATTAAATTTCACGCCACCAAATAATTTATTGTAAATAAATAATTTATTGTAAATAAATAATTTATTTTTAAATCAGTCGATATATACCGAAATTCACATCGTACAATTACGTATAAATACGGTCAATCAATCAATCAATTAAGTGCCATACGTGATACACGCTTTGGGCGATCATGTCTCGAAAGAGACATGACTGACTGGGCAGAAGACTATTCCGCAGTAAGTTGCCTTTATTTTCTGCGGTAGACTGGTTGCCAGCCAAGGCTATAGAAACCAATCTGTTCTATTATTTAATCCATAACTGGAGGTAAGAGACGGTTTAATATCTTTCCCAAGATTATTTGTGCGTAAGTGAATGACATGAATTCAACTGGAATTCGAACTCAGGTCACAGATTTGTCGTTCCAAGTCGATATCCACTGCACCACAACGCACATCCGCACTTCAACATAAATACCGGAAAATCTTAAAAAACTTAACCGCATCAGTTATTAATACCATTTGAACCTTAAAAAGAATAAACTTGCATATTAAAATGTTCGATATATAACGTACAGGCTTAGATAGTTAGATAGATTGGAATAGACTGAGATAGATAGATAGATAGATCGATAGATAGATAGATAGAAAGATAGATAGATAGATAGATAGATAGATAGATAGATAGATAGATAATGAACATACTGAGATAAGCATTGATAAAATGACACAGATAGATAGATAGATAGATAGATAGATAGATAGATAGATAGATAGATAACAGTGAGCAAATTAGGATAGCTAGCTAGCTACTAGATAGATAGTCATGAACCAACTTAGATAGATAGATAGAAAGTGCAAGGAACAAACAAATGTTTATAAATTTATTATGTTTCGTTTTTATTAAAGTTTCATCACAGAATCAAATACAAACAACATAAAAAAAAACACAAAAATGTAAAATAGCAGAATAAACGCGCGGACACACACACACACACACACACATACACACAAACGAACAAACGAGTATAAATTGTTATAGATTACACTAACAACGTGAAAAGTAAATACGAAGAACAAATTGAGAAAGGACACTCAAAATGGGACGCGCTAAAGGAAGCAATAGTGACATTAGCAAACAACATTTCCCCAAAGGAAATTAGGCTCAGAAAGAAAAACGAGTGGATGACTGAAGAGATTCTGGACATGATGCAAAGGAGGCAGAAAATGATATCAAGACATGGAATGGAGTACAGGAAACTACACAAGGAAATCAGGAGAAATTGTAGACAGGCTATAGAGGAATGGCTCAATGACAAATGTGCTGGAGTAAAGAGTTTGAGCAAGAATAATAAAGCAGACATGCATATGGAAATAAAAGAACTGGCAGGACACAAAAAACTGCTCTTCAACAGGATGTATGAAATCTAAGGATGGAACAATCTTTTTGGAGAAAGAGGAAATATTCCAACAATGGGAAAAATATATAAAATATTTTTTCCAGGACAAGAGAGAGCAACCAATAATACGCAAAGATGAAGACGGACCGGAAAAATTAAAGTCTGAAGTGGAATCTGCAGTAGCCAAACTGAATAGAAACAAAGCAGCTGGACCAGACGGCATAGTCATAGAGCTGTTGATAGCCCTGGAAGAATTGGGTATAGAAAAAATTACTGAAATAATGAAAGAAATTTATAATAATGGGGTAATACCAGAGGACCTCAGCAAGTCTATCTTCATAGCACTACCTAAGAAGCCAAGAGCAAAAGAGTGCGAACTCCACAGAATCATCAGTTTAATGAGCCATATAACAAAACTGATCGTCCGAATCCTGATGAATAGAGCGAGAAGCAGAATCAGACCAGAGATATGACAAGAACAGTGTGGTTTCATTAAAGACACAGGAACAAGGAATGCCATATTTATGATTTGGATGCTCTCTGAAAGGGCAATACAAATGAAGAAGGACTTATACCTGTGCTTTATTGATTATGCGAAGGCGTTTGACAAAAAAAGAGACAAGTAATTTAAGATGCTCTGCAGCCTGGACATATTTGGGAAAGACTTGAGAGTAATCAAAAATCAAAAATCTTTACTGGCAGCAAACCACTTGCATACGGACAGGTAATGAATTGAGTAGATATAAAAAGATAGAAAGGGGCGTAAGACAAGGATATGTCTTTTCACCGGATCTGTTCAACTTGTACAGCGAGATTATTTTGAAGACCCTAGAAGTTATGCCTGGATTCGTAATCGGAGGCCACAATTCAAATAACCTAAGATACGCAGATGATACAGTGCTGATATCAAACATTGAAAGGAAACTACAAGACATCCTACAGAAGGTAGCTGAAGAAAGTAACAAGAAAGGACTAGAAATAAACTGCAAGAAAACCGAATGCATGGTCATCAGTAAAAAGTGCAGCCCAATATGCCAAATAAAGGCCGGGGATACTAGAATCAAGCAGGTACAAAAATTTAAATACTTGGGAAGCTTTATAACAGAAGACGGAAAATGTGATACAGAGATCCAAAGGCAAATTGGCATGGTGATAGAAGCATTCCAGAAGTTGAGTAAAGTATTAAGAAACAGGACAATTTTGCTAGAAACTAGGAAGAGAGTACTGTATTGCTACATGCTGTCCATCCTTCAATATGGCAGTGAATGCTGGACAATATCATCAAAGATGAAGGAAAAACTTGAAGCAACCGAATGTGGGTCTACAGAAGGATGCTGCGAATATCAGGGATCGAGCATGTGAACAATGACGAGGTCTTAGAAATGATAGAAACAAAAAGGAAATTAAAACTGAGCATCAGGAAGAGACAGCTGAAGTTCCTGGGACATGCAATGATGAAGGAGGGCTTGGAGAACCTGATACTAACAGGCCAGATAGAGGGAAAACCAGACAGGGGAGATCAATGGATAACATATTTGAAGGACCTAATCAGGTGGATGATGGAACGAGGGTTGCATGGTGTAACAGGAGAAGGCGTGCTCAGAGCCACCAGGGATAGGAAAACGTGGAAAGCCATGATCGCTTACGACCTGAAGGGACAGGGCACATAGAAGAAGAAGAATCCCGCATAGACTAACTAGAATTGTGATACATATACACACTTGACAAAACAGCTATTCGTGAGGTCTGCTTAACCAATCAAAACAACACCAATATTAAAAATTGCAGAATATTCTCTTTCTCCTTGATAGTTCATTATTACTAAAAAGAAAACGGATGTGCGTTTTAGTGCCGTGGATATCGACTCGAAACGACAAATCGGGGTGCCGAGTTCGAATTCCAGTTGAATTCCTTGCATTCACTTATGCACAAATACCCTTAGGAAAAGTATTAATCCGTCTCTTCCATCCAGTTATGGGTTAAATAATAGAACAGATTGGGTTCTATAGCCTTGGCTGACAACCATTCTACCGCAGAAAGCAATGGCACCCTGCAGCTGGATAATCTTTTGTCCAGATGTTCGAGACATGATCGCCCAAGGCGTGTATCACGTATGGCATTTAACTGACTGAAAAGCAAAACATCTTTGAATTATAAACGTTTCCTATTTTTGTTCTATATCCTAGCAGATTCCACTCCATTTGTATTCCTATTTGATCACAATTTATCATAGATAGACAGGTAATAAACAGACTGCGACAGATAGATTAAAGTAAATTTATTGACTCTAATCTGAATTCCACCCATTCTTCCCGAGATTGGGACAACTCAACGTGTTGTAATGGTTAGCAAGCTTGTCTCGCTACAATCATTACAAGTTCATTCTTCACAAGGCGCTCCATATTTTCGACGTTGTGCCACATTTAAGCTGCACTTAGGAAAGCACCATTCTTACCGACATTTGATTGTAAAACACGATTTACTTTCAGAAATTCTGTTTGCTTTATATGATGTGATTTTCTAAGCGCAGCTTAGATGTGGCACACGGCCGAAAGTATGGGGCACCCAGTGAGGATCGAACTCACTCCACCTTTGTAATAGATTCTAGCAAGACTAGCTTGCTAAACCTTACACCACCTCGAGTTGCACGTGTTTTCTTTATATTATGACGTAAAACTATTTGAAATTTTTCAGTTATATGCTGTAGATCGTTTTTGTTTAATCGGAAGATGGGCATGACTAACTTTATTTTGAATTAAGCAAAAATGAAAAGAAAATTAAAATCTTATTTTAACAGATATATTTGCCAAATGTGCTCAAAAATATCTTGAAGTACTTAAAAATAAATTTATTCAATAAAATCGCCATTGGCTTCATCCTCAGCCACCAGATGACGTTGGAATCTCCTGCAACTCTTCTGGACGATTTTCTTGTTTAAGTTGATATTATCCTTGCCTACAGTTCATGTTTAGTTCTACAAGGAATTTTGTTGGTTTCTGGCTCAACTGCGTCTCACATATAATAATCAAGGGGTTGAAGTCTGGGGAGTTAGGTGGCCAAATATAAGCGGTGATAATTCGCAGAAATTGCCTGACAGCCACGAGTGGTTTCTCCTACTTGTCTAGCATAGTTCAGAGTCCTGTTGCCAGGCAAAACGTCTTTCAGCAGCCACTCTCTTGAGTCAGGGCAGCTCTACCGCCTTCGTGTTGAGTCCGAAACCCCCACCATCAAATTAATGATTTCTTTTCTTATCAGAACGATCAGAGTGAGTTTTCAGAGCTGCGGCACCTACGTAATCACCATTAGCCTCATCCATGTCTTTCCGAAACTCCTGCACAGTTTTCGGATCTACACCCAAACACACTGAATGTTCGCACTGAGAATTTCGGTGCGAATGCCAAGCATTACAGCATACGGTTTCTAAATTTTTGGCAGAGTGAATTGCGTTATGTTACTCTTTTTCTCACAAAAAAAGACTGTCAGTCACTCAGTTCAGTGCCATACATGGTACACGCTTGGGCGATCATGTCTCTTTCGAGACATGACTGACTGAGCAGAAAATTATCCCGCAGTAGGTTGCCATTGCTTTCTGCGGTATACTGGTTGCCAGTCAATGCTATAGAACCCAATCTGTCCTGTTATTTAACCCATAAGTGGAAGGAATAGACGGATTAATACCTTTCCCAAGAATATTTGCGTGTAAGTGAATGCAACGAATTCAACTTGAATTCGAACTCGGCTAACCGATTTCTCGTTCCGAGCCGATATCCATTGCACCACAATGGTACAGAAGACAAAATCAAAAGACAAACGATGCGCATGCGCAAAATTAAAACTATAAATGGCGTCAGTTTACCCATCGCGTCCGTTATGTCAGTATTTGCGCAATAATTCCTTCTTAATATATAACAATTCATCTTACTTTTTAAGACTGATTATTAGATTTTTTTCTTCAGTGCAAAGTCGGCCGGTTTTGCTATGAGCAACACAAGGACGTGTGCTTTTTATGATTCGCCCTTTTAATATTGGTGTAAGTGCTTATTTTCGTTTTTGCAATATGTATATTTATTTATTTAAAATGTACTTTGAGCATATCTTTTTCTCCCAAATTATAATACCTTTCTTTTTATTTTTGCTAACATTTATCCGTTTATATATAATCATTTATCTGATTTTTTTCGTTGTTCCTACCTACATTAGTGTTTAAGCTTTTAATTTTTTCTTTCGAAATACAAACTTTTTACACATAGACAAAAACAAATATGTATCTAAACTAAATACACTTATTTTATCCAACAAATATTTATTTTTAGACATAATCCCTTGCCTTGCTAATGTACTTTATGAGAGTACCCTACTTTGTTTGGCATAGATGTCTACTAACCCCCGCTACGTTACATAGTTTAAAACAGTGTAAAAAGAAAAAAAGGCTCAAAACTCTCTTCTTTTTCACTTTACCCACAGGAAGCCATTTTAATCTACATCTCTGCCTCTATCTATGGGATCATCATTATATCTCTACAAAATCTTACAATCCAAAATTATTTTCTGGCCTTAAATAACCTGTAAATGGTTGATAAGCCGTAGAAAACAAATCAATGAAGCAATGAACAAACAATTACATACTACAATCTCCAGGTGTTTAAATGTAGGGTCAATAGACACCTCCTATCACACTAACTTCCAATTATTCTCCCAACACTCATATCCCCAACCCTCATTCTCTACCCAACCCCCATTCTCGGTATACTTACCCGCCTATCACCCACCCTCTGACATTTCCTATATTTAACTATTCTCGGTATCCTTACCCGTCTATCACCCATGACATTTCCTATATTTAACCATCCTTCCTCCACTCTGTGTAGCCCCCTGCGCAGTAGTGGCAGTGAAATGCCTTGCTCGGGGTGAAACACTTATAAAAAAAATTAAAAAAATTAAAAATAAATAAAAAATTAAAAAAAATTAAAAAAATTAAAAATATATATATATGGATGTAAATAAGTATAGGTATGCTTATACACGCAGGTAGACACCGACATATAAATATTTATCTGGTGGTAATAGAAGAGTGTACAGTGTAATATAAAAGAGATATAAAGGATATATTGATAAATATACATATTAACTTACACATAATAAACTATTTTATAATATGCACCTGATGATTGCGTGTTCATGAAACTCGGAGTTGTGCTTTAAACATAGAATAATATATATATGGTAGATTTTGAAAAAGAGTAGCTACTTTAGCATATACGCATCGTTCATTCATCAATGAATTAGAACGCTCTCAGTTATTGGGCGTGTATAATGATAATATACACGCTAAAAAAACGTCTGCCTCCTTCTACCGAGCGCCCATAGCTCAGAGGTAGAATCGCCGACTGACGCCAATTCGGTCGTGTTTCAATCCTGGGTAAAAAGCAATCGGATGTCTAACCGTACTGATGTACTGTGATACAGCGAAACAGATCTGTCTGCGGATATATATATATATATATATATATATATATATATATATAAGAAATTGAAAAAAACAGATAGATTAAAAAATTTTTGTTCATGCATTTTGTTTTTAAAAATAAAACTAACTGTTCTTTAATCCAATTCGATGTAGTTGATTATTACGCATCAGTTTCCAAGGATCTTTTCAATTTGGCACACATTATTTGGATCTAACTAAGGATGAATAATATATCCGTCCTTATCCACAACCAAGAACAATGGATAAAGAATAATTCGGATTCTGCTGACCAATTTGACACTAACAATGGTGCGTTAGACTCTGCGTAGTCTTCCGTTTCGAGAGGCATGTTTTTTAAAATCCATGTTCTGATTTAATTTTCTGCCAATCTGTCTTTTGAATATTTTTTTCTTTTTTTTTTCTTTTCTTATTTTGAAAAACACGACTAACTCTGTATTTTCTCTGCTTTATGCTCTAAACACTCCACTTCATCTTTGTGGTTGACCTACGAGCAAACTAATTCTATACTGCGAAAAATAATGTCGCATAAAGTTTTATCACTTCTATTTTAGGTCACCTGTGTTGCCTTTTTTTAATTATTTTTGGGGGAATCTGCGTTATTTTCCTTCATAAGAGTGCTTATAAGGCCTTACACAAAGTATCTACTTAATAGCTACATTTTTGTGTTCATTTCTTCCGGTTGTTAAACGTTAAAAACAATAATAATAATAATACAGGTGTTACTTTTTTTTTGTCTCTTAGTTTGTAAGCAAGCCTGCAGGACAAACAGTTAAGCCTACAAAGGGCGGATGAACTCTTGAGCAGACAAAGGCCAGCTAACTAGAGGTGGTGTCTCGATAAAATGCCGAGGAGAAGGCAACGGGAAACTACTCCACTATTACTCCTGCGTATATTTATGAACTTTCACAATAATATCATAAACCCTAACGGCGTGAAGAGGATTAAGCCTAACGAGACTGCCTTCTCGCACGTAAGCATTAGCATTAATGGCGTAAAGGGGACAAATTTCCTCAGGTTTTATCCCTCGCCCAGAATGGAAAGACATGAGCAACAGGTGAATGTTGCGACTGTTCACGACAAAAAAAAAATTACTCTTGGGTAGTGAAACGTGAGAACCATGAAGAACGATGGACAGCTGAAAAACGTGAAGCAGGAGATGACTAGACTGACATAAACGTTTTAGGCATGTGCGAAACGAGAAGGCTAAACAATAGAGACTTTATCAGTGATGACCACGGAATTATATACGCAGGTGGTGAAAATAATGAAAAGTGAGTCAACATTATACGAGATAAAGGCACGAGGAAATGCGTTATGGGATACTGCCAGATATCTGAAAGGATTCTGGTAGTTAAACTGAAAGGGAAGCCTCTCAATATATTGGTATTAGTAGTATATGCACCGACAACACAAAGTACAAAAGAAAAAATTGATTCCTACTCCATGCTAGACAACGCTAAGGCTCAGTCCAAGTCACAAGAAATCAAAATTATCATGGGAGATCTGAATGCCAAAGTTGATCTAGAGAGGGAAGGTGACCAAAAACTAAGTATAAAACAATATATATATATATATATATATATATATATATATATATATATATATATGAGCCGAATATATGGATTGAAATCCGATGAAATGAATAGAATAAGTAAAGAACAGGTAAGAAAAAGTGTCTTTAATCTAACATGTATCACTTTAACAAGCTTCTTCAGAGATTTTTTTTTAAAAAAAGCAACATACGAACATTTGAAATGTTTCTACATTTACAAAAAAAATTATCTATCGCTTTATTACATTTGACACGTGTCTGAAAAATAAAATCAGACGTCAATCAACATAATGTTTCTTTGGATTTTTCAAAGTTTTCAAATCCTTCGTCTTTAAAACATCTCTGAGTAAGATTGATAAAGAGAAACATGAGATTAAAAACCCTTTTGTTCTAACTGTTCTTTATTCTATTCATCTGTGGACAGCTGGAAAACGTGAAGAAGGAGACAACTAGACAGAACATAAACATTTTAGGCATATATGAAATGAGATGACCAAACAACGGAGACTTAATCAGTGACAACCGGAGAATTGTATACGCAGGAGGTGAAAATAATAAAAAACAGGAATCGGCATTATACTGAATAATGACACGAGAAATGGCGTTCTGGGATACTGCCAGAAATCTGAAAGAATTCTGGTAGTTAAACTGGAAGGCGGGGCTCTCAATATATCGGTAATAATGGTATATGCACCGACAACAAAAAGTACAAAAGAAGAAATCGAATCGTTCTACTCCAGGCTGGATTATGCCAACGCACAGTGAAAATCACAAGAAATCACAATTATCATGGGAGATCAGAATAGCAACTTTAACCAAGGGAAAGAAGGTGAAGCAGCAAGCGATTTTGGACTTAAACACAGCAATGGCAGTGGTGAGAAATGGGTCTAATGGTGCACAGCAAATGACCAGATAATAACTAACACTTTGTTTCAAGAACACCCTATCGCCCGGTTCACACTCCACCCACGTCTATTGAACAGGTGAAGAGGCTCATCCCTTGTTTCTTGTTTAGGATGCGGTTTCCGGTTTTCTCTTTTCCAATCTTCTCACTTCTTTTTTTCAATTGGAATAGATAGACTAAACTATCGCCCGGTTCACACTCCACCCACGTCTATTGAACAGGTGAAGAGGCTCATCCCTTGTTTCCTGTTTAGGATGCGGTTTCCGGTTTTCTCTTTTCCAATCTTCTCACTTCTTTTTTTCAATTGGAATAGATAGACTAAACTATCGCCCGGTTCACACTCCACCCACGTCTATTGAACAGGTGAAGAGGCTCATCCCTTGTTTCTTGTTTAGGATGCGGTTTCCGGTTTTCTCTTTTCCAATCTTCTCACTTCTTTTTTTCAATTGGAATAGATAGACTAAACTATCGCCCGGTTCACACTCCACCCACGTCTATTGAACAGGTGAAGAGGCTCATCCCTTCTTTCCTGTTTAGGATGCGGTTTCCGCTTTTCTCTTTTCCAATCTTTTCACTCCTTTGTAGCCCCCTGCACATCAGTGGTGTTACCGCCTTGATCGTGGTGATATGATTAAAAAAAAACGAAAAAAAAAAAAGAAGGCTACGGACATGGAGAAGTCCAGCAGGAGAAATTAAGAACCAAATTGATTATATTACTATAAACAAGAGATTCAGAAACACAGTCCTTCACAGCAAAGGCTATCCAAGCGCGGACTGCGGAAGTGACCACCTACCAGTCGTATGCAAACTAAGGTTAAAACTCAAGAGATTAAAGAAACCTAACGAAGCCCTAAGACTGCAGTACAATAGGCTCGTGAATGACCCGAACACGCAGGAAATATAGAAGGAGAGCGTGAAAACGAAATACGAAGGACAAATTAGAAAAGGAAGCTGAAAATGGGACGCACTAAGAGTAGCTCTAGTGACATCAGCGAATGATATCAGTCAGTCAGTTAAGTGCCATACGTGATACACGCTTGGGCGATCATGTCTCGAAAGAGACATGACTGACTGGGCAGAACATTATCCCGCAGTAGGTTGCCATTGCTTTCTGCGGTAGACTGGTTGCCGACCAAGGCTATAGAACCCAATCTGTCCTGCTATTTAACCCATAACTGGAAGGAAGAGACGGATTAATACCTTTCCCAAGGGTATTTGCGCGAAAGTGAATACAAAGGATTCAACTGGAATTCGAACTCGGCTCCCCGGTTTCTCGTTCCGAGCCGATATCCACTGTACCACAATGCACATCCTCTTTAAATATGGAACGCTTCACGAATTTACGTGTCATCCTTGCTCAGGGGCCATGCTAATCTTCTCTGTATCGTTCCAATTTTAGTATATGTACTGCCGAAGCGAATGATATCATCTCCACAAAAAAACGACGTCGGTAGAAAAATGATTAGATCACTAAAGAAATTCTTGACATGATGCAAAAGAGACAGAAAGCAATGGCAAGATATAGAAAGGAATACAAAAGACTCCAAAAGGAAATAAGGAGAAAATGTAAACAGGCTAAAGAAAGATGGCTCAATGACAAATGCGCCGAAGTAGAGAGACTAAGCACAACAAATAACGGAGATATGAATAAAAAAAATAAAGGAACCAACAGGAAAAAAAGGCCTGCTCAGCAACAGGATGCATAAAAGCAAAGGACGGTACACTAATATTAGAAAAAGAAAAAATACTTCAGAGATGGGACAAGTTCCTCGGATATCTTTTCCACGACATGCGAGAGCAACCAAAAATGCACAAAATTACGGATGGACCAGAATTATTAAAAACCGACGTGGAATCGGCAATGGTCATATTGAAGAGAAACAAAACCGCGGAACCAGACGGGATTGTAATAGAGATGTTGATGTGTCTAGAAAGCTTTGGCGTAGACAGACTGAGAGAAATAATAAACGAAATCTTCAATAGCAGCAATATACCGTAAAACTTAAGCAGGTCAATTGTCAAAACACTACCTAAGGAGCCAGGTGCAAATGAATGTGAGCTCCATCGAACAATCAGTTTAATGAGCCACATAACAAAACTCATCATCCGGATTCTGATGAACAGAGCGCGCAGCAGAATCGACCCAGAGATAGGACAAGAACAGTGTAGCTTCGTTGAAGATACCGAAACGAGGAATGCGATATTCATGCTCAGAACACTATCCGAAATGCAATAGGATCGTTATCTGTGCTTTATAGAGTATACAAAGGTATTCGACAAATTATAACACAAAGACAATAAGAGATGCTCGTAAACCTCGATATTTTCGGAAAAGACGTTAGAATAACCAACAATCTATATTATCAGCAAACCGCTTGTGTACGGATAGGAAGCGAACTCAGCAGGTATACAAAAATAGAAAGGGGCGTAAGACAAGGATGTGTTTTCTCCCCGGATCTTTTCAACCTGTACAACGAAGCAATTATGAGAGAAATAAAAACCTTGCCGGGATTTGTCATTGGCGGCCAGTTTCAGAAATATAGGATACGTGGATGACACGGTGCTGATAGCAGACACAGAAATGAAAAATGCAGGACCTTTCACAGAACGTAGCAAAGGAAAGCGAGAAGAAAGAACTGAGCATAAACTTCAAGAAAACCGAATGTATGGTCATCAGCAGAAGAAGAGCTCAATATGCCAACTACAAGAAGAAACTAAAATAAAACAAGTGAAGAAATTTAAATACATGGGAAGTGTTCCGACAGAATATAAAAAGTGCGACATGGAAATTAAAAGACACATTTCAGAAGCTAACCATTACTCAGAGACAGGAAAATCGATCTCTTCAAGGATAAAGGAGAAGCTTCAGGCAGCAGAAATGTGGCTCTACAGAAGGATGCTGAGGACAGCCTGAAGGGAATATGTGAGTAACGATGAGGTGTTGGAGAGGATGCAAACGAGAAGAAAACTCATACTTAATATCAGCAAGAGACAGACACGTAATGAGAAAGGAGGGTCTGAAGAATTTAATACTCACAGAACGGTTAGAAGGAAAGTGAGACAGAGGAAAGCAGCACAAAACCTACTTGATAGGCCTGAGCAAATGGATGGTCGATCGGGGTTTGGAAAAGATATCAAGAGAAAATATATTGAGATCGACAAGAGCCAGAGCCAAGTTCATAATCACCTACGTCCTGAAGGGTCTGGGCACATGAAGAAAAAGAATACTGACTCACCCATAATCATATTGTTTAATTTTCTCTAACCACCCCTCCTTAATTTTCTGAATAACCATGAATTCATCTTATATTTTCTAAAATAAATCATTTTCACTATTTACATTTGAAATATCACCTGAAAAACAATATTGTTCTGAAATACGAAAAGTTTTGTGTAGTGATATAATGCTTTTATAAGGCATTGTAATAACGAAATTACAATATATATATATATTGTCATCCGCAGACAGATCTGTTTCGCCGTATCACAGCTCATCAATACGGTTAGACTCCGATTGCTTTTTTACCCAGGATTGAAACCCGACCGAAATTGCGTCAGTCGGCGACTCTACCCCTGGGCTATGGGCGTTCGGTGAAAGTATTAACAACGTTCAAAACATTCATTTAAAACAGTACTCATTTTGTTTCGACATCAAAAAACGTCTCGTCAGCTAGTTAATAATAATGGTATTTACCATCATTATTAACTACCTGATGAGACATTGTTTTTTCGATGTCGAAACAAAATGTACACTTCTGTAGTAAATTTTAATTTGTACATGTTCTAGACTATAACTTTTCAACACAACAAAAATATCTCGGTCCAACACCCGAGTCAGTTCTGTTACAACATGATTCAGTGGTGAATAATAATAAAAACCATACAAATTACACACTGAAAATTTCAAATGAATACAGTCATGTATATATCCTTGTTCCTATTGAGATGTGAAACACTTTGATAGCAAGACAACTAACATATAATATTTTTTGACAAGAAAATTTTGTTTGACAGAGAGAGGGAGAAACAGAGAGAGAGAAAGAAAGAGAGATTTTTACATCAGTTTCTCATCTCCAATTACCACCGAAAAGAGTGTATCGATTTATATATTGTCTATAGGGTAACTAACTGCCAGTTTTCATCTAAGGTGATTATCTCGTAATAAATGATACCTCTAAGTCATTTCCAAGCGTCAAGTTGTATGAAGTTATTGGTTAATGTGTTGAGATCTATTGATTGACACTATCACAACTTATTCATTTACCAACTGACAGTTTAAAACGCACCTGCCATGTACGACTATTCTGTTCAATTCCAAATTTACATAAACTGTCTGAAGAATCCATCCGAAACTGTGAAGATTTCAGAATGCGTTTCATATATAATACAACGTATGAAACATTCATTTTTATAATTAAATTTTATCTTTCAAATACGTTTCAAATCATAATTTGAAGTTAAATAAGTAACTCAGCTAAACTCTGAAATGCTTTATTCATCGAAAACAAAATGATCGTTGATTCATATTTTCATTCACTTAGGACAGTGCTAGTTCAAATTTCGGTTGTAAGGAATCTGACTGCTCCAAATGGTCACTCTTCTACAAGAACTTTACACACTAAAAATTACTATGTAGTACAAGACACGGAGAATAAATATACCTAATACAACAACCTTGAAAATGATTAAAGCACAGGCCGAAAGCGCTCGGAATTTAAGGACAGAGTTATTTTGGAAACGTTTTTGAAGTTGAAGAATTTCGTCTGTATTTTAACTAACATAAGGATAACATCAACATATCTTAGGTAAATGGATTTTTTAAACTCTGTAAATATGTTATTTTTGAGGTTCGACTTGTAGAAATTGCTGAATATCGGACCCATTACTGAACCCATTGAAATTCAATAATAAAAAAATTCCCTTCTTCGACATATTGATAAACACAAATAATAACAGATTTCCTATTTCGCCATACAACAACCTACCAGCATAAGTTCATGTACATTTAACTACAAGAGTGAATTCCCATATTATTACAAATAGCAATTATAAAAAATCTAATACATCGAGCAGAAATTAATTCATCCACAAAACAGATTTTCTACATTGAACTAAAGAATATAAAACAAACACTTATTAACAATAGCTTCACAAACTATAGAGTTGACGAACAAATAAGATGCTTTCTTAGAAGTCTCAATACTAATGTCCAACGGAATAAACAATATTTATTTGGTCACACCACAAACTCGTTCTCATGACGTTTGACACTACATTTAAACGATAATTCTAACATCTTTAGACATTTAAAACAGCATACCAGGCCACACACACAATTCTGCGAGATCCTCGTCAAAAACACAACCATACTTAAACATGAAAACAACAAAAAACCTAAAAATACTCGAAGGCATAAACTTAAAACAGTTGAAAACTAACCTGAACAAAATTAACTACGAAATCTCCACAAACATTCTTAATTGCCTATAAAAGATAACAATGGCTTTCCATACTTAACACTTCTCGTCTCCACTCTCGCGTATTCATGTGCGACGTTACAAGCTATAGTGTGATTTTCGCTTTGATACACGCTTTCAGCGATCATATCTCGAAAGAGATCTGACTGACTTTATCTCGCAGTAGGTTACCATTACATTTTGCAGTAGACTGGTTGCCGACCAAGGCTATAGAACCCAATCTGTCCTGTTATTTGACTCATAGCTAGAAGGGGGAAAAGATGTATTATTAAGTAATAATTAATGGGGGATCAGTTTATTGCTTCATAACAATAGAAAACCGATCCCCCACTTTATATCCATTAGTAACTTTAATTATGTTTCCAGCTATTATATTCAGTCAGTCAGTTAAGTGCCATATGTGATACACGCTTGGGCGATCATGTCTCAAAAGCGATATGAGTGACTGGGCAGAAGATTGTCCCGCAATAGGTTACCATTACTTTCTGCAATAGACTGGTTGCCAACCAAGGCTATAAATCCCAGTCTGTCCTATTATTTGACTCACAGCTAGAGGGAGAAGAGATGTATTACATTATTAAGTAGTAATTACTCAGTTCATATTACTGCATAACAATATAAAATTAATTAATCAGTTTATTACTTCATAACAATATAAAACTGATCCCCCACTTTATGCCCAGTAAAAGTTTTAATCATGTTTTCAACTATTATATTCATTCAGTCAGTTAAGTGCCATATGTGATACACTCTTGGGCGATCATGTCTTCTGACGGGCAGATTATTCCGCATTAGGTTGCTTTTATTTTCTGCTGTAGACTGGTTAGCAGCCAAGGCTATAGAACTCAATCTGTCTTGTTATTTAACCCATAACTGGAAGGAAGGGACGGTTTAATACGTTTTCCAAGGGTATTTGTGCGTAAGTGAATACAACGAATTCAACTGGAATTTGAACTCGGCTCCCCTATTCAGTAGCTCGCTTAAATTCCTGCAGTCGAGACACTAAGAAAAAATTTTATAAAAATATTTATAAAAATTTTATAAAAATATTTATAAAAGAGACAAACAAAAGTCACGTCACGTTGGTGAGAAAGAAATCGAGATGCCAGATCGGGACCGATAACATTACATACCCTTGTCGTGTTAATATCGAGATATACTGCAAAATCACACGATTAGATGTGGCAGTAGTATTTGTAAATCTGGTAGACTGGAGACGCTCAGCAGCCTCGACATATTTCGGAAAGACATATGAGTGATTAGAAATCTTTACTGCATACTGTCATTTAAGGAAGTCAGCAGATATACAAACATAAAAAGGGGCGCAAGACAAGGATGCGTCTTTTCACCGGATTTGTTCAACTTGTATAGCGAGAATATTTTGAAGACCCTAGATGTTATGCCAGGATTTGTAAACAGAGGCCACTTTTTGAATAACATACGGTACGCAGACGATACAGTGCTAATTGCAGACACGGAAAAGAAACTACAAGGCCTCCTACAGAAGATACCTAAAGAAAGTGACAAGAAAGGACTAAAAATAAACTGCAAGAAAACCAAATGCATGTCATCAGCAAAAAGAGCAGCCCAAAATGCAAAATACAGTTGGGAGATACTAAAATCAAGCAGGTACAAAAATTTAAATACCTCGAAAGTGTTCTAGCAGAAGACGGAAAGTGCGATACTGAGATCCAAAGGCGAATTGGCATGGTGAAGGACGCGTTCCAGAAGCTGAGTAAAGTATTAAGAGGCAGGACACTGTCACTAGAAACAAAGAAGAGAGTGCTAGATTGCTATGTGATGTCAGTTCTTCAATATGGCAGTAAATGCTGGATAGTATCATCAAAGATGAAGGAAGAAATTGAAGCAGCTGAAATGTGGTTCTAGAAAAGAATCCTTCGGATATCGTTGACCGAGCATGTGAGCAATGATGAGGTGTTGGAAAGTATGGAAGCAAAAAGGAACTTAATATTGAGCATCAGGAAGTGACAACTAAAGTTCCTGGGACATGCAATAAGGAAGGAGGGCTTGGAGAACCTGATACTAACAGACCAGATAGAAGGAAAAAGAGACAGAGGAAAGCAGCGGATAACATATTTGAAGGACCTGAGCAGGTGGATGACAGAACAGGTGTTGCGTGGTGTTACAGGAGAAAGTCTGCTCAGAGTCACCAGAGATAGTGGACGTGGAAGGCCATGATCGCCTACTTCTTCAAAGGTCAAGGTACGTCGAAGACGACTTATAAATCTGCATAATGGATTCTGACGAGAAAAATTGTTTGTAGAGTAGACATAGCAATTGAGTCAATATAATCATCCCACTTCATTTCAGTGAAAAATGTAAGGCCAAGAAGGCGTATAGTTTTGCCCTTCTGGAGGTTAACGTCAGCTATGCTGGTGACAGACAGAAAATGGTCTCTGTGGTGGTTAAATAATGGGTTTAAGTTGAAATTAATTCATCTAAGTCAATGAAACTGGTTAATACGCTGTGTTGGATATTTCAATATTTTATTACATTGATCCAACTAATACCGTATTTATTCACTAAAACTCCATAGTAGTTATGTGTCAAAGAACTCTCAGTTGATAAAAGAGCTTGTTTCTTTTGAAGGTAGTGTAAATAAGAAAAAAATGTATATTTTTATTTTCAGTTCGATGTATAAATAAAGGTCTATGTCAAACTGCCCGCATACAAATGAATAGTCTTATAAAACAAAGTAATTTTCTGGAAAATGACAATGCAAATGCCGAAACGAAATATACAAACCATACCAGTTTTTAGCATTCTTTTTCTTGGGGAAGAAACGGTTCCATGATGATTCTTTTCTAGTGTGCAATTTTCAACGTAATTTACTTAACGAAAACATTTCCTTCCTTTTCTCACCCAGGGTCTCTTAATTATCATTTCGACCTGCCTCAGGTAAAATACAGCTTATCAAAGACCTACAGACACTTAAACGTGTTCAGTTTGATAAAACATGACAAACGTTTATTTTTATTTTCCTAAGAGAAGCAATTTGCGAAGAATTCTGTTTGCTTCTTTCGAATCTAATTAAATTCTGTGGCGGTTTCGTTATCTTTGCTTCGCATCCAGCAAAAACTGAAAGAATTACTTTGTCATTCAGCAAATGCGAATTAATGACTATTCTCGGTGGACATTGAAAGAATTTCTCTCTCTCTCTCTCTCTCTCTCTCTCTCTCTCTCTCTCATGTAAAAGCGCGAAAAGGGGGGATTTCCTTATTTGTTTCATAATTAGGAACATTTTTTTTTTTTAATCATCTCACCCCAAGCAAGGCATTCCACTGCCACTATTGCGCATGGGGCTACATAGGGGAAGGTAAAGAGAAGGAGTGGATAGACATAGGGAATGTCAGGAGAAAGGTGATAGATGAGTAAGGATAGCGAGGATGAGTGTCGGGCAGATGGGAAGAGTGTTTGATAGAATGGGAGCAGGTTAGTGCGTTAGGAGGTGTCTATTGACCTTACATTTAAACTCCTGGAGATTGTAGCCGTCGGGGAACCAATCGTTTGGAAGAGAATTCCACAGTCGGGAAGTGCGAGGAAAGAAACTGTTGGAGTAGAAGCTACGGCTGCATTTTATCGGTTTCACTGTAAAAGGGTGGGATCTAGTTGCTAATCTAGTATCTCGTGCAAATTCGTATTTAGGGGGCACCAGTGATCTAAGTTCATCGGAGCAGAAGCCGTGAAAGTATTTATAGAAGAGACACAGGGAAGCCACGTCTCGCCGGTGGGAGAGAGACTGCAGGCGGTCTGCCAAGTCGGTATCTATCACATTACAGACCCTCCTCTGAACCTTATCGAGAAGCCCGAGGAGAACAGCAGGGGCACCCGACCAGATATGGCAGCAGTATTCAATGCACGGGCGGATGGTAGATTTGTAAATGTGCAGGATAGATTTAGACGGAAAAAACTTCCGGGCCCTACACAGAGAACCGACTTTCATAGCAGCGGATTTAGCAATGGATTCGATATAGTCATTCCATTTGAGGTCCGCTGAAAGTGTGAGACCAAGGAGGCGTAGTGTTTTACTCTCTGGGAGGCAAGCCTGGTCCATGCTAATGGGAGGTAGGTGAGATTGTACCATTAAAATTAAGGAACATGATGATAAATTTAGAATGATCGACTGATAATTAGAAGGTATGTGTGCACGTGTCTTGGTGACGTATTTTCTTGGTAATGAGTAAAGAAGATAAAGCCCTCCCCTTCATGCCGGATGGTTTTATACAAAACCCGTTCGCCGATTAGAGTAGAGAATTCTGCCAACTACTTGAAGAGAAAGATTTGCAGCGCCTCGCCCCTGCGGCGGTTATTTTCCAGTTCGTTCAACAATAATACACCCCCTCGCCAAGAATATTTACTCTTCTCCCCCACTTGAGAGAGATGTGACACAAGGTCTTTTTTAACGTGGGGAACCTGAGCGCGTACGCCCAGGTACTGGTCAAAACATTACCTATCCACCACGGTGGATAGTTTCAGAACCGGTCTAAACTAGTCTTAAACTGGTCTTATTCGGATCCAACCGGAAAGGCCTAAGCCCCACTAGCCAAGAGATCGAACGCCATGAATACTTACACTTTATTGAAGCGATAGTGCGGTTACTTCGTCGCGCACCATCACATGATTAACTTTTTTTTAATCACTCAAGAGCAATATAAAAGCATACATACGAATATATACATCGTCTACTCAAAAGCTTTGGATAATGTACGATGCTCCTTGAACTGTTTTGTAAAACTGAGAAAAAAGCATAAGAATAATTCAGAATTATTCACTGGGAATTAACAACATACGTATAAATAGAAAAAGAAACTAAGTCAGTATGCAACAGCAAAACTTTTTTTCCGGTGGACCTGAAGGAGACAACCACCATCTTTAAATTTGTTGTTTTGCATTATTTTTTTTTCACTTTTTCCAGCACAGTCTTATCGATTACCCACTAAATTTTTCGATTGACAAAAAAAAAAAATTAGAAAAATTTCAATATTTAAACAATTTTAGTGGAGGCTCAGCTTTTCATACAACGTTACAGTAAATCGATCCTCCATTTTGGAATCACTCGCCGGTACGACATTACCCCTACCAGCAAATTGATTGATTATCAATTTTTTTTAACATTTTTCATTGCATTCTTATCTATTAAACCATAAACTTTCCGATTGACAAAACAAATATTTGGAAAAATTTCAATATTTAAACAATTTTAAGGGGAGCGCTCAGTTTTTTATACAACCTTATAGTAATTTAACAAATATTTGGAAAAATTTCAATATTTAAACAATTTTAAGGGGAGCGCTCAGTTTTTTATACAACCTTATAGTAATTTAATTCGATCCTGTTCAATTAACTGTTTTACTTGAGTATATTCAACAACTGAATCCCTTGTGAAATTTTAAAACAAAAGCCATTCTTGGAGTTTACGAGGAAGATGCCATTGTAAGAACTGAAGAAAACTTGAAAAAGACAAAACAAGAGCAACAACACGTCACCCCCCAAAAAAATACAAATCAAAGCGACCCCAATGCGAGTGGTTCCAAAATGGAAGACTGATTTACTATAACGTTGTATGCGAAAATGAGTCTCCCTAAAATTGTTTAAATATTGAAATTTTTACAAATTCTCTTTGATAATCGGAAATTTTATTTGATAATCGATAAGACAGCGCTGAAAAAAGGAATAAAGATATGAAAAATAACAAATTTAAATGTGATGGTTGTTTCCTTCAGGTCCGCCCTGTTTCTATTTCTTGCCTGATTCATTTAACCTATTCAGTTATGCAATCGTGAGAGAACTGGTAGTCCTAACAGGATTTATTAGTGGTGGGCGCAATCTGAGTAGCATCTTATACTCTTTTTTTCATAATCATATCGCCCCAAGCAAGGCATTTTACTGCCGCTGTTGTGCAGGGGGTTACATAGGAGAAAAATTATGAGAAAGAGTGACAGGTTATAGGAAAGAGAAGGCTGTGAATACTGATGAGAGTGAAGTGGACGGAGAAAGGACCACGAGAGAGAGAGGATGCAAGCTAGTGAGATACGAGATGACTATTAACTTTATATTTAAATTCTTGGAGATTATAGCTGTAGAGGAAACAAGTAAACGGAAGGGAATTCCACAGGCGAGAAGTGCGAGAAAAGAATCTGCTGGAGTAGAATTTGCGTTTATATTTTATTGGTTTCACAGTAAAAGGGTGGGACCTAGTTGCCAATCTTTTCGCTTGTGTAAAGTCATATGTAGGGGTCACCAGTGATCTAAGTTCATTGGAGAAGAAGCCGTGAAAGTATTTGTAGAAGAGACAAAGGGAAGCGACATTGCACCGGTGGGAAAGTGACTGTATCTGAGCTGCCAAGTCGGGATCGATTACATTACAGATTCTTCACTGGATTTCGTCAAGGACGAGTAGGTGGATAGCAGAGACACCCGACCAGATATGGCAGCAGTATTCAATACGCATATGATACAGTGCTGAGGGCAGATGAAGAAAGAAAACTGGAGAAACACTTGGACAAAGTAACAAAAATAAAGCAGGAATAAAGAATTAACCATCATCGAAAGAGCGAATATACACTACCGGCCATAATTATTGGGCCACCACAGTGTTTACAAACAATGATGTATTTCATATCATTTTTTAATATTTATTACAAAGTGAATAATTTTAAATGACAATAGAATGGTTCTTTTGTTAATACTGCACAATAACCTGTGCATTAAATTAATTCATAAATATTTAATAATTACCTATATTTCAGTTTCATCAATGAAAGAATGAAGAAAATTTTGGGTGATTCGGACAAGTTCATCTTTGCTTCCTTGCCTTGTAAAATTTTGCAAAGTGAATAATAACAAAAGAACCATTCTATTTTCATTTAGAATTATCCACTTGGCAACAAATACTAGAAATAGTATGATTTTTTTAAACTGGGGTAGCCTAATAAATGTAGCCGGTAGTGTATATATATATATATAGCAAATCTACAGGATGCGATGTGTAAATTGTCGCTCTTTGCCATGTAAAATTCTGCAAAGTAATAATACCAAAAGAACCATTCTATTTTCATTTAGAATTATCCACTTGGCAATAAATATTAAAATAGTATAAAATACATCTGGGGTTGCCTAATAATTATGGCTGGTAGTGTATGGTTGTTCTTAACAGGAGCAGATCAACGTACAAGCTACGAATTCTTATTCTTCTTTAGGCGTGGCATCTCCACAGGACGTAGGTGGTCATGGCTCTCCATAATTTCCTATCCTTTGTAGTTCTGAATAGATTCTGTCTTTTCTCCTAAAACTTGTTCCGCCATCCATTTACGCAAGTTCACTAATTACGTTATGCGATTCTTTCCCCTGTCGTTCTTATATTCAATCCGCCCTGTGAGTATCAGATTTTCCAAGCCCATTTTCATCATTACGTGCTCTAAAAATTTTAACTTCCTCTTTTCGTAGTTTCAATTTTCTCAAAAACTTCGTCGTTGCTCACATATTCAGATCAGGGTATTCTCCGTATCCTTTTCTAGAACCACGTCTCTATTGCTTCAAGTCTGTTCTTCTTGTCTGAGGAGATTGTCCAGCATTCACTGCCATGCGAGAGAACAAATATCGCCTATAAGAGTTCAGTACTATTTTCTTTGTTTCTTATGAATTTTTTTGTTTCTTAATCCACTGCTTAGATTTGGAATGCATTTTTGGTTATACCAATGCACCTTCGGATTTCACTTCCCAGATATTTAAATGTTTGTACTTGTCTGATTTTGAGTATTTTCGATTTATAATGTGCATTTTGGGTCCATCCTATAACATAAACCAGTGCTCCAGTTAAATAGCTTTGAGTCAGACTTGAGACACGAGCAATTAGATTCTACAATTGAATTTAAGAAGGGGAATTTTTCTTGTTTTTGATTAAAGCGGTTCATTTTTACGTTTGGACAAGTAAAATAATAGCAATTAAGGAGAAAATAATAAACAAATAACAATCTGTAAACAGTCCAAAGGTGAACTGGCTAGCGAAAGTATAAAACCCTGACTTAGCGAACTTTTGAGTATCGTTTTTGTTATTTGAATCGTAAAAAAAGAAATCTGAGAATTTCTAAAATTAGCGCTGACTTGTAAAATAAACCAAATCAAAGTAAGAGACAGCAGACAAGAATTATCAAATACGACCTCGCATCATGCAAACCACTCCATGCAAAGCAGAGTTTTGTTAATTAGAAGGTATGGGTGCACGTTTCTTGGTGACGTATTGTCTCGGTAATGGTGGTGGGAGAAGATAAACCCCTTCCTTTCATGCCGGATGGTTTTACGCAAAAACCTGTTCGCTGATAAGAATAGAGAATTCCGCCACCTGGATGTGCGTTGTGGTGCAATGGATATCGACTCGGAACGACAAATCGGAGAGCCGAGTTCGAATTCTAGTGGAATTTCTTGCATTCACTTACGCACAAATACCCTTAGGAAACGTATCAACATATAAAAATGCCCTCCAAATACATCACGATAGTCTTTCGGGGAGGTGGAGTCGTCTATATACGAGTTTTCATAATATATCTAAGGTTATGTTATCTAGTAGTCGTAAATTGGTGATCACTAGATAACAGTAATAATATTTATTAGTGTCGTCTAGCGGTCATAAGTTCAATCCTTGGATCAGGTAGTGAAGCACCAATTCAATAGTAACAAACAATATAATTATCACAGGGACAAAATATCACAATAACTAACAAATATCCCATATCAGTTAATCAATGGACACCTGCTTGGTCGAAACTTTGCGTCTATAATAACATTTATATCAAGCAAGATGAGGACAATAGTTTGAATAATACAAGAATTTTGACAATTACCCATCTGATGTGCGTTGTGGTGCAATGGATATCGGCTCGGAACGAGGAATCGGGAAGCCGAGTTCGAATTCCAGCTGAATTCATTGCATTCACTTACGCGAAAATACCCTTGGGAAAGGTATTAATCCGTCTATTCCTTCCACTTATGGGTTAAATAACAGGACAGATTGGGTTCTATAGCCTTGGTCGGCAACCAGTCTATCGCAGAAAGCAATAGGCAACCTAATGCGGGATAATCTTCTGCCCAGTCTGTCTTTCGAGACATGATCGCCTAAAGCATGTATCCCGTATGGTACTTAACTGACTGACTTGAAGAGAAATATTAGCAGCGCCTCGCCCCTGCGGCGATTATTTTCCACTTCGTTCAACAATAACACACCCCCTCGCCAAGTACCGAGTTAGAGGAATCGATCTGATCTCACTAACCCTAATGATCCCAGATGGAGTATAAATATTTCCACTGTCCTCACCCCCGTTGGATTGTCGATCTCGTGCATCGCGCTGAATTGGCTTATTAAATGTACCCCTGAGAAGGATAAAAAAAATCCATTAACTATCTCTTAAATGATCGGCCGTAATTTGTTTATTTGTTTGTCGAACTATCCATTAAACAACGTTCGAGAGGACTGTCTTTTTTTTGTTTCAGGGACCCGTCCAGTAAAAATCTACCTTGATTACGAGATTGGCGCAACAAGGAGTGTTCGGTTTTCGGTCTGAATACGGAAACGCAACAAAACGCCCTTGGATTAAATTCTGCGCAACTCAACCCTGTGTCTTATAATGGCGCTGGAGTCAATACAACGATGGCGAACCGAGGGATGCATTATAATCTAGCGACGTGTCAGACGTGGAGGTCAGGAGACGAGAACGCGTAGTTATTGGATTACAATACTTTTTCTAACAACCATGCAGTTGTCTTTTTTGCTGTTAAAGCAAGTATGAAAATTTACTAGCAGGGCCGTGCTTAGGGCCCCTGCAGACCCGCGCAAGCCACAAAGCTTCTTGGCTCTGCAGATCTATTGTAATGAAAAAAATTAACAAAATAATTATTAGGATTAACTGGAAAATTATTATTATACTTGTATGTTGAAATAGACATCTATCAACCCGTCTCTCTCTCTCTCTCTCTCTCTCTCTCTCTCTCTCTCTCATATATATATATATATATATATATATATAGCATAATGATGATCAACGTATACTGTCTTAATATGTATAGGAAAAGTACTAAAAATTTGTAAGTTTAAAATTGTATTTTTTTAACAGTATTTATTTATTTCTATTATTATATATATATATTTGATATTTCAGACAGGCCTCGGCCTTTCATCAGAAACAAATGTCAAATATATATATATATATATATATATATATATATATATATATATATATAGATATATATGATAATAGTATACTGTCAAAAATAAATAAATACTGTCAAAAAAAATATATCTTTAAACTTACAACTTTTTAGTCGTTTTTCCCTATATATATATATATATATATATATATATATATATATATATATATATATAGTCTTTGATAAAAGACTTCCGGCTCCGAAGGGACCGCAAATCATTTGTAATAAAAAAAATGAACTTGAGAGAGAAATAGATTATAGATATTTGTTTCAGCATACATACAAGAACACAACATTTATTGTGGGTTCAGTTTGTTTGGGGGGTACGCAAGTTGCATTCTGCGGGTAGAGGGACCGCAAGGCGCATTCTGCAAGAGAGCCGCGATGTTGCTAAGCACGGCACTGCTTACCAGTCTCATTAAATACGAAACTGAAACCCGTAGGTTCATCAGAATACGGGAAGATATCATCAATTAATCTTATCAAAGTATTAAAAAACAGAAAGACTTTATTGGGAAACCGAGAAAAGATTACTGAACTGTTATGTCGTAATAATCCAATGAATGTTTGACAATTTTCGCGTCGATGAAGAAGAGTCGAGGCAATAGAAATTAGGTTCTGAAGAAAGATTCGGAGGATACCATAAAATGAGCAGGAGAACAACGAGGTAAGTTTAAGAAAAATGGAAACACATGAAAGTCTGACTTCTACTGCTGCTGCTTCTGCTAAAATTAAAGACAAAGAATTTAAGTTTTCAGGTGCATCATTAAAACACTATTTAAATTTACACTCTCATTCTCTTTCTATATAGCTGCTGCTGATAATTTCGTAATTATGAGAAACTGATGCAGCCTCTAATTTACTCACTAAATTACTCACTACGCTATTCCTCCAATGTATAAATAACCAGAGACCAAGAAGATAAACCGTTTTTTCTCTCAGTAAGATATTTCATATCACTAAAGACCTTTTTCAATCAAACCTATGCTACAAAATAAAAAAAATAACATTTCCTTCCTACAAAATTTAACGATCTTACTTAGTATAAAATGAATATACAGCATCAGATTTTGAACTCATTTCAATCATTTTAGTTTACTTGACGAAAAACTTTATTCCAATTCACCAACAAACCGATCTCGCATAAGAAAACTTTTACTGTGAATGCATTATTATATAAAATTATTATTATATTTAGTCTACAATTTCTTAGATAAGTCAATGTCAGCATTCTTGCAATATTTTGCTACGTTGTGCCTGTAGGGATAACAAATTAAGAATTAAAATCAACCTTCTTCTTCTTCACTTTTACAAAAATTCACAACGACGTGAGAAATCCTGTTTTTTTCCAAATAGAAAAAGGATTGACCATGTGCTTAAAGAAAAAAGTCGAAACAGGATTTCGCAAATAGGTGTTAAACTGATTTTCTGGCCAATGGAAGCGAATTGCAACTTCACGATCCAGTGCAAAAATCTAAAATTACTATAAAAGGCGCCGATCAGCGTCAGTCAGTCAGTCAAATGAGAGCAGCAAGACGAAACTACTAAAATGTAACGGGAGAAACTTCAAATACGACTCGGACATAAGGTCGCGTCGCACATCTTTCTCCTTCTCCTTCTTTCTCGTGTGCTGATTTCTTTAACTTCTTCTCTATTCAAAGACATTCATACCAAACAAACGCTCACAGATACATACGTACCTACACATAAACTCTTTCAACTAATTACTGCTAAAAGAACATTTCTACTAACGCTTGATACTCACAATTTTCTCACTGAACATTCATTTCTACGAATGCTTGGTGTTCTTTCTTCTAATAAATTACTATTTTAACAAGAAAACATGTATATTTTATTTTTCTACTATTCCACAAATACACACATTCCAACCTGCCGATAACCAACCTTCTGATAATTCAGCATAAATTTTACAAGCTGTAGGGAGTTCGGTTAAGTCTTACACAAGGCCGAATTAAAGAATCATTAACCAGCTCCCTAAGCTACAAAATAAAATCTTTAAAGCAGGCTTTGAGAAAATTTCCTGAGGGTGAAACTTGTAAGCTGTAGAGAGTTCAGTCATGTCTGACGCAAGGCCGAACCAAGAAACAATAACCATCTCCCTATAGCTTCATGTCTATAAGGACCACAATTTCAACCAAGAAGCGAACAATAAATCGGAATAATGCACGAACATCTCAGAAATTAAATATTAAATTATGAAAAGATTTCCAAATCCGCCATTATAACCAAACGTCGAAACCACCTGACGTTGAATATAAAAATACTCTCCAAATACATCACGATAGTCTTTCGGGGAGGTGGCGTCGTCTATATACGAGTTTTCATAATATATCTATGGTTATTGCAATGGATATTGCAATGGATATTGGCTCGGAACGAGGAATCGGGGAGCCGAGTTCGAATTCCAGCTGAATTCATTGCATTCACTTACGCGCAAATACCCTTGGGAACGGTATTAATCCGTCTATTCCTTCCAGTTATGGGTTAAATAACAGGACAGATTGGGTTCTATAGCCTTGGTCGGCAACCAGTCTACCTAGTGGTCGTAAATTGGTGATCACTAGATGACAGTAATAATATTTATTAGTGTCGTCTAGCGGTCATAAGTTCAATCCTTGGATCAGGTAGTGAAGCACCAATTCAATAGTAACAAACAATATAATTATCACCGGGACAAAATATCACAATAACTAACAAATATCCCATATCAGTTAATCAATGGACACCTGCTTGGTCGAAATTTTGCGTCTATAATAACATTTATATCAAGCAAGATGAGGACAATAGTTTGAATAATACAAGAATTTTGACAATTAGCCATCTGATGTGCGTTGTGGTGCAATGGATATCGGCTCGGAACGAGGAATCGGGGAGCCGAGTTCGAATTCCAGCTGAATTCATTGCATTCACTTACGCGAAAATACCCTTGGGAAAGGTATTAATCCGTCTCTTCCTTCCTGTTATGGATTAAATAGGAGGACAGATTGGGTTCTATAGCCTTGGTCGGCAACCAGTCTACCGCAGAAAACAATGGCAACCTACTGAGGGATAATCTTCTGCCCAGTCAATCATGTCTCTTTCGAGACATGATCGCCCAAGCCTGTTTCACGTCTGGCACTTAACTAACTGACTGACCCATCTGAGAAATTAAATAGTAATCTCTAGCAAAGCTTGAATGCGCATCTCATGTCCAAGAATTATGTTCGATATAGACATCACATTTACCGATTTGGTCATTGAAAATGTACTACTGGAGAAAAAAGGATTTTTTAGTTTATAAAATTTGAATCCATGAAGAAAATCTTTGCACAGCCAGCCATGATATTTAACATTAATATATTTCCAGTATTTATGCCAAACGCTAATGAAGTTAGTGTAACCGAGACTTGATGATTTACTGAAGATTATAACAGACATTTCTGAGTAAAAGACGGTTTATTTTTTTATACAATACTGAAGAAGCTTGTAAAGTAGTTTCATTTCTTTAAATTTATTTCATTTGTAATTTGTTAAAATATATATTTTCATATAATGTGATCTGCTCTCTGCTAGTCTGTTTCAATTTACTTTTTGTTGTGGGATCTTCCCTTTTTGTATATGACAATGGACTCGACTGAACATACATATAATTACTGCCATGGAGTTGAGAGTATTCGTAGAGAAATGTTTGGAATGTAGCTTTTTGTTTCCATAACCTTTTAGATTGTAGTATTGGTAACCTTAAGTGGAAGGAGTTTAAAATCTATCTGTAAAAAAAAATTTCTTTCTAAAGGTTTTTAAGTGGTCTTAAATTTTTGATCGGGAGTGTATACACGGATATACTATTTCCAACTACTTCACTTCAAGACTTGTATATACTTATTTCGTACTAATAGTATTCCTGGATTTACTAACTTGCATTCAAGTTTGTATATTACGTTCAATATAACCTACTTTTCTATCTTCATATCTGTTTTGTTGTTCATTATTTTGTGCGGTTCTTCACCCGGAGCCCACAACAATCTTCTCCTAGAAAAAGATTAGTATAGTGATCTCAGGAGTCTTTCCTACATAGCTACAGTTATGGAGAAGAAATTGTCTGAGTGAAACTTTTTTTACCCATAGAATATGAAGAGAATTGGACAGAGCTCAGGCCGTGTATGTGTGAAATTGTGATCTATCTGTGAATATATATCTATATTACGTTTAATATAACCTACTTTTCTATCTCCATATCTGTTTCGTCATTCATTATTTTGTGCGGTTCCTCACCCAGAGTCCACAACAGTTTTTTAGTGTTAACTTTGGAGAAGTCATGTGAAAATGGACTAATCACTCAAGGTAATATTCACATTTCAATATGAATTTCACTGATTGTAACTTCGGTCATTATCAATAAATTTTTACTTAGCAGTGGCAATTCGGATGAAAAAAAAATGGTCGAACAATAATATCTGGCTAATGATTATTGCACAAGAGACAGTAGTCATCAATTATACAAAAACATAAACAAACAACTCTACACATTTGTCGCAAACTTTGTAAATTATAAATATATGAGTGTCTGTCTGTCTGTCTGTCTGTCTGTCTGTCTGTCTGTCTGTCTGTCTCTGCGTACGTATGAAAGTGGATACCGACAGCAATCCGAATCAATGATTGTCTGTTTCAAGTATGAAGCAGTCAGCCGCCGCTTAGTGTTGAAACTCAGTGTTCACTTTTATATTTGCATACGCGTTATTCTTGAAAATGAACACTTTAACACACACACATACACACACACACATATATATATATATATATATATATATATATATATATATAGGAAAAACTACTAAAAAGTTGTAAGTTTAAAAATGTATTTTTTGACAGTATTTATTTATTTCTATTATTATATTTGCTATTTCAGACCGTCCTCAGCCTTTCATCAGAAACAAATGATTTTAAAATTTAAATTAGAAACGTTTTCGTGAGGAGCGTTCGTGGAGAGATTGTTTACATCACGTGACGCAGAAAGCGACAGATTTTTTAAATATTTGTAAACGTAAACCTATCTTTAATAATACTTATAAATGTTGTTTTAAAGAAAAAATTTTTAAGTGTATCTAAAAATGTTTAACTATTGAAATATTTATAAAGATTCAAAACACCTAAGTCCCTATTTAACCCTAGCCTGTATGTACTTAATTTTAAAATCCAGTATTTTTTTTTCTTTCTGCGTGAGTATGTAGAACTAAAATCAGAATCTATTAGTAAAAATTTGCATTTTTCTAATGTGTGTCCTGGTTGATTGACGTGTTCTGCTATGGGTGAATACGGGTTGTTTTGTCGTATGCTTAGTTTATGCTATATATATATATATATATATATATATATATATATAGCATACTTTAAAACTGTATTTTTATCATACACGCACGTGTGCTTGTGTGTGGGGTTGTGGTGTGGGGGTGTAATATAAAATTTCAAATATTTATAATTAAATAATTCTTACTATCAGAGCGTTTATAAATATAGTGTGAACATAGTATCCAACACTACATCATGACTATAAGTTCCACGCGTAAATCCAATCTCCAGAATCTTTTATCTACTAATGATGCTTGGTGTTATTTATGGAGATAAGTGCTTATTTATATACTTATTTATCATTATTTTATTAATTTATTTTTTTCATTTACTTATGTGCTTTCGCATATTGACAATCGATAAGTATATAATCCTTTCAATGGAAAGTTTTTTTTTGTTTTTTTTTTATAATCATTTCACCCCAAGCAAGGCATTCAACTGCCACTATTGCGCAGAGGGATACATTGGGGAAAGTGATGAGAAAGAGTGACAGATTATAGAAGGTATCAGGAAGTGGGTAAGAGAAGGATGAATGTGGCCATAAAGTGAGGGACCAGTTTATATATTGATTGTAATGTAGAATTGATCCCCAACTTTATATCTGCATTATGATTGTATACAATTTTTTTTTTAATCATTTCACCCCAAGCAAGGCATTCAACTGCCACTATTGCGCAGAGGGTTACATTGGGGAAAGTTATGAGAAAGAGTGACAGATTATAGGAGGTATCAGGAAGTGGGTAAGAAAAGGATGAATGTGGCCATAAAGTGAGGGATCAGTTTATATATTGATTGTTATGTAGAATTGATCCCCAACTTTATAACCACATTATAATAGTATAGAATTTTTTTTATAATCATTTCACCCCAAGCAGGGCATTCAACTGCCACTATTGCGCCGAGGGTTACATAGGGGAAAGTGATGAGAAAAAGTGGTTAGACATAGGAAATGTCAGAATGAGGGTGATAGACGGGTAAGGATACCGAGGATGAGGGTTGGATAGAAGGGAAGAGTGTTTTAGGGAATGGATGCAAGTTAGTGCGTTAGGAAGGTGTCTATTGACCTTACATTTAAACTCCTGGAGATTGTAGCTGTCGGGGAAGCAAGTATGTGGAAGGGAATTCCACAGGCGGGAAGTGCGAGAAAAGAAACTATTGGAGTAGAAATTGCGGTTACATTTTATCGGTTTCACTGTAAAAGGTGGGACCTATTTGCTAATCTAGTATCTCGTGCAAATTCGTACCTAGGGGGCACCAGTGATATAAGTTCATCGGAGCAGAAGCCGTGAAAGTATTTATAGAAGAGGCACAGGGAAGCCACGTCATTCCGGTGAGAGAGTGACTGCAGCCTGTCTGCCAAGTCGGTATCAATCACATTACAGATTCTCCGTTGTATTTTGTATTAATAAATACACAGGGCTACCTATGGGTCTGAATCCAGAATTCGGCTAGAGAGATATTTAACACATAGCTGGAGGGAGAAGATAGATAACTTTGTTAAATTTATTTGTGAAAAAGTAACAAACTTAAGCGATATTCGGACTGGTTCTGTGGCCTTTCCTATATATTTTTCGGTGTTTCTATTGGATTTTACCTTAGTTCTGTATATAAAGATATTTTGTAAGTAATTATCGTTTAGTGTGCATTTTTTCTACAGATATAGGAGGGTACTAGTATTTTTTTTTGTTTTTGTTTTTTTGTGATTTGTGTTTTCAGTACTTTTTCGCATGTTATTATATGCACAGTCAGTTAATTACCATAATTACGTAATACACGCTTGGGCGATCATGTCTCGGAAGAGACATGACTGACTGGGCAGAAGTTTATCCCTCAGTAGTTTGCCATTGCTTTCTGCGGTAGACTGGTTGCCGACCAAGGCTATAGAACCCAATCTGTCCTGCTATTTAACCCATAACTGGAAGGAATAGACGGATTAATACCTTTCCCAAGGGTATTTGCGCGTAAGTGAATGCAAGGAATTCAACTGGATTTGAACTCGGCTCTCCGATTTCTCGTTCCAAGTCGATATCCACTGCGCCACAACGCAGAAAGCAATGGCAACCTACTGCGGGATAATCTTTCGAGACATGATCGCCCAAACGTGTCTCATGTATGGCACTTAATTGCCTGATTATATGCACAGCGTATACATTGAAATTTTTTAATTTTTTGTTATGGGTCATAAAACTTGAGGAAGGACAAAGATATTAATTTTTTTAAATGTTAAATTTCATCTACAGTGAAATATATTGAGCATAAAATTATTGATACAAAAATACAAAATGCATATAAATATTCTTCGCGCCCATCTCTCAATATTAAACCAAAATCTTTGCGTAATTTACTATCCTGCATGACACAAGCATCATTTTATGAATATTCTCTTAATATTAACCAACAGTGTGATGGCCTACCAATGAGTTCTCCTCTCGGTCCTATTTTCATTTCTAGATGGAACACTTATATAACAAAAATTTTAATAATTTGACTAACCTATATATGTTTGATATATTGATCTTAACCAAAATCAAGATGAAATTGTAGCGGATAAGAAATTAGTTAAAATCAACCTTCTTCTTCACTTTTACAAAAATTCGCAACGATGTGTGAAACCCTGGTTTTCCCAAATAAAAAAAGGGTTGACCATGTGCTTAACGAAAAAGTTGAAACCAGATTTCGCAAGTAGGTGTTAAAAAGATGTTTGACCAATGGGAGCGACTTGCAAGACTTGAGGACATAGCGATCCAGTGCTAAATTCAAAACGTATCTATAAATGACCTCGGCGTCAGTCAAGAGTCACAGATGGGAGCCGAGAGACAAAAGAACTAAAATGCAACCAACTTCAAATCGACCCAGAGATAAGGTCAGGTCGCACCTTGTTCTCTTTCTCCTTATCTCTTTCAACAATTACTACTATGAACATTTTGTACGAACTCTACTCGTAACTTCTTTATAATGTTTTTAATTGAACTTGTTATTATATTCTTGTTATTCCATCTTTTAATAAATTTCTATTTTAAAATGCAAGATGTATATTTTCTTCTTCTTACGCTATTCCACACAATTCCACATATTCCAACCTGCCGACAACCAACCTTCTGATAATTCAGCATAAATTTTGCAAGCTGTAGGGAGTTCGGTTAATTCTGACACAAGGCCGAATTAAAGAATCATTAACCATCTCCATACGCTACAAAATAAAATCTTTAAAGCAGGCATTGATAAAAAAAAGACCCTGATCAACACTTTCTAATAATAAAATCATTTTTCTCAATGTTACAGCAGACTTAAAATAGTCCTTTGTTTGCTTATTAGCTATATGAAAATCTCCAAGTAAAATCGGTTCTGTCCGATTACTTGTTATGTCGTAAGTAAGAATAAATAACTCAACAACAGGAATAGGTTAATTGTTGTATTCCGTGAAAATAGTATTTACAAAGGTTATTAGTATCCAATACAAGAATAAAGGTTAATCGTCTCAACCGTCGTAAGACGTAGTATGAGCAATGGGTACTTCCGGGTCGTCACCGGAAGTCTACGACTGACCTGTCGATCGGCTGCTCGGCACACTCTCTGCCACCATTACTTTACATAGTAATGGAATAGTCCATTATAGCCGAATAGGCGCGGGCGTCCCAACATTACTAAAATAAATTTCCTCACAAATATAAAACAGTTGTTATAAAAAACACCATGACTAATATAGGTAACATAGCGCAATCATTTATCAATTAAAGGTGACTTAAAAAAATAAAATTACACTTTCTTGTAAGTTATTTTGTCACTTAGCGAAACATAATGCAATTCCTACCCAAGCCTACAAACTTAACAAAAATATTGCTGTTTACGATTATTTGTGTAATGAAGTTCACATTTCTAAAAGTTTAAAGTGATGATAACCTATTAAGAGCGTGCAATAGTTTTCACAATTTTTTAAAAAACGAACGCTAATTTTATTACTCGAAATCGGTCAATTATAAACGATTTCGACAGAATCCAATTTTCACATGACTTTAACAACGTTTAAACTTTAGTCGATATGCCACACTAACTTTACTATACACCAAATCAGCCACCTGATCTTGGGCATCAGATGTTTGTTGATAATTATTTGTTGATAGGATAGTAAACGCATTTTAGTTTCCCAAAACAAGAGTGTAGACATGAATATATGAACAATTGCCTACATTTAACGGTAACTTTTAAACAAACTGAAGTGTAGGGGTGCGTGTTCCTATCACGTCAGGGTCACCAGTATAGCGAAGGGGAGCTAGTTAATGTTTCTTTTGTTCGGCCTTGTATCAGACTTAACCGAACTTCATACAGCTTACAAGGTTTTATGCTGAACTATTATCAAAAGGTTTTCATCAGAAGGTTGGTTGTCAGTTGGAATGTGTGGATTAGTGTAGAAAAATGGAATAATAGAATTTACATTTTGTATGTTAAAATAGAAATTTATTAAAAGGATGAATAACATAAGTTGTAGAAGTTAATGTTCAAATAGAAACATTATTAAGAGGTTAAGGGTAGAGTTCGTACAAAATGTTTTAGTAGTAATTGTTGAAATAGACAAAGAGAAAGAGAACAAGGTGCGACCTGACCTTATATCCAGGTCGATTTGAAGTTGCCGTTACATTTTAGATGTGTGTCAGCAATCCGCCTTTCTTGACTGACATCCGTGACCGGTTAGAGACCATCCTTAAATATTCAATCCAGTCACGTGGGGTGACTCCAGAATTATTTTTTCTTTAGCCGTGGAAAAACTGTTTCTCTGAAGTATTTTGAATTTTTGCGATTTGATGACCACTCAGGATCCAGTGTTCCGCTACAAAACTAAATGCAAATACTACAAAAGAAATAAAAAGTGAAGTAAATACATGTGAATGTGTAGGGGCCTCGGTGATGCTTGTCAAATTGGCCTTGTGTGAAACACAACCGAAGTTCGTACAATTTCAAAATATCAGAAGGTTGAAAGAATAGCTGGAAGAATGAATGTTTTGTTTGTACATTAAAGTAATTTTTTTATTATCTGAACAGAAATAACGAACTTGTAAAATAAGTAAAATTCTATTTACCGAACAGAATAAAATAAATGTGTAAGAAGAAAATGTTCAAAGAGAAAATGTATGTAGTTAAATGTTCCACAGAAATTCAGAGTTCATAGTTCATAATAGCAGAATGTGTGTATGTAAAAAGATAAAAATGGTTACTGATAAAAGTCTGTGTTCTTTTCCTTTTTATGGCCAGAGAAAAAGTGAAAAGGAGAGTCAAGCAATAAAGGAGATTGTATTCATCAGAGTTAGTTAAAGTATCTTGTTGTTGTTTTCTTGAACGGTGTGTGAATAAAGTCGAAGAAAGGAAAATTGGAAGGAAAGGAAAAACGAATCTGTGACGCGCCCTTACGTCCGGGTCGACAAATTAAATTTTCTTTAGTCACATTTCGAAGAGGTCCTTCAGATTCGCTCCCATGCCGAACTGCTTTGACCGGTCAAGAGATGTGAATCAGTAGTGGATTTTAGTCATGTAATCGGCCCTGAACAGTATACCCATTTTCTAGGTGTGAAAAAAATTGACCGGGGTCAGAGATCAGTTTGCTATTTCTTTTCCAATCAGAATCTAAAATCTTACTTTTCACCCTGACTTGGGAAATTTGCCTTTGTCTGGATTTTTCCAAAATATTTTTAGTCGTTTTGATCCAATTTTGCAGATGTGCAATTTTAATTTTTGCGTTTTAGTTAATTGTTAGGTGATATAGGATTTGCATCTTATAAATGTAAGTAAAGATATCTTGTTTCGTTTTTATGTGTGAAGTTTCTATAAAAATTACGAGACTTACATCTGAGAAGAGTTCTTTATCTGATATTTTGTAGTCACGTGAGATTATGGCATTGTAGCATTTCAAAAGCTAAGCAGAGAATTGAGAGGCGTGAAGATTTCATGGAAAACAAAGAAAATATTACTATTATGGGATATCTGTCTTCCTATATGACAGCGAATGCTGGATAATCTTTTCAAAGATGAAGGAGAGACTCGAAACGACAGAAACTGGATTCTACAGAAGGATGCTGAGAATACCATGGGCCGAACATGTGAGCAGCGACAAGGTTTTGGAGAGGATGCAAACAAAAACGAAACTATTACTCAACATCAGAACGAGACAGCTGAAGTTTCTAGAACACGTAATAAGGAAGAGCGCCTTGGAGAATCTAATACTCAAAGGATAAATAGAGAGAAAGAGAAATAAGGGAAAGCGATACGAGACACAGTTGATGCGCTTGAATAAAAATGGATTGCGGAGCAGGGTTTGTGAGAGTGTTGTGGCGTTCTCCCTTTTCATAAAACTCGTCCAGAGTATACTTATACTGCTGCTATAGAAACGAGACCGGAGAATACCGCGTGAAAACGCGGTAATTCCACTGACACTGTCAGCTCTCTGACTTTGGACGAAGAGCATTCACCCAGTCGCGGCTCCGCCGAAGGGTAGAATCACGACTGGGTAAAATTAGATAGATATTTTTGGCCTGGCTATATGGCCCAGAGAACCCACGTAAAAATGCCTTACGCCACATTGTGTCCTAGTGGGAGAGCAAATAAATACCGAATACTGGGTTTTCACAGAGAGTTAATCGGAGAATACGAGTCCAGAGAGAGAATAGAAGTCAGTTCATAGTAGCTCTGTGCTCCACTCATCGAGAAGATTATTACGCAGTACCCGTCAGCTTTCGACGTGGACATCTTCAATGTACTACGGCTTCACTTCCAGAAACTAGCACATATACTTTTTACTAACACGTATTCCTGGACTACTAATCTTCATTCAAGTCTGTATCCTTACGTTAATACACTTATTTTCTATCTTAATTACTGGTCGTTGTTCATTTATTTGTGCGGGTCCCATTCCCAGGATCCACAACACCTGGACTACTAATCTTCATTCAAGTCTGTATCCTTACGTTAATACACTTATTTTCTATCTTAATTACTGGTCGTTGTTCATTTATCTGTGAGGACCCCATTTCCGGGATCCGCAACAAAGAAATACCAAGAGGCGTGTTAAGCGCAACAAGGGATAGAGACCATAATCGCCTACGTCCTGAAAGGACACGGCACATAAAAGAAAAGAATATACTCTGTATTATCCTGTGATCTGTTCAATGCGACATGAAGTCTATTGGGGAGCAAAGCGTGCTGGAGAGGAGATCAAGTCATGTCTTATTTCTGAGAAAGATAATGATGATGAACCATTTGTACCCTTTTCTAACATACTACTTTAACAACGCCATCTAACGGTCGTTAGCGGAAGTTCTTTGGCAGACAAATAGGGTAAACCTACACGGTGGTCGAAAAACAAAAGTTAAATGTTATGATCAGATTATTATTATTGACATGCTTGGATCTGATCAATGCCTCAATGGTTTTTTTTATGTCACACATAGTGTGTCTTTAACTTTCAGATCACCGCTAACATCGTCAACAGATCAACAACCGAATTTTGAAAACATACTTTATGACTGACGAAGTTTTCATGGATTCTTAGTCGAAAAGTTTAGCAAGAGTCAATATGAACGCTGTTGTGAAGGAAGTGGAAGGTAGTGGGAATTTGGGTTTTCTCTGACCGAATTAAGGACATATTTTACAAGTATGTAGGTAGAGTTATCCATTCTTTATTTATGGGGTATGTTGAATTTTCATATAAAAGTGACTATCGTCATAAACTCAGGTGCTAGTTTATTACGCAACCAATAAATTCCATTAAATGTAATATGATCGACAATTGACATGAAATTAATGTGCAGTTAAACAAGACAGAAGTTATACAGAGCCGGAGATGAATCAAACTGAGATCTAAAAGTAATCGTGAAATTCGTAGGTAAAATTATGAAGCTATAAAGAATATAGCCGCAGAAAAAAATGACCATACGTTGCTTGTGCATTTACAACTTTTATGGCAACGAGAAGAAGGGGAAGTATATTCGCGGGACCACGATTTCGTGTTTTACTTTACTTTAAAGAAACACGAAGATCTAAACCAGACTTTCATATGATCTTCTGTCGATTATTATTACACGAATGGGAATTTGCAAGTTTGCTCCGGGATGGATTCTCCAGTCTTACTGACATTTTGAACTGAAGTCGATCGACCACAGACGCGAATAATTGAGCGAAATGTAAGGTTAGAAAGAAAGTCATGTCGTATATAAAGATCGGAAAAGAAACAAAGGCTTCTTAAGTTTTAATTGATATTAATATTTCTCCTCGTTATCGATAACATAATCGTATCCATTTGACAAATTGTTAACCCCGAAGGCGTAAAATGCGTTTAGTTTCGACTCAAAGAAGCATTCAATGAACAGTTTCGACCTTTTCAAATTCAATAAACAGTATGCCTCGATCAATGGTCAGAAAAGATGATAGTCGGACGGAACAAGCTCAAGAGAATGAGGAGAATGAGACAATTTTAGTATTTGATGATATAATCTTTCCCAGACTAACTCGCCAATATGTTTTCTTTTTTTTTTTTAATCATTTCACCCTAAGCAGGGCATTCCACTGCTACTATTGCGCAAGGGGTTACACAGGGAAAGGTGGTGAGAAAGAGTGTTTAGATATAAGAAATGTCAGAAGGAGGGTGATAGACGGGTAAGGATACCGAGGATGAGGGTTGGGTAGATGGGAAGAGTGTTTAAAAGAATGGATGCGATTTAGTGTGTTAGAAGATGTCTATTGACCTTACATTTAAACTCCTGGAGATTGTAGCCGTCGGGGAAGTAATCACGTGGAAGGGAATTCTACAGTCGGGAAGTGCGAGAAAAGGAGCTGTTGGAGTAGAAATTGCGGTTACATTTTATCGGTTTCACTGTAAAAGGGTGGGACCTAGTTGCTAATCGAGTATCTCGTGCAAATTCGTACCTAGGGAGCACCAGTGATCTAAGTTCATCGGAGCAGAAACCGTGAAAGTATTTATAGAAGAGACACAGGGAAGCCACGTAGCGCCGGTGAGAGAGAGACTGCAGCTGGGTCTGCCAAGTCGGTATCGATCACATTACAAACTCTCCGTTGTATTTTGTCACGAACCCCTAGAAGAATAGCAGGGGCACCCGACCAGATGTGACAGCAGTATTCAATGCACGGGCGGATGGTAGATTTATATATGTGCGGGATAGATTCAGACGGAAAAAACTTCCGGGTCCTGCACAGAGACCGACTTTCATAGCACGTGATCTTTCATTATTGTGTAAGGGCAAAAAGCCTTTTCGATTAACCACCAAGGAACAGTACTTTACTGCGGGTTTTGCACAATGCTTACATCTGCCGGCAATACCTCTTGGTATTAACTACTTCGCTTTGATTTAGGACTTCATAATAATTAACAACTTTCTTATACAACCAAGCAAAAAGTGTAACCTGTAGAACTAGTCTGAGAATGAATTTATCTTTTTTTCTGTGTTGTAATCGTCCTTTTCGGTAGGATATGATCATAGAGCCCCTACTTTTCATCACTGACGATTATTCTACCCACGAAAGGTCCGGTTGGAAGTCAACGAGGACAGGTTGATTAACCTGAGAAGCATTTGGATCATAAAGTACATATCGCTCAAGTTTAGACACTTTTCCGAGTTCATGAAGAGGTTTTATGATGGGAGGGTCACTTGCTTTGAACTGTTTAGCTAATTCTCGTGCGGTTTGCTAAATATTTTCCTTAATTCTGGTTTGAAGAATTGACAGAAATTGGTCATCCAGAACGAAGGCAATCAAAAAGAAAAATGTTCTGATTGAACCTGTGCAAACCATCGTTAGCACGCTCGAACTAAAATCTTAATTCCCATGGAGAAAATTAACGTTTATTAATACTTTCGTCGATGAAGATCCTCTTTTCTTAATTCATATTGTATTAAATTGTCTGGTATGGTCTGATGTAAACTCATTCTGGAAGGTTAAAATTTGTATAAAATCCATTCTCACTGATATATAATCTGCTAATAAAACACGTTAGAACATAAAAATGAATGTTTATTTTATCGTAGATATTGGAAGTACGAAGAAACATGAAGATTTCTTTAGAAACAAAGAAAAGAGTGCTGAACTTCTATATAATCTCAATACTTCTACAGGGCGCGTTAGATGAATTGTCGTCTAAATGACGCCAAAATAAAAATAACACTAACATCTCATTTTAACAGATATACAAATTGCGATTAAAAACACTGTCGTCTAAATGACGCAAAAATAGAAATAATATTGACATCTCATTTTAACAGATATATTTTCCAAAACTGTACAAAAATTTTATTGAAATACTAAAGAGTAAATTTATTCAATAAAATAGCTATTTGCTTCAACCAAGTCCTCCAGATGACTTCGGAATCTTCTGAAACTTTTCTGGACGGTCTCCTTGTTTAAGTTGATGATTGCTGACATAATCCTTGCTTTCAGGTCATCGTTAATGTTACAAGGGGTTTTGTTGATAACTTACTCAACTGCGCCCAACAAATAATAATGACGCTGTTAGAACCTGGGGAGTTAAGCGGTCATATGCAAATATATGCATGACTGGGATCTCCTGCTTGTGTGATATAGTGCGCAGTCTTGTTTGCAGACGTAGAATCTTCCAGTAGCCACCCTCTTGACCCAAGGTAACGCTTCCTTTTCAAGACACTTGATGTAGTCTTCCGTGTTGAGCTTAAGGCCATGTGGGAAGACGAATGAAAGCATAACGTCTCTATCAGTTGTAATCACTCCAAATATCTTAGTAATCACCATTAAGCTCATCCAACTCTTTGCGAATCCTCTGCACGGTCCTCAGATTGACTCACAAATACATTGAAAAGTTAATATTAGAGCTTACGATGCGAACGTCAAGCATGTCGTTTCCAAATTTCCGGCGAAGTGAATCGCGTCATACGCTCTTTTTACTGCAGACGGTGCCCAACTGACCTTACTATACTGTGCAGCCAACAAAATCAAAGACAAACGATTCGCATGTATGAAATTAAAAATATAGAATGTCGAAAATTTACCCATCGCATCCTGTATATGGCATAATGAGGAAGAGCGGCTTGGAGAATTTGACACTCACAAGGTATGTCGAACACGGCACGGCTCATAGATGCAGAAGATTGAAAAAGTATTTTCGAACTGACCATGTCAAAAATTTAAGGTATTTTAAAGCCAGAATTCTTTTTTTAGATTGAAAGTTGTTTTACTAGATAATGATGGTTTAGCGATACACGTCGTACGAGTTAATCCATAGCTAGTTCAACATCTCACAGCCCACAGACTCTTATCTGACAAACAGTATCAATAAGGTCAATAGACACCTCCTAACACACTAACCTGCTCCTATTCTATCAAACACTCTTCCCATATGCCCAACCCTCATCCTCGGTATCCTTACTCATCTGTCACCTTCCTCCTGACATTCCCTATGTCTAACCACTCCTTCTCTTTACCTTCCCCTATGTAGCCTCATGCGCAATAGTGGCAGTGGAATGCCTTGCTTGGGGTGAGATGAAAAAAAAAAAAAAGTATGGTTTCCGCTTCACCAGTCTACTGCTGATAAGCTCACGACCATCACTGAGTATATACACCAGGCTCTCGACAAGAACGGCGAAACCCGAACTGTTGCCCTAGACATCTCCAAAGCGTTTGACAGAGTCTGACATGCTGACCTTCTACGCAAACTGCGAGGCTATGGTATAACTGGACAGTTGTTTAACCTTATCCAGTCATTTCTTTCAAATCGCACAATGAAGGTAGTATTGAACGGACATGCCTCCCAATACTATCATACGAACGCGGCTTTCCCTCAAAGCTCTATTCTAGATTTTATGCTTTTCCTTATCTGCATTAACGATCTCTCCGATTTAATAAAATCCCAAGTAGGTATATACGCTGATGACACTACGGTTTATTCTCGCCTCGATCAAAAATCTGCCGAGGCTGACAAAGCAAACCTTGCTACCGAGCTTGAAAAGAACCGCCAAACCGTGGCAAACTAGGGTAAGAAATGGCTCGTGAATTTTAATGCTTCCAAAACGAAGCTGCTATCTATTAAACATCACAGACAATCGCTCTTATACCCCACCATTAGCAAGGATCAGGCTAGTCTCCCTGAAATCAAAACACAGCACCACCTCGGGTTAACTTTCACACCAGACCTCAAGTGTAATGACTATATAGATTCCATAGCTAAATCAGCTGCTAAGAAAGTAGGTTCTCTGTGTAGAGCCAGGAAGTTTTTCCCGTCTGAAACAATCTTCCACATATATAAATCTACTATCCGCCCGTGCATTGAATACTGCTGCCATATCTGGTCGGGTGCTTTTGCTATCCACCTAGGGGTCATTGACAAAATCCAACGGAGAATCTGTAATGTGATCGATCCCGACTTGGCAGCTCAGATACAGTCACTTTCTCACCGGCGCAATGTGGCTTGACTGGGTCTCTTCTACGAATACATTCACGGCTTCTTCTCTGATGAACTTAGCTCACTGGTATTCCCTAAAAAGGAATTTACTCGAGCCACAAGATTCGCAACTAAATCCCACCCTTTTACTGTGAAACCAATAAAATGTAAACGCAAATTCTACTCCAGCAGCTTCTTTTTTCGCACTTCCCGCCTGCGGAATTTCCTCCTGTTTACTTACTTTCCCGACAGCTACAATCTTCAAGAATTTAAATGTAAAGTCAATAGTCATCTTCTATCTCACTAACCCGCATCCTTTCTCTCATGCTCCTTTCTCTGTCCACTCCACTCTCATCAGTATACACATCCTTCACTTACCCACTTCCTGACATCTATAACCTGTCACTCTTGTTCATAACTTTCCTTCTCGTGTACAACAGTGGCAGTAAAATGCCTTACTTGGGGCGATATGATTATAAAAGAAATATATTATTTTGACGGGACGATCAGTTGGTTGAATTTGGCAATATTTTTCTCTTCTGTCTTCTGTTTCTTGTTTTTTACCAGCAGGCAAGTTTTTCATGCTGACCGTATTATTCAAGCCTCTTCCCAACCTGTCTCTCCAAGACCCGGGTGCCCGACTGACTAAAAAAAGAAGTGAATTCATACCATTCCCAAGAGTACTAGCTTGTAAACAAATATAATGAGCCCAAATGAAATTAGAACTCAGCTTTCCGAATAACAATTCATACTCCTTAGCAGTGGCATCCCAGTTTACAGCCACTGATATTCCCAAGTGGTCACCCATCAAAGTCCTTGCTTAACTTTTCAGTGATCCTACGGGAATCGATGTTACAACATAATGTGGCTGTAAGCCTTTATTTAATTGTTCTTTTTAAATTAAAATATGCTTTTGCCTTAATATTAGTTTAATTAGCGTACTGAATTCTGAGAATGTGTTTATTACATTTCTGAATAACTAATCTATTTCATGGGAGAAACATGCACTTTATCACCGCCATAAACATTATGTGGACGTTATGTCGAGTTCTGGGTTTAACGAGTTGTTTAAGAGAGGTGTTTAAGAGAGATGGCACGAATTCACACCCAGCCAAGGGAATAAAACGTGAGTTCGAGGTGAAATGCCTGACATTCAGTTGAAGTTTCCACATTTTAAAATCTAGCAGACGCCCGAACAAAGCCGGAGGATAATAATCGGCTGTAGTGTAATAATAAGTACAACAAAGACAATGAAATACGCCGAAATGCCGCCTACGTTTCTTTCTAAAGTAAATGGCATATCCTTCTACTATTAGTCTCCCTCAATAACATATATGTCAGTTAATTGCTTTATATGATACACACTTGGGCGATCATGTCTCTTTCGAGATGTAACTTTCTTTCTGTAGGTTTCCATTACTTTCTGCGGTAAAACGGTTGTCGATCAAGGATATAGAACCCAATCTGTCTTGCTATTCAATCCATAGCTGGAGGGAGAAGAAATGATATTTCCCCGTAAGTAAATGCAACAAGTTCGACTGGTATTCGAACTCGGCTCTCTGACTTCTCATTCCAAGCCGCTAATTATTATACCACAACACACATCTCGAGCACATGTACATACGTAAATAAAAAATTATCTGTCTTTAATTTCTGTCTATAAGTGGATATCGGCTCGGAACGAGAAACCGGGGAGCCGAGTTCGAATTTCAGTTGAATTTCTTGCATTCACTTACGTACAAATACCCTTAGGAGAAGTATTAATCCGTCTCTTCCCTCCAGTTATGGGTTAAATAATAGGACAGATTGGGTTCTATAACCTTGGCTGGCAACCAGTCTATCGCAGAAAGCAATGGCAACCTACTACGGGATAATCTTCTGTCCAGTCAATGTCTCTTTCGAGACATGATCGCCCAAAGCGTGTATCACATATGGCACTTATCTGAACTTCTTTGTTAATGGCTTTATGGTATATATCCACATCGATATTGTAACGATTACTTTTCTTATCTAATTTTATACTTATTTTAATAGATCTTTTGATCATTGAAACACCTTTACGAATTTTCTAGAACCTTGCTGCACGACAGTTTTAACATCACACTATTGGCGACAATTTTTCAATCGCACGTTGTAATAATAAAAGGTTTCTACATTTTTAACACGAAGTCGATCAAACAAGCATAACCAGCGCCGATTCGGCAATATATGTCTGAAATACCTACACAACGCGTTTATCTTAAAACAGTGTCAAATTTCCAGTGATCCGGTCTAACTTTAGTATATAAGCAAGTTCCACGTGCGGTCAGAAGCAGTTGGTGACGAGGAAGCAAAGAACGTCCATACCATTCGCCACGTAACAGACAGAAGAGAAAAGCGTTCACTTCATTCGCCATGTCATTCTTGAGTGGGAATTCAGAATACGAAACATCAGACATCTTGAAACTTTTCATCTTATTCAAAATTAAAAAATACCCATTATTGTACTTTTTCTCATCTCACTCAGCGAAACTCAATGAAAAAGTTTATGAATAACACATTCTCAAACTGTGGTGATACCGACCGAGCAAAAGCGATGGACCGGATGTTTGCACTCTCACGACAAAAAAGCAAATGACCAAAAGTTGTCGGTGCGCATCCGGGTTCGCGCAGATGTTCCGGTTGAAAAATAAAAATTAAATATTAAATTTTCAGTTCGAGAGCCTACGCAAATTGTATTTATCGGCCAATGGGAAGCCCAGAATCAAATACGGATGTGAATTCCCAAATGATCTGCTGCGATCCAAAAAGTCGAAATTAAAAACCGATACAGAAAGCATCGCCAGACAGACACCCACACGAACTGACTTGGGAGAGAGGAGTGTAATCAGTATCCCTCTTGACCTACGTCAAGCGGTTTACTATGCTCGCCTTCTTACCCCTCTCATCGTATATTTCGCTGTCTCAAAACTACTTACTAACCTAAGGAGCGGATACATCAAAGACATTCCTTACTTACAACGCTCCCACATACCTAAGTATTAATTCTCTTTTCAGCATTTTATTGCCATGAACATTTTAACGTCCGTTGGACCTATACTTCAAGTATCGCTTTAATTGTAAAAACCTTAATTGATATGTGTATATATAAAATGTTATTTTTCAGTTCAATTTGCTTTTCTTGATTTATAATCATTTTATGACTTATAGTGAGCTATCTACAACGAGGCCAACTTCCGTTAATCTGCAACAACATAATACTACCCTTCACTAGAACGGACTCCCCACTATAAACTGGAAAAGAATGGATAACCCACTATAAAACTTCCATCTCAGCGAGCAAATCTTACAAAAAATATCCAGGAAAGACCTGCAACCAAAAAATCTTCAATAAAAAACAAACAAGAATTCTTTCAACGAAAACAAAACTTAAATCCAAGGCAAATAATTTTGCATAAAATTTTTCCATACTTCTGATTTTTGAAGAAATCCAAAAGTATTTGGACAATATTGATTAAACAAATCATTAATGAACATTTAATCGAACAAAAAATATTCATTTTGAACTGAATTACTTAAATTCCTTTTTCTATATATTCTACCAATATACATTTGGACTCAAAACTTCTGATTGAAATACCACCGCAATCCTTTCAAAACATTGTTCATTGTTATGTTTGTATATAAAATTGGTTATTGTTAAAAAGCCTCACGGAATTATTGAATATTGACCTTGTGCGATGAACAAAATCTAAACTCTGCAGTTTTACACGTAACCTAAATTAAATTCCTTCTGATGTTTAAATATTGTTTATTGACCCCAAACACCGCAACAAATTTTGCTGTACATCGTTGGTAGTTTTAGCAAATTTAATTTTGTTTATTACTGAAAATAGATCTTTCTCGAAGACTAATAATTGATCGTCACATGGTTGTGTTTTTTTTTTTTTTTTTTTAATCATTTCACCCCGAGCAAGGCAGAAACGCCACTGATGTGCAGGGGGTTACATAAGTGTAGAAAGATTAATTAGAAAAGAGTGAGGAGTACAAGCTAGTTAGAAAGGAACAATAGAAAACTGAGAAAGCAGGTGCAATGACAGGTACATGGGCGGAGAGAAAGGGAAGCTTATACAGGGGAGGGGAGAGAGAGCTAGTGGCCAGTGGTTAGTAGGTGAGTATTAACTTTGCTTTTAAATTTCTGGAGGTCGTAGCCGTCAGGAAAGCAAGAATACGGGAGTGAGTTCCACAGGCGGGAAGTGCGAGAGAGGAAGCTGCAGGAGTAGAATTGTCGTCTGCGTTTGGCTAACCTGACTGTGAATGGGTGGGACCCAGTTGCCAGTCTGGTTGAACGGGTAAACACCTGTTGAGGAGGCATCAGTGACTTAAGCTCATCCGAGCAGAAGCCATGAAAGTATTTATAGAAGAGACAGAGGGAGGCCACATTTCGACGATGGGAAAGTGGCTGCAGACGAGTCGCCAGATCAGTACCTATCACATTACAGACTCTCCTTTGGAGCTTGTCAAGAACACTGAGGAGAACGGCAGGGGCACCTGACCATAAATGGCAGCAGTACTCCATGCACGGACGGATGGTTGACTTGTATATATGCAGGATGGATTCAGGTGGAAAAAACATCCTGGATCGACATAGTGACCCAATCTTCTTAGCAGTAGATTTTGCTATGGATTCAATATAGTGCTTCCATTTGAGGTCTGAGGACAGGGTAAGTCCGAGGAGGCGTAGTGTATTACTCTCCGGGAGAATCATCTGGTCCATGCTTATGGGAGGCAGAAGAGGTTGCCTGTAATGGTTGACAGACAACAGCTTGGTCTTAGAGGAATTAAAGTTGACAAGCCACTTCTTGCCCCAGTTCACCACAGAGTGTAGATCCCGCTCAAGGTCAGCAGCGAGATTATGTCTGTCCGCCACGACAGGTTTCTTACTGGAGCGGGAGTATATTGTAGTGTCATCTGCGTAGATGCCTACTTGGGACCTGATCTCATCTGGGAGGTCGTTGATGAAAATAAGGAAGAGCGTTGGGCCCAGGATAGAGCCTTGTGGGACACCAGCATTCGTGCTGTAGGACGAAGAGGCACGCCCATTCAGAACGACCTTCATTTTGCGGTTATTTAAGAAAGATTGGATTAGGTCAAGCAGGCGACCGGTAATACCATAACCGCGTAGTTTGCATAGGAGGCCAGGGTGCCAAACCCTGTCGAAAGCCTTGGAGATATCCAGAGCAACCGCGCGAGCCTCGTCAGACTCATCAAGGGCCTGTAGCATGTACTCCGTTACAGTAGTTAGCAGGTCGGCTGTGGACCTGTCAAATCGGAATCCATATTGCCTGTTTGGCATATTTAACTTAGTATACTCGTTCTTTTGGTTAAAGAAGAATAGTTTCGGTTACATTTTTTATGAAGCTTTTCGATATTGTGATAAGATCTTTTGCCAGAAACTAATATGATATATATATATATATATATATATATATATATATATATATATATATATATATATATATAAATAATAACTAAATAGACTCTGTAAGTATGTAGGCCGTAAATTTATACTAAAATAAACCTAAAAAAAAACCATTAACAAACAGAACCTAATACCGTTACAATCCGGTGCACTAAGACGTCGGATAAATGGGGAGAAAAAAAAGAAACCCGCGGAACAAGAACAAAACATTCAATACTCCGCAGTAAAGAAAAAACCCCAAACGGAACTAACCACAAGAAAAAGTGCTCGATACATATATTGTGTGGCCCCAACAAGGCATTTTACTGTCATTGTTGTGAAGGGGGTTACATAGGAGGAGTGTTATGAGAAAGAGTGACAAGCTACAGAGGGTGTCAGGAAGAGAGTATGAGAAGAAAGAGAATAGTGAATGGGGTGGACGGAGAAAAAAGCATGAGAGAGAGGATGTAAGTTAGTGAGACAGAAGATGACTATTGACTTTACATTTGAATTCTTGAACATTGTAGTTGTCAGGAAAGCAAGTATGCGGAAGGGAATTCCACAGGCGAGAAGTGCGAGAAAAGAAGCTGCTGGGGTAGAATTTGCGTTTACAATTTATGGGTTTCACAGTAAAAGGGTGGGACCTAGTTGCTAATCTTGTGGCTCAAAGAAATTCATACATAGGGGGTACCAGTGAGCTAAGTTCATCGGAGCAGAAGCCGTGAAAATATTTGTAGAAGAGACACAAGGAAGCCACATTGCGTCGGTGAGAAAGCGACTGTGTCCTAGCTGCCAAGTCGGGATCGATCACATTACAGACTCTCTGTTGGATTTGATCAAAGACCCCTAGGTGGATAGCAAAAGCACCCGACCAGATATGGCAGCAATGCTTAATTCACTGGCGGATGGTAGATTTGTATATGTGAAGGATTGTTTCGGACGGGAAAAACTTCCTGGCCTTACACAGAGAACTGACTTTCTTAGCAGATAGATTGATGTGATAAGGTGTAGTAGCATTATTGTGATCTTATAAAATTTCTTTTTTTTTTTTGGTTTTTTGTAAGAGTTTTTCATGGCAATACAAAGAATAGGAATTTGTGGGGAGTTAGTATCACCAACGTTCTGAATGGACAAAAGAAAACAAGAACATTATCGATTAGGAATATGTAAATGTCTTAGCCAAAATAAAAGCACGGTAAAAGAAACAGTTAGCTCCCCCCCTCTCTCTCTCTCTCTCTCTCTCTCAGAAGAGAAAGCGTATCCACCTATAATTACAAAAATTTATACTAAAAAAAAATTAAAATTTGCTTCAAGGTTTCAAGCCAAACACACCTGCATTTATTTTTGAGCTCAGAGACTTGAAAAACTTCTTAACATGATTCTTTTTTACCTGTTAATTTTATTTATAAAAAAAAAAAACGCTGGGGATTTGGGGTTAGATCTTTGGTCACGTGAACATTGTGATCGTATCAATGGCTTCACGGCTGCATATTTCTTTCAACAGAAAGCAGAAGTAAATTAAATTTTGATGTCACCCCCGGAATATGTAGAGAATATAAAAACAGCTTTTCCTATCCTCTCTGAATACACTGATATAAAAATGAACTTACAGATGTATTTCCAATAAATTAAATTTAATTTTAAAGTTGATAATTTGAAAAAGATCAGGGGATTAAAATAATATATACCGAATTAGTACCATAATGTACTATTATTGTTATTGATCATTTAAAAGATGCGACCATTTTAAACGTCTTGAAAACTGTTTTCGGAGAAGGTGGGTATGCATGTAACTTAACAATCAATTTGGATCTTACTGGGAATGCATGAACAGACACTCTCCTGTAGAGTTATGTTTTTTCATGAGATACTATTGATTCAGATTTGTTTTTGTTGTTTTTTTTTTTCATTGTTTCACCCCAAGCAAGGTGGGAATGCCACTAGGACACAGAGGGCTACAGAGAGTGAAAATGAGAGAAAAGTCTGAGGATTGAGGAAAGGGCAAAAGATGAACTGAATTCAAGAAAAAAGATCAATAGCGACTGACGTTGCTTTTAAATCTTTGAAGATTGCAGTTATGAGGGAAGCAAGTAAACAGAAGTGGGTTCCACAGGCGGGAAGTGCGAGAAAAGAAACTGTTGAAGTAGAAATGGCGGTTCCGTTTAACTATTTCAACAATAAAAGAATGGGACGTAGATGCCAATCTAGTCAGTCAGTTAAGTGCCATACGTGATGCACGCTTTGAGCGATCATGTCTCTTTCGAGACAGGACTGACTGGGCAGAAGGTTATCCCCGCTTACCTGTGCCTCTTCTATAAATATTTTCACGGCTTCTGCTCCGATGAACTTAGATCACTGGTGCTCCCTAGGTACGAATTTGCACGAGATACTAGATTAGCAACTAGGTCCCACCCTTTTACAGTGAAACCGATAAAATGTAACCGCAATTTCTACTCCAACAGCTTCTTTTCTTGCACTTCCCGCCCGTGGAATTCCCTTCCCCATACCTGCTTCCCCAACAGCTACAAACTCCAGGAGTTTAAATGTAAGGTCAACAGACACCTCCTAACACACTAACTCGCATCCATTCTCTCAAACAATCTTCCTATGTACCTCCTTCTATCACCCTCCTTCTGACATTTCCTATATCTAATCGCTCTCTCAGCACCTTCCGCTATGTAACCCCCTGCGCTATAGTGTCAGTGAAATGCCTTGCTTGGGGTGAAATGGTTAAAAAAAAACATAACTGGAGGGAAGAGACGGATTAATACCTTTCCTAAGGGTATTTGTGCGTAAGTGAATGCAAGGAAGTTAACTGGAATTCGAACTCGTCTCCTGGATTTCTCGTTCCGAGTCAATATCCACTGCACCACAACACACATCCTAGTAGCTAATCTAGTATCTCACTTAAATTAATGTAGTCGGTTTCTAGGAGAAAAAAACTCGTCAGTGCAGTTGCCATGAAGATATTTGTAGAAAAGGCAGAGGGAAAGTCACGTCACGTCGGTGGGAACGTAACTGAAGTCGAGAATCCAATTTAGGCTTGATTACATTGCAGGTCCTTTTTTAGATTTTATCGAGAAACTCGAGATGTACAGTAAGGGCATTAGAACATATATCCTGGCAGTATTCAATGCACGGGCGAATGGTAGATTTGTAAATGTGAAAGACGGATTCTTGCTAGGAAAGTTTCCAGCCACGACACAGTGACACAATTTTTCTTACAGTAGACCTTTTTTACTCTAGACTGCAGCTGTAGATAAATATATTGTCAGTCAGTTAAGTGCCATACGTGATACACGCTTTGGGTGATCATGTCTCGAAAGAGACATGACTGACTGGGCAGAAGATTATCCTGCAGTAGGTTGCCATTGCTTTCTGCAGTAGACTGGTTGCCAGCCAAGTCTATAGAATCCAATCTGTCCTATTATTTGACTCATAGCTAAAGGGAGAAGAGATGTATTATATTATTTTGTAGTAATTAGAGGGGGATCAGTTTATTACTTCATAACAATATAAAACTGATCCCTCATTTTATGACCAGCTGGCAGTATCTCAGAACACATTTCTTTATTTTTGATCCATTATTAAGCTGACTTTTTTTCGTTATTTGTGGTTTTTGCGTATATTATCCTGTGGTTGTCACTACTGAAGTCTCCATTGTTAGGCCATATAGTTTCGCATATTCCCAGAATATTGATGTTCAATCTGATCATTTTCTACTTGACATTCTCGAGTTAATCACAGTTGTTGAGCGTCCTGACGTTCCATGTCCCCAAGGTAATTCTTAGTTTCTTGCGCACAGTCATAGGGTAACGGTCCAGAGACACTTTTTGCTTATGTTCCTTCTCGAGCAAGGAACAAACTCCGAAGGTACTAACAGTTGCAAGATGACGGTCAGGTGACACCCGTTGTCCATGTTGGTCATTACCGGGCGAGGAATTATTTCCTCTGGAAATGACCCACATCACGCCGTTGGATTTCATATGTCTATTTTTAAAAGTCATGATTCTTCTCGGGAATGATAGTGGTATCCCGTTGCTTTCTCTACGGTGATTTATTAAGACACCGCCTCTAATTAGCTAGCCGTTGACTCGTTTAGAGATCATCCGCCCTTTATGAAGATCTTGCTTTTCGTCCATATCGGGTTGCTAACCTCCACTCTCACTCACAATACAGTGCAGTTTAGTCTCCAGCGTTTAGACGAAAACACTTTTGTTATACATACGGGCCGTATTAATGAGGCAGCGGGTTGGGGCGGAAAAGCATTAAGTTACAACTTGTATTAGTCCGCTTACCTGTTTCCATGCAGGGGATCCTGCTTCAAATTTCAGAGATCCTACTGAGTAGAGTGAAATTTACGTCGAGGGCATTTCACTTTTTCTTCGGGTTCTTGTGGCGGTCACAGCTAGTTAAGTGACTCTCTTATTACCGATATTTATGAAAAGAGCGCTCTCAAAACCTAGACATTGTATCACTGGGACATCAAACGTCTGACTCGCCCAGCCGCGTCCACCACCCACAATCCTCTGTGACTCCTGCTAACAACACTTCAGGAGTAAGCTGGGCCTTCACAACCATCTCCGCCACCGCCACTAGAGGGAAGAAACGGAATAAGAAGAGAGGATGACTATGGTCAGGTGTGAGTAGGTGCCAACGAGTTCTGTTTAGTATCAAAGATTGAACTTCAAATATATTGAATACGATAAAAATTGTGCCAAAGCTAAAAGTAATTGCGTACAAAAATACTGTTAATTATCCAACTACATGCAAATTTTAAGTAGATTTTTTATCGGATGCGAGTTTTTCAAATTAGAGGCTGATAATGTATCAGCGTGAAATTTGACACCGGCAATATTCAGAAGCGTGGTTTCGACTTTTTCTTTCTCTCCTTTGCCTCGTTTAAAGAAAAATACTTTTTCTCACTAAATTGTACTTTTTTTTTTTTGGCTCAACGACTTTGTCATGTACTCTCTGATGCTAAAACTTTAGTCGAAGCAGTCAAAGTCCTGTACCTACTCACCTTGTGAAATTAAACTGCTTGCTTGCATCATCCTGTTTACGGCAATCATTCGACACATAAAATATGCTTCCAACACGCCAAAACCACTTCGGCAACTCATATATGACATGTCACTGACTTCGATGCCATAACGTCAACATGAAAATACTTCAAATGTTTTCTACAAAATAATGCTTGTTTTTTACAACTAAAAAGAAAAGTATATTCCTCAGACAAAGCGATACGTGGGCTGCGACATTTCAGTTGAAAAAATATGGCTTTACATATGAAGTTATTCAACACCTTACTTTCGATCTCACGGTCTTATATTGAAGCGACCTCCAGTAATGAGTAAGACGTATGTCTGACCTGGTGTCAATAAAGATAAAAAGAGAGCAGACACATAATGGGTTATCATGTCAAAAAGCTAAAATAGTAAGACATTCAATACAAATTCCTACATTCTTTACCTGTACCTGTCACCTGGTTTGACCCTGTTCCCATCGATATGACAAAAACTATCGCCCGGTTCACACTCCACCCACGTCTATTGAACAGGTGAAGAGGCTCATCCCTTGTTCCCTGTTTAGGATGTGGTTTCCGGCTTTCTCTTTTCCAATCTTTTCAATCTTACGTAGCCCCCTGCAACTTAGCAACTAAGTCCCACCATTTTACCGTGAAACCGATTAATTGTAAACGCAAATTCTATTCCAACAGCTTCTTTTCTCGCACTTCCCGCTTGTGAAATTCTCTTCCGCGTACTTGCTTTCCCGATAGCTACAATCTTGAAGAATTCAAATGTATAGTCAATAGTCATCTCCTGTCTCACTTACTTACATCCTCTCTCTCATGCTTTTTTCTCTGTCCACCCCACTCATCAGTATTTTCTTCCTTCTTATACTCTCTTCTTGACACCCGCTGTAATCTGTCACTATTTCTCATAACATCCCTCCTATGTAAACCTCTGCACAACAGTGGCATAAAATGCCTTGCTTGGGGCCACACGATTATAAAAAGTAAAGTCTGTTGCCAAAGCTACTATCTTCTCACTTTCGTGGTTAGGTTTACCTGTTAGTCTCAAATAACCCCATTTACTGATAGGTACTCACAAACAGTTGCACAAGCTTTCGCCATAGGATAGGCAGGTAGATTTTGAGTCTTTCAAAAATCACCGAAGACAGAGAAAAAGTTTGAATAACCATTTTTCAGTTTGTTGATCGATCCACGTTGTGCAAAAAAGAATTCGTACAACAGTTTATTACGCTGAAACTAATTAAACCATCGAATGTTTTCAGCTGCCTTTTAATGAATCGTTGAAAGCATCAATATATTATACTTTTAGCTTCAGAACATGGCGTTGATTTTGTTGGAGAGTTATTCATCAAGTCAGACAGTCTGCTTTTGGAGTAATCCTATTTTATTGACATTAAAAATAGCACAAGTAAAATAATCATCTCTTAGACAAAGGAACCATGTTATTTATGCGCGATTGTCACTCAGAAATCGCAATTTTGATGTAACGCCTAAAGGACTTCATAGAGGTGCTCGACAACCTAAACATTTTTGAGAAAGACATTAGGATAATCAAGAATCTATGTTGGTAGCAAACTCTCCACATCAAATCAATTAAAAATGTAAATAAATTAGTTTAAAAATTTAATACAATTATTGTACATGAAGTAGGGTGCTCGGTTCTGTTTATTAGATTGTCCTTGCGCCAAACACATCCAAATTCCCTCCAAGTTACTCCAGAAGGTTGAAAGACTATAAAACCATTAAATTCTACTTTTATTGTTTAAAATCAAATAACCTACTTAGTGCTATTTTTAATAAATAAAATGAAAATTTATTTATCGAACAGCATAACATCAAATTGTATGTTTGAAATTATTGACTGTGAAATGCTCCAAAAGAAACTGCAGTAAGAAGTTTAAAGAATTAAGAGTTCGTTCGTTTTGGAGAAATTTGAGTTGTACAGAAAAAGATAAGTCCATGTTTTAGCTGAGTGTATATCAACAAGATAGTAGTAATGAATTGTTCCTCTCTTTCTTTTGATAGTTGATGTGTGATATAGGATTTGTATCCGATAAATCTAATATAATTATTATTATTATATGATAGACTACTGACCGATTATTCAAATGCCTTTACAGTGAAGATAGGGTGCGGTAGGTTATAATGACGAAGAAACACGTGTGTATATTTTAACGACACAAGATAAGGAATTTCTACTGCTCCCTTTCAGCGCCTCTCCGTAGACTTCAAAGGGCCTGTCCCGGCATCATCGAAAGGATGTCGTTACCTATTTACTATCGTCGATGAGTACAGTCGATTTCCCTTTGCATTCCCGTGCCGTGATTGTTCTTCGCAAACCGCAATCAAGTGCTTGACGAATATTTTTTATTTTCAGGTAGATAATCCAAATAATTTTTGTCATATTAGTGGATGTGTAACAACAAAGGTTAACAAACGAAAAATGGCAAATTACGTAAAAAAAACTTTATAAACTATATTTCGAAATTGAAGCGGGAGATCAAGGCAAGAAATGGGCACCACATATATGCTGTTCATTTTGTTTCCTTGCTCTATCAAAATGGGCAAATGGTTCTGAAAAAGGCCTCAAATTTGGTTTACGAGATCCTCAATCCGAGGCAAAGGGTACGCGTCAAGTAGTGTGAAACGGTTAATGGTTTGGGAAAAATCAACCACCAATCGTTTCTTTCTATTAGGCGACGAAGTCACAACAATTTGAGCACGCCACGGTGAATAGCTGGTTTCAATGACATCGTCTTCAAGCAGTTGAAGAATTGTGTATCATTTTCATAATCTACACAAAAAATTACCCTTGAAACAGTCCTTCTCTGCTAAGTAATTTTTTGGTTGTTGGACAGTGAATTAAAAGAGAAAACAATTCACTCAGATGAAAATGTTTAAAAATTATTTGGATTATCTACCTGAAAATAAAAATATATATATATATTAAAATGTATTAAGTAATTTTTAAACTTATGTGTAAGTGTAAAAATTACATATTAGTGTAAAAATTTCAATCACGATTTACGAAAAAATGAGACCTGATAGACAAAAATGTGTACCATTTTCGTAATCTACGCGTTTGCAACAAGAAAGCGAGTCTGTCGACCAATACCTTCAGGCCTTGAATCGACTTGCCGCTGACTGTTGCTTTAAAGACGTAACGGCCACCACTTACAGGGATGAATCTGTCCGTGATGCATTTATTCGTGGTCTTCGGTCCTCATTGATACGTGCTAGGCTCCTTAAAACTGACACTCTAACTCTCGCAGAAGCTACTCAATGTGCTAGGGCTTTAGAACAAGCTCATTTTCGCGCGGAATCGTATGCCACCCAGATTGGAGCAGCCGCCGTTACTTCTATTACTGGAACTAAAAATGTGTTGACCGATTCTGCCGAGGAGGCCACTGGTATTTCTAAAAATTCTGCTCTAACTGATTCTCCAATGAAGTGTGACTCTGTACTGTTCTCTCCTGCCCTTCCTGTTCGTGGCAAGTGTTACAACTGTGGAGGGAGACGTCACTTTAAGGACGACCGCCGCCTCTGCCCTGCCCGCAATAAGGTATGTCGAAGCTGTGGTAAACTCGGGCATTTTTCTAAAGTTTGCCGTTCTACTCTACCGACACATTCACGTTCTTCTTCTGCTATCATAGGGGCCCGTGCTAAAGGTGGTGATAGTTGCCCTCCTATCACCGAAACTGTGGAGTTAAAAGGGAAAAAGTTAACTGCCCTTATAGACACCGGCAGTTCTGATAATTTTATCAGTGCCCGTATTGTCAAAAAAATGAGACTGCCCACTTTAAAACGGAACTCCGTAATTTCTATGGCATCATGCGCCGTTTCCCTTAAACTGTCTGAATATTGCACCGAGAACGTTTTCTTCAATGGCTGCGAATATAAAGAGATTGACCTTACTGTGCTTCCTGACTCCTGTATGGACATTATACTCGGAATGCCGTTTTTGAAACTACACCGGGGTATTACTATTTCTTTTGGTGGATCTCAGGAAGTTTTAAAAATCTGCGCGCTAACCAGGATCCGTTGTGCCCCTGTAAAATTGTTCCGAAACCTGACCCCTGATTGCAGACCCATTGCTACTAAATCCCGAAACTACCGTGCGGAGGATGCCCGATTTATTGAAAAAGAAATTCTTCAACTGCTTGAAGACGATGTCATTGAAACCAGCTATTCACCGTGGTGTGCTCAAATTGTTGTGACTTCGTCGCCTAATAGAAAGAAACGATTGGTGGTTGATTTTTCCCAAACCATTAACCGTTTCACACTACTTGACGCGTACCCTTTGCCTCGGATTGAGGATCTCGTAAACCAAATTGCCCAGTATCATATTTTTAGTACGATTGATTTGTCTAAAGCTTACTACCAGATCGAAATTTGTCCCGAAGATCGGCCTTACACGGCTTTTCAAGCTGGAAATCGTTTGTATCAATTCAAACGAATACCCATGGGTGTCACTAATGGGGTTTCTGCCTTTCAACGATTTATGAATTCCTTTATTTCTGAAAATAAGTTATCCGGAACTTTTTCTTACATTGATGACATTACTATTTGTGGTAAAACTCAAGAGGAGCATGACGCTAACTTGGAACGTTTCTTAAAGGCTGCCTCAACATACAACCTCGAAATAAACCGAGAAAAATCAAAGTTTTCGCTTCGTTCTATCAATTTGCTTGCATACCAAATCTGTGACAGAACTATTCAACCTGACCCTGAGCGTTTGAAACCTCTTTTGCAAATGCCTTCTCCTTCGGATTCAAATTCGTTAAAGAGGTGCCTTGGTATGTTTTCTTACTACGCGAAATGGATACCTAAGTATTCACACAAAATTCGTCCCCTGGTTGAAAATAAACAATTTCCCATGCCTCCTATAGTTGTGAATTCTTTCGAAAAACTTAAGAAAGACGTTGCCGAATCATCTGTAAAGGTTATCGACGACGAACTACCATTTACTATTGAAACCGATGCCCCAGAGAAAGCTATAGGAGGCACTCTCCTACAGGCTGATAGGCCTGTAGCATTCTTTTCCCGATCATTAAACCCATCTGAAATACGACTACACATAGTTGAAAAAGAGGCTTACGCGATAGTTGAATGTGTCCGAAAATGGAGGGACCTCCTTGTTGGGAAGCACTTTACTATCATAACAGACCAGCAAGCCGTATCTTTTATGTATAAGCCAGCTAACCGAGGAAAAATTAAAAATGATAAAATCATTCGGTGGAAAATGGAGCTTCTCCCGTTCTCGTACGATATAAAACACCGTCCCGGAAGTGAAAACACCGTTGCCGATGCTTTGTCGAGAGTGTGTGGTGCTGCTGCTTCCTCCTTGGAGGAGCTAAGGACCATACACAGTTCATTAATACACCCTGGGGTTCAACGTTTTTGGCACTTTATACGATCACAAAATATGCCATACTCAATTGATGAAGTTCGGCGCGTGACATCCGAGTGTACAACTTGTGCAAAAATAAAACCTCAATTTTCCAGCCCTACTAATAATACGCTAATCCGCTCTACTGCTCCCTTTCAGCGCCTCTCCGTAGACTTCAAAGGGCCTGTCCCGGCATCATCGAAAGGATGTCGTTACCTATTTACTATCGTCGATGAGTACAGTCGATTTCCCTTTGCATTCCCGTGCCGTGATTGTTCTTCGCAAACCGCAATCAAGTGCTTGACGAATATTTTTTCTATTTTTGGACTCCCCACTTTCATCCATTCTGATAGAGGAACGTCGTTCGTGTCCGAGGAGTTCAGAAATTTCCTGACGAGACTTGGGGTTGGGTGCAGTAACACCACTGCATACAACCCAAGAGGCAACGGTCAGTGCGAGCGTTACAACGGCGTTATTTGGCACTCAATTGGCCTTGGAATCTAAACGGTTACCCCTTAGTGCTTGGCAGGACGTTCTGCTCGATGTTTTAAATTCTATTCGTTCCCTACTATGCACTAGTACAAATGTGACTCCCCACGAACGCTTGTTCAAATTTGAAAGGCGCTCTTCTACCAGTACTGCCTTACCTGTTTGGCTCTGCGAACCTGGAAGGGTACTGCTGAAACGGTTTGGCAACAGGAGCAAGTATGACCCGATCGTAGAGGTGGTGGAACTCCTCGAGGCCAACCCTACTCATGCAAGAATACGGCATGATGACGGCCGGGAGGATTCAGTGACGCTAAGACATTTGGCTCGCTTTCCACGCTCTGATGAACATCAGGGTCCTGCTGAGAATACTCGACCCGACCTTGCAAATGCAGACCCGGTCCGTTTGATTGAAACAAGTCCAGTTGACACTACACTTAATGCGGAGGAAATAGAGAATCAGCCTTCCCAGAGACCTGCCAGTCCTTCGAATAGTGAACTGCCCCCGCGGCGGTCTAGCAGGATTCGTAGACCAGTTCAGCGACTGGACTTATAAATAAAATAATATATACACCCACCTTGCAATCTCTCTTACTAGTGGGGGGAGATTGTTATATTTTCGTAAAAATTTCTATTGCACGTGATTTTGCACACGTTCCTTTTCCTTTAAAAAGGCTGAGTTCTTTTCTTTCTTCGGCATTTTGTTTACCTGCTCTTGCGTTTACTGCATGCTCTTGTGTTGCGAAATTAGTTCTGTAAAGCCTATTAAAGAGGTTTTGTTTCCGTCTTCAGTTACGTTAAAACACCACCACAATTTACAAATTTACACAGTTGTAATTGTCAGTAGCTTATTTCAAAACAAGTAATCACACAAGAAATTTGTAGATTTGATAAACAGCCAAAAGAGAACATGTTCATACTAAATTAACAGACACGCAGTAAATTTTCAAAATTGTTTTTTTAACAAAATGATTACAGTTGAATTCAATATAAACAAAGCTTTCCAAAAGTATTAAAACAAATTGAAAGAGTTACTTTTTCACATTACAGTTGAATATAAAAGATGTATTTTTAAGTACTTAGCTTCAACCGTTGAAAAGAGTCCTTGATATTCTCAGTTGTCATTAGAGGCTGATAATGTATCAGCTGGAAATTTGACACAGGCAATAGTCACAAGTGTGGTCTGTACTTTTTCTTTCTCTCCCATTTCTCTGACTCCAACTGACTGACCGACCGGGCAGGTTAATAAATAGGCCGGTCAGGTCAAGTGGTTGGATCAAATGCAAACTTCTTTTTGAGCGGAAAGAAACATGACACGGGTCATTAAAAGTTCAATTTATTTTTGTAAATCAATGAAAATATTTATTTTCATAAATAAATGAAAATTTATTCATTGGTCAAAAAATTAATTAATACTTACAAATTGGTCAAAATAGATGTTTACACTTTGCGAGTTTGCAAACCGAGCAAAAAATATTTATATTTTTATTTCGTATTCACCATAGCAGTAACAGAATTTTCAATACGTACATTTCCTTGATTATTTCCCTAATTCTGTCAGTTAGATTGGTGCTACCTTCGTTTGCGATCTACATAACCAAGGTGATCTACAAGAGTCAAATTCTACTTTTATTGTTTAAAATCTAACCCTATCCCTAATTAGTGCTATTTTTTTCGCTTTACTTACATTTTGTCTTTTTCATTGTTTCATTTATTTCCTTTAAGTCTCTCTTCTTTCCTTCCAGTTTTTCTTTTTCTGGAAATAAATAAATTATAAATTCTTTCAACTTTTGGAAATAATCGATTGCAGGTCCATCACGAAAACCAATCTTTGCAAAGTAAATGCTTAGCTGCTATGTTCTTTTGCCAAACTAAAGTAAACTTTAAAAAATAAGTAGTAGTAGTAGTAGTAGTAGCAATAATAATAATAATAATAATAATAATAATAATAATAATAATAATAATAATAATAATTTAGAATTAAAATTAAACTAAGATGTTTATTTTTAATGAGAAGGTAACAAAATTAACTCCCTTTTAAGATTATAGAGTTATCTCCCCTTGGCGCCATTTTTCAATAACATTCTCAAGGTCCACGTGCACTCGAAGCAGGTACTTCCAAATTTTGTTGCCCAAATTGACATTTTAGGCTTTTAATCTCTTATTAAATTTTTCTTTATCAAGTAATTAAGTATTATCGATTACTAGGAATTGTTTAAACCCTCCACCTTATTTTCTTCATTATTTATTATAATTCTTTTGCTAATTTTGCTTTGTTTTTGTAGATTTTGCCGGGAGGGTAAACCAGTGTAAGTTTGACTCCGTCTTTGTCTTTTCGTCGAAATATTTTATGAAGTGAAATAATGATTTCTCGTTCTTATGCTCAGTTCTTAAAGTCAGTTTTATTTTAAACTGAGAATCTCTGCATATTTTAGCTTCGGCGATATTGAATGTCCTTTACGTAACTTGTTGCAGCAGTAGTAGTAATAATTAATACTTTTACTCAGTTTCTAAGACAAAATATTGGAAAGTAATGTCTATAGGAAGATTGTACTGCGTCAGTTTTGCCAATGGGAATATTCATCAATTTTTTAGAATCAATTTTTGAAATCTTATGTTTTTTTTTACCATGACTCTGATCAATAAACAATAAACCTTGAAGAAAAATAACTTAATTTACCGTTTAAAAACTTTCGCATCAATTAAGTTAGGAAAATTTCGCAGTCGTTGTGTAGTCGTTAATAAGAATTTGTTGTTTTTTAATTGAAAATTAATTATTGCTTCTTTAAATCTAATTGCAATCAAAGATTAATCTGACTTTTTTATTTTACTTTTGTTTAAATTTACAAAAATTAATTTAATTACGAACATTTTTTTTTTCAAAAAAGCACCTCTCAAAAATCTTTGCTTAAAATATAACAATAACATAATTGATTTAAATGTAAAACTGCATTTTTTTCCACTGTAAAGAAATACAAAGGAAATTATTGTGATATTAGTACAAATACTTTTTTTTGTTTAAATGTCATATCTTTTTTAGTCGCACTGCTCCTCGAGTGGAGAACTGAGAGTTGAGTAACTCGATACAGTGCTCGACCAGACACTATATAAAAAATGCTCGTTTATTTAAATTGTAAAAAATAACCTAATAATTGTATAATGTTTTGCTTTCATAGAATTTAGAAATCATCATAAAAAAACAAACAAAAATAAAATCCTCTGGGTACCGGCACGTGCTTCCAGAAAAAACATTTTAAGTAATTTAAATATCTTTGAAATTAAATTTTGTTTTGTTTTTAATTTATATTAGTGAATTAGCCTAAAAGCTAAGTGAAGCCGTATAAAAAGAATAAGTTTTCGTGTGTAAATAAAGTTTTCACTCCGTTTAAAGTTTAAAATTTTAGCACGTTTACTCATCATTCGTCGAGACACGAAGACAAAAAATGTAAACGATAAATTTTTAAAATTAAATCTCTTAAATATCCAATATTTGTTCTAGAAATATCTTTCAGAGTAAATCAGTAAATTTAATTCCTTGGTTAATTAACCGGGTTTTAAAAGTAATGTTTACTTCTTGCTTAAACAATGAAAAATTTGAAAATAATCCACAATAATTGCCTGCAGAAGTCAAGATCAACAACAATAGTTTTTCAAAAGCGTGAATTTTTTTTTTTTTTTAAGAAATATAGAATTAATTTGAATATCAACAGTGTAATCATAAACAATTGGTATTTGTTTAAAAATAAATCATCTTTAACCTTATTTAACAAATTATCATTTTAGATTACAATTTTTTATTCTACTACAAGTTTTTAATGGATAAAAAAAAGTAGGAATATAAATGGATAATTTTAATTTTTAACATTTCATTTATGTTTTTAGAAGTATCAGAAATTTATTTAAAAATTCTTGAAATGATATTTTTCAATTTAATTCATTATCATAAAATATTTATTTGCACATAATGAGATTTTTTTTAATTTTTTTTTTTATTTGTAAGTACCTGCACTAATTAGCTAAAAAACAGCATATGAATAAAAAAAAAAGGTCCCAAACTTAAGTTCAACAAACAAACTCATTCCATTAAAATGTTTATTATTAAGAGGAAAAATCAAAGTATTTTTAAATTATTTAAAAAATTCTTTATAATCTATCTGTTCTAACACGTTCGAAATTTTTGAAAAAAATTTTGTTTCAAGTTAGCGGGTAACCAAATCGTTAGAGTTTACAATGGAAAGCATACTTATTGACTCAATTGAGTATTAAAAACTCAGTATTTTCCGGTGACAAAAATTTAGAGAAATTCTTGCAAAAATCAAATAATTGTCGCATTTTAATGAGACTTTCAGGACTTATTGATAAATGAATGAAATTATTATTTAAAAAAAAAATGACAAATCATAGTAGAAATACTTCTTTTTTTTTTTTTTTTTTACATCTGTTACCCACCCTCCACGTAAATTCATGAAATTTTAAGAAATTAAATTTTGTTGCGATAAATAATTAAATAATAAGCTTTGGGCGATCATGTCTCAAAAGAGACATGAGTGGCTGGTCGGAAGATTATCCCGCTGTTCAGTAGGTTGCCATTGCTTTCTGGTTGCCAAGCTAGGCGATAGAACCCAGTCTGTCCTAACCTATAACTGGAGGGAAGAGACGGATTAATTAACTTTCCCAAGGGTATTTGTGCATAAGTGAATGCAAGGAATTCAACTGGAATTCGTACTTGGTACCCCGATTTGTCGTCCCAAGTTGATATCCACTGCACCACAGCGCATATCACTAATTATCTTAAAAAAATAATCTTAAAATCTAAAAATATTTATAAATAAAAATCAATTAATTTCTGTAAATCCCTCTGCTATCATGTTGACAAATGAAATGTAGCATTTTTTCTCATTCTTTCACTTCAATTTTCATATTCTTTTGATTCAGAAGAGTCATCCTTGCAATCCAATCTCTTTATAGAATGGTCCTGGGCATGACAAACTGTATCTGGCAGTAAGGCCATTGATTGGGAGGTCTTGAGGAGCATGGGACTACCTCTTAATCGCTCTTCTTCCCAGGTGCACCCTGACCCGGGGTGGTAGTATCTGTTAGGGTGCCAGCTATGGGTAAATAGTTAACCCCTACCAAACTGGGGTCAAAACATTGTAAAAGTGTAAAAATACACTCTTATAGAAATATATACATAAAAATGGACTTTTATAGGAAAATATACATTTTTGAAGAAAAAAATTCTCAGCAAACGATTTTTGAATACAAAACTAGACGACATTTCCAGTTTTCTAAAATAAAAAAGAATAAAAACAGAAAATTTTCATTAAAATCTGACAAAATCAACCTTCTCACTCTTGCCAAACATTAAAAAAAAATACCTTAAATTCCCACCTTTTTGGCATTAAATAACCCACAGAGGTGTTGATATGCTGTTTAACAAAACTAAAAAAAATAAACTCTTTATAGAATAAGCCAAAGTTATTCAAGGCTTGTTATAGGTTTTCACTGTAAATCAAAAGCTATTATTTTGATCTTTGATGATGTTACTCTCTATTAACCTGCATGTTTTTACTACATTTTTCATATACAGTATAGGGTAAAAGATTGGGGTCACTCTCTGGATGTTGATATACATTTGTTTAGTGACATATCAACTTTTTATGAGTCATTTAATGCCAAAATTTAATTTTCTTAGGAACATTAGTAATTTCGTTTACAAAAATGGATTACTGGTATTTTTACTATAAAAATGTATTTTTATACTTTTATGGTGTTTTGACTTGTTTACTGGTTAACTATTTATCCATAGCTGGGACCCTAATGGGTGCTACTACTCCGGGTCAGGGTTGATCAGGGAACAACAGCAATTCAGAGGTGGTTCCATTCTCCTCAAAGTTTCCCAAAAAGAAGCCCTGCTGCTGGACACAGTCTATTACCATACCAAGAATGATCTGGATTTTGAAGAATTACCAAAAATTGATGGTTGCATAAACTAATTTGATAACTCGCTTCAGGTCAGATAAATTTTCTCTTACTGAAAGAGTTTTATCATATATTAAATAGTAAAAAAATGACCTATTATTATATAGTCAGTCAGTTAACTGCCATAACACGCTTGGGCAATCATGTCTCAAAAGAGACATAACTGACTGGGCAGAAGATTATCCCACAGTAGGTTGCCATTGCTTTCTGCAGTAGACTGGTTGCCAGCCAGGGCTATAGAACCCAATCAGTCATGTTATTTGACTCATAGCTAGAAGGGGAAGAGATATTATTTGATAATTAGTGGGTGATCAGTTTATTACTTCTTAACAATAGAAAACCGATCCCCCACTTTATACCCATCAGAAGCTTTAATTATGTTTCCAAATATTATATTCAGTCAGTCAGTTAAGTGCCATACATGAAACACACTTGGGCAATCATGTTTCGAAAGAGACATGACTGACTGGGTAGAAGATTATCCCACAGTAGGTTGCCATTGCTTTCTGCAGTAGACTGGTTGCCAACCAGGGCTATAGAACCCAATCAGTCGTGTTATTTAACCCATAACTCGAGAGAAGAAATGAATTAATACTTTCTCTCATTTGTGCATAAGTGAATGCAAGTAATTCAAATGAAGATTCACAAGTTACTTAGAATGAACTTTTATCGTCCCGATCAGTGTAAACATTCGTTTAATTAACACTTCCAGAGTGGAGACAAAATGTCTCTGTCGCACAGATTAAGGACGCGCACAGATTTTTAGAAACTTATTTGGAAAAATATTATCCTTGACTCAACTATTATATTTCTTCCCTGCTTATGAAAAGTAAAAACAAACCTTTGGAAGAAAGGGGGGAAAAAAATGCATACTTTTTTCAACCACACACCGAAAAACAAATTATACAAGTAAGTTTTTTATAGAAAATCGTTGAGAAAATCAGATTTGTTATTTTTTTTTATCATCTATGAGATAGAGGTTGTAATCAAACGGAAGAAAAAAACTACAAATTTAGGTACCTCCACGCAGTTGACAAAAAAAAACAGCATATGATGTTAAAAGGGCTCAAACTTAATAAAAAAAAAGTTTTATCATCAAAATGTTTATGCTGTTATTAAGTGGAAAGATCAAATTTTGTTATTATTTAAAAAAAAAAATTTAAGTCCTTTCTAACATGTTCGAATTTTTAATTAAAATTTCATTTTTGTTTTCTGTCAGCGATTCACGCTATGTTTACGTAAGGTGACTATTAAGAAAATGGAGTCGGTCGAGTAAAATGATTTTGGGGTGTGTAAATTTTCCCTAGCTCTTGACTGCCGGTCAAGTGATTTCTTTTTCAAGATTCAAATGCTGGATATAAATATAAGCACAGTACTAGATTGGTAAAAGGTCTCATCATTTTACAGTTGAAATTTTTTAGATGTAACCGTAAGTTCTATGCTAATAGTTTCTTCTGTTACACTTCTTGCTAATGGAACTCTCTTTCCACTTATAGTTTCCCCAGTCAATGTTGGCCTTTGTTGTAGCGTAAGCAAAGAGTGTTGAAATTGTGGGGAGAAACCCCTAACCGATAGCTGTCCCACTCCCTACAAGGGTAATAGGCAGAAAGGGGAAACAAAAATAATACTATCTCGGAAACTCACAGCAGCTTGAGGAGTAAAATTCTCGCAGGATCAACTTCACGTGATGCTGTGTCATTCCAACTGCTGTTTTCTCCCCAGCTTTTATTAGCATGTGGCATCTTACAACGTCCTAGATCTTGACCAATTGCAGAGAGGTCTGTATCTAGCTAGACATGCTAATCTGCTTATGAAAAAACCAAGATTTAACTGTTGTTGACAAACATGTCTATATGCAATCCGATGCCTATTTTGTATCTGTACTGATGTAGGATGTGCGTTGTGGTGCATTGGATATCGACTCGGAACGAGAAATCGGGGAGCCGAATTCATTGCATTCACTTGCGCGCAAATACCCTTGGGAAAGGTATTAATCCGTCTCTTCCTTCCAGTTATGGGTTAAATAGCAGGACAGATTGGGTTCTATAGCCTTGGTCGGCAACCAGTCTACTGCAGAAAGCAATGGCAACCTACTGCGGGATAATCTTCTGCCCAGTCAGTCATGTCTCTTTCAAGACATGATCGCCCAAGCGTGTATCACGTATGGCACTTAACTGACTGACTGAATATAATAACTGAAAACATGATTAAGGCATTTTCTGGTCATAAAGTGGGGGATCAGTTTTATATTGTTATGAAGTAATAAACTGATCCCCCATTATTTACTACTTAATAATATAATCCATATCTTCCGCATCTATCTATGAGTCAAATAATAGAACAAATTGGGTTATATAGCCTCGGCTGGCAACCAGTCTACCGCAGAAAGCAATGGCAACCTACTGCGGGATAATCTTCTGCCCAGTCAGTCATGTCTCTTTCGAGACATGATCGCCCAAGCGTGTATCACGTATGGCACTTAACTGACTGACTGTAACACTCAGTTACTTCTTGCAACTTAGTTGCTTTATTGCCCTGTTTTGGGTGAAATGATTAAAAAAAATCTATGTAAAAAACTACAATATTTGAAATTTTGAAAATAAAAATGAAAACATTAAAATATTGACTTATATTGAATAACATCTTTACCCATTATTTTTAAGCAAATTATATAAATAGTATATTTTTCTTTTGCATATAATGTTATAATGTATAAATTGTTGTTGTAGCTTTCTGCCGATTTGGTGAATTATCTGTTTATGCCTCCGTTAATCTATTGATTACTGTTTATTTACTTTTTTTTTTTTTTTTTTTTTTTGCTCTGTCTTCTATACAATGAGTGATTTCAAAACTGAAGACTTGAAAAGGATTTTATTTAAAAAGAAGTTATATTTTAAAAAAAACTTCCAATTAGCAATACAAATAACTTACCTTTTTTTTTTTTTTTTTAAGAATACGCCTGATGGAATTGTTGTACATTTTCCTAACAAAAACTCATTTTAATTTGAATGTTTTTTATTTTATTGCTACTGTATTACCTTTGCAAAAACCTATTTCTCCCAATAAAAAAGATATCCAATTTTAATTAATTCCATTTGTGTAATTTATATATTCCCTGTTGGTTTTATTTACCTGCTGAGGAAGAAACTCGTTAACTTCAATCTACTAGGACTTTGAATAAACGTCTATTATTTTCCTTAGCTTTCAAGTTTTCCATTATTTATGTAATTATAAATGTCATCCTTCTTGCAGAGTAAAGCTGCTTCGAGGATTAGCTTTTCTTATTTAAGATTATTATTGATTATTTTATTACTACTGCTATCCGATTTTATTTTTGGAAAAAATATGATACAGTATATGTGTAATATATATCTCTAAAAAATCTTAAATTTAACTGAAGAGGTCTTTCAGTTTACCTTTTGTTGAACTTTTCCAGTTTTCAAATCAGATGTACACTACCAGCCATAATTATTAGGATACCCCATTTCAAAAAAAAAAAAATGATGTATTTCATATTATTTTTAGTATTTATTGCCAAGTGGATAATTCTAAATGAAAATAGAATGTTTGTTTTTTTTTGTTATTATTACTTTGCAAAATTTTACAAGGCAGCCAGGAAGCCTTTGCTTCGGCCAGCCAATAAGAAGAGACTAGAATGGGGAAGAGAGAACAAAAACTGGACACCAGAACAGTTCATTTGATGCACATGTTAATGTGCAGTATTAACAAAAGAACCATTCTATTTTCATTTAGAATTATCCACTTGGCAATAAATACTAACAATAGTATGAAATAACTAATTTCTTTTAAAAAACTGGGGTGGCCTAATAATTATGGCCGGTAGTGTACATTAGAAAAAATTGTGAGTAAACTATCTATGTTTTGCCCAAAGACTTTTAATCGCTTCCTTGTCTAACATGCTTACAACAATCAGTTGTTGATAATAATTAAACAGTGTGTTGAATTCAACAAAACCTGTTGCATGAATTTTTGCTGCATAAATATACCTTTTATTATATATATATATACATTGATAAATCTACTATTTGTCTGTGCATTGAGTACTGTTGCTGTTCATCTCGAGGTTCTTGATAAAATCGAGAGGGGTATCTCCAATGTAGATGGTTCTGATTTGTTTGCCTTCAGCCTCTTTCTCACCAATGGAATGTGTTGATCTCATTATCACAAATTGGACAGCTTGGAGTGGCTCTCTTTATTCTGCTACTTTGTTGTAATGGAACTACCATCGTGTTGGAGACTCATCTCCTGAGAATTCAGGCATCTCCAAAATTTCTGGAATCTCCACGTCTTTGGAAGAATTGGATTCACACATCTCAGTTATCTGTTCACTTTCAGCCTATGATTTATCATTGGAGTCGCACATCAATGTATCAGTGTCAATAAAAAGGTGAAGATCTTTTACATGCTCTGGTATTTCATCGACTATTGTTTGTGGACTTACAATGTCTGTCATACAACCCCCTTGATACCTGAAGGTACACCAGCTATGGAGAACCTTAAACTACACTTTGTTTCTGACTTTGTATCTAAAGTGATTCATCCAATAATCAGGTAGTAATGTTGTACTAATTACCTTCACTTTCAGTTGGTAACGGTGAATGATGTTGGCAGGCGTATTAGTGGACGATATGTCATCCTTCGGCATGATATTATGCTAGTACACTGCCTCTGTTATCAAACACTGCTTTCTTGCTACAATTCTCTTCATTCTCCAATGAGATCTTTTTACTGTAACATTTTCTGCAGGAACGTACGCTCAATGAAAACGAAGTCGGGCTCCCCAGTCATCCAAGAAATCTTAAAAGACCTTTTTGTGAAATGCGGTGTCATTGTCAGTTAGGATTTCTGATGGTGGGCCTCATTCAAAAGAGTAGTTTCCAACTGTCGGATGATGCTTCTAGAGTTTTGTTGAAGCAGATATTGCCATATCAGAAATTGACTTGGGCCACAGTCAATCAATGTAGTGTGGCCCTTCGTAATACATAATATTAAATCCCAAGTGGTTTCAGATTCCAATCACATTTAGATTGCCATGGGGCTTACGACTTCAGGCTGAGTCAGTCGACTAGTACTCTTGCGTTTTCTCATAAATGCTTTGACAGCCGCTTGGATGCCGTAGGGTAAACTTGTCTCACAAAATATAGCTTTCACATGTGTTATGTTGTGTGTAACAGAAATAGTTGAATAAATAATCACAAACAACGGAAATAAAGTAAATGAAATATATTACCGGGAAAAGGTATGTACAACAGCGTTATTAGTAGAGTACAGGAACAAGGGTTTCGTAACATGTAATGTAGTAAGACGTAGTGTCCGTGTATCACACACTTCCGGTTTGCTACCGGAAATACTCGACTGACTTGGTATCGAGCTGAACAGTCAACCAGAACACTGAGCAGTCAACACTGAACGCAACGCTCAAGGTCTTTCCACTACCACTTTATGTAGTGATAGGAGTAGTCCATTATTTGCACAAAGGTGGAGAGGGCCCTAACAACATGACACCAGGAAGTCCACTCTATGGCATGTATCTAATCTGGAGAGGTTTTGTTTACTATATAAGTGCATATAAGTTGTGCTGGTGTGACCTCCTGAAAAACATTATACCATCATTGTTGTATGCTTGGGAGCCTCTCTGCTTGATTCTTACTCAAAGTTACTATATCTATTGTGATTAATAAATTATAATCTTGGATCAGCTTTTCAAGAGTACACTAATGCATTTAAATCAGCATCTTACCTGCCACCTTAGTTTGTACTCTGGCTTTTCCAGTGAGCATGTTTGATACCCACCACTGTACACATGCAAAGCTTTGTTGCACCCTATTGTAATGCCAAATTGACGCTTTTCAGGACAACATTCTCTTCTGATAAGTTGTGTATCTTTCACATGCTGCAGCCAAGATCCATCCTCTACAATGCTTCTGTCAACTTCCAACCAAACCCCTGTGGCAAGAGAACTTTTATCAACCCATAACTCATAAGTGTGTCCACTGGTGCACCACTTATCATGTGCAGGGCTATTCTGGCATAAATTTGCTACTATGTCCTCAATCATGTTCTTAAGTGGAGGCATCTGTCACTTTGTTGTCCTAGCCAGATGGGATCAAAACAGTCCTGTGTTTAACAAATGATGCAGCAACATTAAGCCAACGACACACAGGAACATGATCCACCAGTTTTATACACCATTAGAAGACAGTACAATGTGTCAGAACCTCAAGAACTGAAGGAATGTTATTTTTATGTTTCCACTTAAGCGTGTCGTTATTCTGCTCGACATACAAACCTAGAACACAAGCACTGCTGTGTAATCACTTCAGATCCTTGCAGGTCAGACCAAAAGCAGTGAAGTGCTCTTTCACATTATCTGCTGAAATCACGCTCTTGGTTAACATAAATATCATCTATATATGATGAGGTAGCCTGCTGAACTGACTTGTCTCTTGACAACATTCAACCCGAAACCCATTCATGTTAAGTAATATCTTCACCCTTTGAAAGGGCCAAAGTGCCTTATGGATATGTACTTTTAGATAGGCCTGCTCTAGATCAAGGATAGTGACATCAGGTCCTTTTTTTTTTATGAGACACCCTCAGTTTCCGTGCGCACATATCAGTATTGACTGTGTTGGTGTCTAAACACTCATTCAGTTTTCGATAGTTTAATACTGGTTGTACTTTATGTTTGCTTTTCTGTACCACTGCCCTCAATGGAATTAAACCTTTTGGAGGACCAAGATCTTTTTCGGGATAAAGCTGCAACCAGCCATTATGAAACTAGGTCTGAAGCTCTTAGTTGTAATCTTCCTTGACACCTTTTGGTACTGGGTACTTGTGTATCCTGTTTTGCAAACCATCTGACCACTTCCATGATTTAATCCATATTTTATTATCTGGATTAAATTTGGCACAGAAATCGGGTTCTTCCGTTTTCATGGTGGCACAACAAACCATCTCGTACTTGGGAAACCATGCATCACCACTCTCCATTATTTTGAGTTTGCCCAGCTTTTTAATGGCATCAAACCCATGCAACAGGTCAAAACCTAATAGCTCTCCATCAACTACTAAGACTTCAGCGTTGAGGTGTTTTTTACTGTCCATGTCAAGCTTAATTCATTCAACTCTGACATTTGAGGGTATTACCATTTATGGTAAGTACCTCCACCTTCATCTCCTGCCAGGATTGACAGGCTGACTTACTTACGAGTGTCTGGAAGTAGTCCATGTCCACCAGTGCCACATTCTTAATTCCATTCATGTGAACATTTACGACAAGTAGCGAACTCATTCACAATTCACTTTGGGTAGTGATCAGCACTGACATCTTGTCTTCTTCTTTATTTTCCCATGCACACTGAAGCAATGTGGCCTAATTCTTGACATCTAAAGTAGCATATTATTACACATGAACTGTGTGGGTGATTTGCATCATCTTGTCAAACTGGGCAGTCCCTGAAAATGTGATCCCACCCAGAGCATAAATAACATTGCATGCCCTCCTGGCATTTAATATTTGGAAGTTTATCTGCCTGGAGAAATACTGGCCTCAACTATTTCCTTAGAGTTTGAGCCTTTATTATGACCCAAGCTCTGTCCAACTGTTGACTTGTAGTCAGGTCTTCCTCAGTAATTGCTTGACGTGCACTGGTAATCCTGCTATGAATGCACATGCTAGTCCTTTGCTGAGATGTCCTGCTAACTTCTTTCGATTGGATAGAAATACATAAACAGCTTTGATTGGGCATAATCGGCATTTTACAAACTGCTCGTAAGCTAGGAAATGATCTTGCACAAATGCAATTCACAGGGCTTGTTTTGTCTGCTTGACATCTGCTTTTTGCTCTGCACTTAGCTGCTGGTAAAAGGCAAATGCTTCTCCCATCAATCTCATATTCACCCTTCTTAATTCCATATAGATTACAGACAAGTTCTGCTTTTTCAATCCATTCGATGACTGCTTGTCTGGTCACTGAACCATCAAATTCGGATATCAACTTGACGTTAAATTCTCTATCCATTATATTGCTGAAATAGCTTGTAAGTAATCCATGTGCTAACACAAAGTTCAGTCGTAAATCTCTTGGGAACAGTTCAGCTGACAATGTAGTTACAAAGTCGGAGCCAGAAATCCAGTCTCCCCCTTGCAACTGCAGAAATGCATGTTCACTCACCAAACTCCTTTTTTCTCAAAGCGCCAAAAATAATTTCTTTTCAGTAAGCAAAAAACTACAAGCTTTAAGTTTTTTTTTTTTTAAAATCATATCACCCCGAGCTAGGTGCAGGGGTTTATGTAAGAGTGAAAAGATTGGAAAAGAGAAAGCCAGAAACCACATCCTAAACAGGGAACAAGGGATGAGCCTCTTCACCTGTTGAGTGAATTTTCTGATTAGCCATACCAGAAAGGCGGAAAGAATCATTTGCATAACTTGATACGCATAGTAGTTCTTGTGCTACTAATTCTCGTTAATTTTTATCTTTTTCGCCACATTTTCCACCAAAGAATACACACGACATGCTGTCGTTTGGTTTGATGCCAATTTCTTCACAACAACTGCACAGTCAACAAAAATAAACAATGCACGTGTGCAAGATTAAAAAATCCAAAATGGCGACAATTTATCCATTGCATTGTTTGTGTATTTTAAATAGGAATTATTCTACCTAGAATCTGCCACTGATACTGTAACAAATAAACCTAGAAATAGAAAAAGAAGAATATGGTTCAACCCAATTTTTCTAATATTAATATTTGTCAATATTTCATGAAATTGGTTAATAAACATTTTAACCAAAACAAACCCATTAAGTAAGATTTTTTAATAGAAAAACATTAAAAATTAGCTACTCATGCACTAGCAACATTAATAACATCATTCATTCCCATAATAATAAAATACGAAACAAACTTTATAACAAAACATTTAAGCAATGAACTCTTCACCTCTCATCCCTTTACTGTTTATGGCCCTAACATGGTAACACTAAAAATTTGTTTCTGGGTCATGTCGCTTGGATTCTCTTTTTTTAATGTTCTTATTAAATTAAACCAAATGTATTCTCTGGTCTGAAGAGATCGGTAACAAAAACTTGGCAATCAAATTAAATTGTAGTTTATAACCACTTTAGATGATTTGTTGAGTTTTTCTTCATGTATATTGTATTGCTCTGGTTAATATTCATTGAGCTTGTCTGTATAGATCTGTCTCTAATATTTTATATTGAATAGATCTTTTTGGGGTTATTCTCTTTGTTTACAAACTTGGTATCATTTTGTATATATATTTACTCGAGCCACAAGATTAGCAACCAGGTCCCACCCTTTTACTGTGAAACCAATAAATTCTAAATGCAAGTTCTACTCCAGCAGCTTCTTTTCCCACACTTCCCGCCTGAGGAATTTCCTTCCATTTACTTGCTTTGCCGAAGCTACAATCTCCAAGAATTTAAATGTAAAGTCAATCTCCTATCTCGCTAATCTGCATCCTTTTTCTCATGCTCCTTTCTCCATCCACTTCACTCTCATCAGTATTCTCATCCTTCTCTTACTCACTTCCTGGCACCCCCTATAACCTGTCACTCTTTTTCATAACTTTCGTCCTATGTAACTCCCTACAAAACAGTGGCAGTAAAATGCCTTGCTTGGGGCGATATGATTATAAAAATGAAAGAAGCTAGATAGATAGCCCGACAGCTACAATCTCTAAGAATTTAAATGTAAAGTCAATAGTCATCTCCTATCTCACTAACTTGCATCCTCTCTCTCATGCTTTCTCTGTCCACTCCACTGTCATCAGTTTTCTCATCCTTCTCTTACCCACTTCCTGACACCCCCTATAACCTGTCAGCCTTTCTCATAACTTTCTTTCTATGTAAGCCCCTGCAAAACAGTGGCAGTAAAATTCCTTGCTTCGGGTGATATGATTATTAAAAAAAAATATCCTGTTAAAAACTGTGGATGAACTGTCAGAAGTTTGTTTTTGCTGCTTTGTTAAAGTACATTCTCAGTCATTTTCAAGAGTCATGTTGATAGGCAAGATTTTTTGGCTATACCCTTGTATTATTTATAAAGCTGGAAGTTTAAAATAATTCATTGTGATATCATTTGATTTCTGGCATCTATAGTTGATCATGTGATTGCTACCTGATTGCACTCTTGAACGGTAAGCATTTGGAACTTCCATGTGCACTTCTGGCATTGATGGGTCATGTATATTTTTACAATATATGCCAAATAAGTTATTGCATTCATTATACTAATGTACTAACTTTTTCAAGATGATAAACTGTAGATTTTTTTTTTTTATTAATCATTTCACCCTAAGCAAAGTATTCTACTGCCACTGTTGGGCAGGGGGTTACATAGGGGAAAGTGATGAGAAAGAGGGGTTAGTTATAGGAAATTTCAGGAGGAGGGTAATAAACGGATGAGAATACCAAGAATGGGGGTGGAGTAGAAAAAAGAGCTTGAGAGAATGGATGCGATTTAATGAGATAGGAGATGTCTACTGACCTTACATTTAAATTCCTGGAGATTGTAGCTGTTGGGGAAGCAAGTATATGGAAGGGAATTTCACAGGCGGGAAGTGCATGAAAAGAAGCTGTTAGTGTAGGAATTGCAGTTATATTTTATTGGTTTCACTGTAAAAGGGTGGGACCTAGTTGCTAATCTATTAGCTTGTGTAAATTTATACCTAGAGGGCACCAGTGATCTAAGTTCATTGTCGCAAAAGCAGTGAAAGTATTTACGATATTAAAAAGTTGTAGTTCATTATAATATTACATGCTGTTTAGCAAAATGCTCACTTACCAATATGAAACTACTGACAACTGTCATCTTGATTCTGAATACTTTTTATGGATATTTATGTTGTTATAGAAACAATCAGTTCTTACAAGGTTTATTTCTTCAATTGGAGTAGATAGATCTATCTATCGCCCGGTTCACACTACACCCACGTCTATTGAACAGGTTAAGAGGCTCATCCCTTGTTCCCTGTTTAGGATGTGGTTTCCGGCTTTCTCTTTTCCAATCTTCTCACTATTACGTAGCTCCCTGCACATCAGTGGCGTTACCACCTTGCTCGGGGTGATACGATTTAAAAAAAAAAAAAAAAAAATTAGTTTTTTTTTTTTTCATTTCACCCCAAGCAAGGCATTCCACTGCTACTATTGCGCATGGGGTTATATAGGGGAAGGTAAAGAGAAAGAGTGGTTAGATATAGGGAATGTCAGAAAGAGAGTGATAGATGGGTTAGAATACCAAGGCTGAGGGTTGGGTAGATGGGAAGAGTGTTTGAAAGAATGGATGCGAGATAGTGTGTAAGGAGGTGTCTATTGACCTTGCATTTAAACTCCTGGCGATTGTAGCCGTCGGGGAAGCAATCATGTAGAAGGGAATTCCACAGTTGGGAAGTGCAAGAAAAGAAACTGTTGGAGTAGAAATTGCTGTTACATTTTATCGGTTTCACTGTAAAAGGGTGGGACCTAGTTGCTAATCTAGCATCTCATGCAAATTCGTATTTAGGGGGCACTAGTGATCTAAGTTCATCAGAGCAGAAGCCGTGAAAGTATTTATAGAAGAGACACAGGGAAGCCATGTCGCGCTGGTGAGAGAGAGACTGCAGCTGGTTTGCCAAGTCAGTATCGATCACATTACAGACTCTCCGTTGTATTTTGTCAAGAACCTTGAGGAGAATTTTGTATTTGATTTTGACAGTCAAAATTGCCACAACTTATTTTTCTTTAATCATTTCGCTCCCAAGCAAGATTATAAAGCCACTAAGATGCAGGTGGTTGTTGAGTGTCATAGACTGTGAGAAAGAAAAAGCATTATCAAAGAGAGAGAGAGAGAGAGAGAGAGAGACACCACAATAAAACAAGAATGCATTTAAAGTTTTAAAGATCAAACTTGACTTGAAAGCAAGGAGCCAGTAGACAGTCTCACAAGTGAGAAGAAAACGTTTAGCAGTGAATTTATGGTTAATTTTAGCAATTTCTACTGTAAAATTATGAGACCTAGCTAGTAATCTAATAATGTGCTCAAATTCATAGAGTCAAGGTACAAAAAAAAAAAGAAGCTCACCAGAATATTTAGAAAACTTAATTAATTAAATTTAGAAACCTAGAAAAGTCACCGGGAATGTATATCACAGCAATGAGAAAGTAACTGAAGCCAATTTGCCAGTTAGTGACTAATAACATTGCAGATTTTTCCTTGAATTTTGTCTAAATATTTCGAAGAAGCATCACAGATGTGACAGTAATATCCAATAAATGAAAGAAATTTTTTTTTTTTTTAAATTGATTTCCTTGATCTGTGGTTTCAGTTGTCTTCATGATTTTTCATGTTTCCAAGGAGCGTGTAAATTTCGGAGGGTTTTCCTATAATTTATTGGTTTACACAAGAAATCAAAGAAAAATAATCCAATACAAACTTTATTTTAATTTCCTTCGCTTATTCAGACAGCCAAACATTTAGCATCTTTATTTCTTGAAAAGCAGTATCTGAGGAGCTTGTAAATTCAAAAGAACTAACATTGAAGAACTGAAATTGCTTAGTTTGATGGAAATTCACAATTAAATTTCAGTTTGATGTCATCTTAAATATCTAATTTCCAAGGTGCCAAATTTGGTAAAATCCGGTTTTTGTCATGAAAATTCTTTCTTGAAAAGAAAATTATCTTCTGGCACCAAACACAATGCAGTTTTTGTTATATTTTCTTTAAGTATATAAGAATGCATTCTAAAAAATTTCAAATGAAAATAAGAAAATATGTAATTTTAAGAATAATAACAATAAAAAATATAATTAGTAATTTACTGTATTATGAAAGACAGAAATGACTGTTTTATCTCACTTAATGTTCAAGTTCGACACTTAAATGGTGCATCATCCTTTTACATTTTGGCTTTCCATATAATAATTATAAAAATGAACACTGAGGTATATCATTTTCATTCCACGTTCGATGCCACTGTTGGTATCTATGTAGTTATCTCCCTTTAACTTTGTAAGTTATTTGTTCGCCACTGCTGTAGGACGGTTTTCAACTCACAATTCTTTATGTCACTGGAACTAACCAACATCTATATCCACATGGCCCAGTGTCCTCAAGGTTAGTTGGTTAGTTCCTGTTACTTGACCCAAAGAGTTGTAAGTTCAATACCAGGCTATGGCATTGGCGAACAAATAATGAGTTAAGTGAAAAGGGAGATAACTATATGGCTACCAGAAGTGGTGTTGCACATGGAATAAGAGTGATATACCCCAGTGTTCGTAATTATAGAAATTTGGATTGCAAATGGGATTGTTTCTTAATATTTCAGTTTGTTGTAGAATCTGATACTTTACAAAATATTTTAACTTAGCAATATAATTGTGATGACAATCAAAAATAAGTTGTTTAAACCTAATATTAATTTTGTGTAAATTTATTTTATTGTAAGTTAAATATTGACTTCATAATTTCTAAGTATTTTAGGCTTAAATCCTGATATATATTTTTATGTTTTGTTTCTACTGTTTCCAATATTAACACACGTCACACTTTCTTGTATTTATGTTTTGTTTGTTTATGTACTATTTCATAATTTTTCTTTCTTTCTAGTGTTTTTGTTTACCTAACATTTTATATATTTAAAAAAAAAATTTTTTTTTTGTTCTTTTGAGCTTTAAAACACAAACTACATTATGTATGTTCCAAAGGTTGTCATAGCCAGGCTTGATAGCGGCGTCGTGTCAATAAAATGCTTCTGTGGTCAGTCAGTTGTGCTATACGTGATACACACTTGGGCGATCATGTCTTAAGGGACATGACTGACTGGGCAGAAGATTATCTCGCAGTAGTTTGCTATTGCTTTCTGCAGTAGACTGGTTGCCAGCCAAGGCTATAGAACCCAATCTGTCCTGTCATTTGACTCATAGCTAGAGGGAAAATATATGTATTATACTATTTAGTAATTAGTGGAGGATCAGTTTATTACTTCATAACAATAGAACATAGATCCCCCACTTTATGACCAGTAAAAGCCTTAATTATGATTTCAACTTTATATTCAGTCAGTTGAGTGCCATACGTGACACGCGCTTTGGGTGATCTGAAACATGGGAAAAGGCTATTGAAGTAAATACAGACAAAAACCTGGAGTAGAGCCCTGAAAGCGGTTGACTCAAAACACTGATGACTTTCCAGCCATTCCTGCAACCAAGCCATTCCCTAAATGTAATGCGCCATATTCCTTTGGATTTTGTGGATATGGTTGAAGAAGTGGATATGTATTCTGAGCTGCACATGGCCTCCATATACCATCACCGGTTTAGAAAAAAGAAAACTTTGAATTCAAACTTCAATATCCCCACTGAAAAGAAACCAGCAATCTATTGCACTATTCAACATTGAATGTAACCGTGGATCCCAATTGTGAGATGAAAGGGAGTGATGATCACAACAGCACGAAATGAATGAGTGATTAAATTTTTCCCAACTACTATGAAAAAATAAAATTGAATTAATACAAGATAAAATAATAACCAAAGATCTGAACCAATAATTTCCAAAATAGACTGTAAAAAAATTCTCTTGAGAAATACTTATATATGAAACATTTAGGAATTCAAATAAAAGATCATTAAACAATACACCCAATGCATTAATTGTTCATCATCATCATCTTAGATTTGTCTATAATGGATTTTTTTTTATCATTTTACTCTTAGCAAAGGCAATAAAGCCACTAAGACACAAGAGGTTATTGAGAGTGTAAGAATAAGAAAAAAGATAAATATTATTGAGAAATGAGAAAAATAGGAGATAACGATTGACATTGCATTTACATTTTTGAAGATCAAAGTTGGCTAAAAAGTGTGGAGCCAGAAGAGAGAACTTAGGATTACAGATAACCAATTCAATTGTGAATTGATGAGTCCTTCAGGGCATTGGCAGTCATGTCTCTCCACAATTTCTTATCCTTTGTAGTTCTTGATAACTTTTGTCTTTTTGCCATCTCCTTCAAACTCTGCACCGCCATCCATTCACTCAAGCTTACCAGGTAAGTTGTATGTTGCTTTTCTCTAGCCCTCTCACCTTCAATCTCTCCTGTGAGTATCAAATTCTCCAAGCCCTCTTTTCTCATTATTTTCCCCCGAAATTTCAACTTTCTTTTTCTGGTGTTAAGCATAAGTGTCCTTTTTGTTGTTACTGTCTCTATAACTTCATTGTTGCTCATATGGTGATTTTTTTTTTAAGCATAGCTGAAATAATGCACATAGTCAAAAATTTGGGGGCATCCAATAAGGATCAAACTCTTTTTTTTTTTCAGTCATGTTTGATCTAGCAAGACAAACTTGCTTACCATTACACTACATTGAAGTGCACTCGTTGTTGCTCCGATGTTCCGTATATGGTATTCTCAGCATTTTTCTGTAGAAATTCATCTCTATTGCTTCATAGTTCTATTAAATTTTTTTATTTTTTTTTAAAATCATATCACTCCAAGCAAGGCGGTAACGCCACTGAAGTGCAGGGGGCTACGTAGGAATGAAAAGATTGGAAAAGAGAAAGCCGGAAACCACATCCTAAACAAGGAACAAGGGGTGAGCCTCTTCACCTGTTCAATAGACGTGAGTGGAGTGTGAACCGGGCAATAGTTTAGTCTATCTACTCCAATTGAAAAAAAAAAAGAAAACAGTGAAAAGATTGGAAAAGAGAAAGCCGGAAACCACATCCTAAACAACGAACAAGGGATGAGCCTCTTCACCTGTTCAATAGACGTGGGTGGAGTGTGAACCGGGCAATAGTTTAGTCTATCTACTCCAATTGAAAAAAAAAAGAAAACAGTGAAAAGATTGGAAAAGAGAAAGCCGGAAACCACATCTTAAACAAGGAACAAGGGGTGAGCCTCTTCACCTGTTCAAAAATGTGGGATATTTGAAAAATTAGTAATAAAAATTATAGTATATGCAGTCGAGAGGTGAATGAGAATTGGGTTATCCACTGGATGTCAAAAATTTAAATTTTAACTTAAGTGTCCTTGTATCTTCAGTATTTGTTCATGTAGTATTGTAATTGGCATTTGATATATTTTGACTCCATTAAAAAATTTGTTAGGAACAAAAAAAAAGATTACGGAATTGTTATATATCTGTTCTTCTGTATGGTAGTGAATACTGGACAATCTCCTCAAAGATGAAGAAGAGACTTGAAGCAACAGAAATGTGGTTCTACAGAAAGATGCTGAGGATTATCATGAACCAAACATGTGAGCAATAACAAGGTTTTGTAGAAAATGGAAGAAGGCAGTTGAAATATCTGGACCATGTAATGTGGAAGGAGGGCTTGGAAAACCTGATACTCACAGGACAGATTGAGAGAAAGGAGGGCAGAGGAAAGTAGTGTCTAACATTCTTGATGAGCTTGAGTGAATGGATTGAATAGGGTTTGGGTGAAATAACAAAAAGACAAAATTTATTAATAGCTAAAAGGGACAGGAAGGTGTCGAGGCCTATGATTGCCTACATCCTGAGGGGATACTGCTTATAAAAGAAGCAATATCTAAGATTCCACAGATAAAATTGTTATGAGACTGAAGAAGTTTTTCTTTTTTTAATTTGAAATATGTAATGCAGTAGTCTTTCATTTTGTCATTCAATTACTCAATGTTACTGTGACATAGATTGGCATCCAGGAGCAAGGCTTCTGATTGGGAGATAGGAGATTTTGAGGAGCACCTCTTAATTGCTGTTATTCCCAAATCCACCCTGACTCTGGGTGGTAGCACCTGTTCAGGTCCCAGGTATGGTCAAATAGTGACCCCCCCCCCCCCGCTAAAAAAATCATCAATGCATTTTTATCTAAACTTATTTATAAATGGAGCTTTGTGTGTGTGTGTCCGTTACCTATAGACTTCAAAACGGCTGAACTGATTTTCTTGAAAATTTACACAGTTGTACTATAAGCGTCTGCGAGTGTTCTTAGCTATGTTTTGTGTTGAAGTACTCTCGATAAATATCGATAATCGAAAAAATCGTGTTAGAGAAGAAGTAGTCTGATTTTAATCAAATTTGATACACTCATAGACAAAGACATAAGAAACGATATTCAGAAGTTTCAAGGTTGCAGTTCTTACAATAGTGCAGAAAATCGATTATATTTATAAAAGGCAAGATGTTTGTGTGTATGTGTCTGTTTATCTGTCTGTATGTCCTTTATACAAAAAATTTGACTTACATCCGTTCATTTTTCTTTCAGTCTACAGTTTCACTTTAACTGAAAATAACTATTGCTTTTTAGTCTGTCGTGCCAACATCCAAAGAGTCTGAGCTCCAGGACCATGGATTAGTTTTAAAGCTTTCATTACACCCGAGCAACGCCGGGCTATACTGCTAGTAATAGAATAAGCAGCAGTATATTTTTATAGCTCAATGACAATCAATACAAAACTAAAAATATCAAAACACATTTTTATAGTAAAATTACCAACAATACATTTCATGATCTACAAACTATAAAAAAAAAAAACTACTTTTTATATTTATAGTTGAAAGCATAAAATTCTTAAAAAATATTATAGTGAAGATTTTTTTTTTTTCCCAGATGTTGAATTTTACTTTTTGTAAAGAGAATTCAGTGTTTTTATTGAATTTTCATGATTTCTATTTTACTTTGTGAGGCCCAGATTTCTTTCTCTTGTTTTCTTGCAATTGTAGTTTTTCTTTCACATCAAAGAGAGTTTCAGCTCAATTTTCATCGTTTTTCCATGGCATGGTGCTTATTTGTTTTGGCATGTTCGTTATTTTTCAAATACTTTTTCTCATGGATTAAAAAAAAAAAACCTTCACCACATTTGTTACAAATTGAATTTTTAACATTATTTTATTCAGTTTCTGCTGTTTAGAATTCAGGCTAAATTGTCCCCATGTTAAACTCAACCTGAATTTGTAAATGGAAGCAGAAAGAACTACTTTTTTAAAATGGTCATCACTTGTCAGGTAATAATAATAAGTAACGTGTAACATAAAATTCAATGGTGTAGTTTTCCTTCAAGGAATCAGCATATGGCTGTTGTTGTCATTTCCGTTGAGAATTGATATTTTCAGATCTTAAATATTCCAGAACAAAATAATTTCATTTAATGTTACGAATTGACAGCAAACATATCTTCTCACATTCCAAATCAAATGCTTTAGAACATGTGCTTATTTACCATATTACATTTCAATGTTAATGTTTTTCATTGATACATACATTTACATAGATTGTAAAAATTTTTCCAAGTTTGCATGTGTCAATATAAATGCTGAAAATAGCTGTCAGTCAGATTGTATGTAAATCAGGTGATTTATTTTGATTTTACTTCTTTATTAAAAGTATATGATCAATGTTTTTAAATGAAAGAAAGTTCTGAATGCAGGCCTCTATTTATGTAAGAAGTTCTGAAAATAAATGTTTTAACACAAAATGTCTGAATAACCGCTTGTACAACACATAAATCCTAAGTGTTCTAGTTAGCACCAATCTCTTTAAAATTTATTGTAAAGAATTTTGTACACAGTAAGTATGCAATGTATATACAAATTTTAATAAAAAATGGTGCAGTTAGATTTAATTTGATTATGAAAGATCATGGGAAAGACATTTCACCAAAATACTATTCCTCCCAGATTGTAACTATCATTAGTATATTTCCCAAGTATATATATATATATATATATATATGTGTGTGTGTGTGTGTGTGTGTGTCTATATACACACACACAACTTACTAGAGCCTTCATTGGAATATTATGAGAGAAAGGCAACAAATCTGACTGCTTACTGAGTATTAAATAAAGGATGATTGACCAATACCCGAAAGCCATTCTAATGCAGCAAATTTGCTGTAAAACCATAAAATTAACTTGAAAACTCTTGTCATATTTTTAAATAGCCTCTTCAGATTGAGACTACTCCCTGTCAGCATGGCTTCAGAATATGCCAACTGCGCCTCTGCAAGGGGTAAAAATTCCCCCAAAAGGATCACCTGTCTGCTGTGGGTGGCAACCTGTGATGCTTGAAGACAGGATCCTGGTGGTCAAGAGTTTTAGGAATTGGGCTATATATATATACACACACACACACTATAATTCACTAATTTGGCTTCTACTTGAGTTAAGACAAGCAGTTGAAGAGATCTGATCCAGTCAACCAGCAGGTCACGTTAATCCCTAGCCTAACAAAACAATGTGATCACATTTACAATATCAAACATTAAACTGACTTAGTAAGCAGTGGCTATAGAATTCAATCAGATTGGGGGCAAAGGAATATGACATAGCTGTTTCTACCTCTGAGAAAAGCCCATACCTGGGTGGACAATCCTGGACACTTAATTCCCTTAGTCCAACAAAATATCTAGGAATCATACTAGATAGCAAGCTTCAAAGTGCACAGTGATTAAACAAAAAGGCCAAAAATCTTTGAAGCTTTTAAAAGTAATATCAAAGCTGAATTGGGGTGTCGACCAAAAAAGTAATGCTCAGAATATGCATGAATCATACATCAGATCTATGGCTGTATCATTTAAAGCATCATTCATCTACAACCCAAACAAAATCAAGGAGTAGGATTAAGTCTCAGAGCCTTCCAGACCTCACTCATGCAAAGTCTCTGTAATGAAGCCAATGAATTATTTATATCTCTGAGATGGGAAACATTATCCCTTCAATATGCACTAAAGTTATAATTCAAATAACTTAAAATACCAAGAAACATGTGAACCTCAATATGTCCAGTTTTATATAAATAAATGAACAGCCATCCCTTCCCTTGGACTTCAAATTAATAAAGCCCTAGAACAAATAAACAAAGAACCTGCTAACTTAACATCAATCACTATAAATAGGGTAGTTAATTGGAGTAGATAGACTAATTGGAGTAGATAGACTAAACTATCGCCCGGTTCACACTCCACCCACGTCTATTGAACAGGTGAAGAGGCTCATCCCTTGTTTAGGATGTGGTTTCCGGCTTTCTCTTTTCCAATCTTTTCTTTCCTACGTAGCCCCTGTGCTTCAGTGGTGTTAACACCTTGCTCGGGGTGATATGATTTTAAAAAAAAAAAAGTTCTACAGACAATTTCTAAACCTCACATAGATTGACACAAAAATGAAAAAAGAAAAAATCAACAAATGTACGTAGAATTAAGAGACAAATATCATGACTACAAACCATTCTACACAGATGGATAAAAAGTCCTGAATAGAATAGGCACAGCAGCCACAAAGAAATGGATAAACAAATCAGGCTCCCGAATAATACATTCATCTATACATTAAAACAGCACTTAAAATGTTAGAAAATTCAAAAGATAGGAAGTTTATAATATTCATAGACTCCCTATCTAATTTAACAGCAATTAAAGAAAAAAACACAAATCATCCCTAGATTTAAGAAATTCTAGAAGCTTGTCATTAGTTAATAAAGTTCAAAACAATATTATTAGCCTGGATTCCTACCTATAAAGGCACGAAGGGAAATCATGAAACCAACAAGAGACAACAAAAATTGAAATAACCAACATCAAACTCCCGTATACAGATTACTAAAACAAAATTATATGACGCATAAAAAAAAACAAAAAAAAAATGGCAAGCAATTTTGAACCTGTTCCTAAGCAATAAACTATATGAACATCAGCTGACAATAAAGAATGAACCATAGAGCCATTAGCTGACCACAGAGAAGATATAGGGTCAACAGAATAAGCATTGGACATATTCACTTGAAACACACAGAGATGCTCAAGGCAGAAACTACACCTCAGTTTACCCACTGTCAAGCATATTTTGATAGAATGCAAGAAGTGCAAAAAATACCTATTAGTAACTATTACCAAGCATAAAATCTACCAACTGTCCAAATAATAGAATTTCTGAAGAAAATAAAATACTTTTAACTTATATGGAAAATAGTTTGGACAGTGGAACATGTGACTTAAGTTTTGAAATACTCTTGTCCTATACAACTTGTGATATTTTGAAAACAATTAAAAAAAAATAACTCACAATCACTTGAAATGTTTTGAAACATTTTTAAATAAAAAATATTTTCAGCATTAAATGACCCAAAATGGTTCCTATGTTGGCCCAAAAAATATGCACTCAATTAGATAAAGAATTTCATACAGATGCCATGCATGGTACCAAACCCATTCAAAAATGTTTAAACTGTCAACTGTATATTATTGCTTTCTAAGATCTCCGGTTGAAAATGGATTTGAGCAAGTGAAGCCTTTAGATCTCGGCAAAAACCATCCTTCTTCAAACCTTGTGGACAGGCACTGGAGAATCACAAAGAAAGAATTGTACCAAATAACAGAAACCAAATCACTTGAGGACTTTCAAAAGCAGCAACAACTAAAATGAATGGAACTCATACAGAATTATGACATAATCAAGATTGACCCTCCACACCACTTCAAACAAAAGGTTAGGAAGGAAACCCTCATCAGTATTTGAAAGAGCAATAATGCTATTAGATTGAGAAAATTCCTCAAAAATGGTTTCAAGAGAAAGATTTATAAATTTCAATGGACAGCAGCATTGGTTGCTTAGTTACTGGATGCTGAATGTTTCCTCATAAAGAAACAGTTAATATTACCATTACCTTTGGATGATTGTGTCAGTTAAGTGCCATACATGGTTTGAGCAATCATGTCTTGAAAGAGACATACATGACTGACTAGGCAGAAGATTATCCTGCAGTAGTTTGCCTTTGCTTTTTGCAGTAGGGAAGAGACGGATTAACACCATTCCCAAGGGTATTTGTGCGTAAATGAATGCAAGGAATTCAACTGAAATTCAAACTCAGCTCTTCGATTTGTCATTCCGAGTCAATATCTATTGCACTACAGTGCATATCCGGTTGATAGTGACTTTACTAAAATATGTAAAATTTCAGAACCCCCAATTAAACTACCTTATTGGATCCCTGAAGAGATTCTTGATCTGATGCAAAAGAGACAAAAAACTATCCCAAGATATGAAAATACACAAGGAAATAAGGAGCCAATGCAAACAGGCTAAAGAAAGAAGGCTCAGCGACAAATGTGCCTAAGTCGAGAGACTGAGTACAACAAATAATGGTGATATATATAAAAAAAAAAAAAAAAAAAAAAAAAAGGTAAGAAAATTAAGGAAACCAACATGACAAAAGATGTTCTCAGCAACAGGATGTATAAAAGCAAAGGATAATACACTCATATGAGGAAAAGAAAAAATACTTCAGAGATGGGATGGGTAAATAGGTGATCACTTCTTCGACAAGAAAGCGACCATAAATACCCCAAAATAGGATTAAACAGAAATAAAGCAACAGAAGCGATGGGATTGTAATAGAGGCATTGATGTCCTCAGAAGACTTTGGTAGAAACAGACTCACAGAAATAATAAACAGAATCTACAACAGCGGCAATAGCTAAGCAGATCAATTTTCATAGCACTACCTAAGAAGCCAGGTGCAAATGAATGTGAACTCCACCAAACAATCACTTTAAACAATAACAAAACTCATCATTCGAATTCACATGAACTGAGCGCTCGGCAGAATTAGCTCGAGAATAGAACAAGAACAGTGTGGCCTTGTTATAGATACCGGAACAAAGAATACGATATTCTTGCTCAGAATGGATGTGTATGAAGTGCTATCCATTTGATCGTAAGTGGATCAACTCCATTGTGACCAAAAAGGAGAAAAGCATCTGTTAAAAGATCCAAAACCACCAATAAATCTGATAAACCATCACTGATGATTTCCCCCGCCAACCTTCCATTAGAAAAGAAGGTAAATTTTCTTTTTAGGTACCAACGGCTTTTCCCCCCTTCAAATTTATCCAAAATAGCATTATTTCTGTGCAAACGTATATGCTGAACTCAAATCAACAATTAGTTATTGAAGAAATTTACCTTTTTTGCTTTGAATGTCCATAAAAAAAACGAACTATATCTTGCACTTTTTCTCTCCCGTAACTCTCACAAAGTCATGTAATTAACTGCAGAATTTTTTGTCAAATTTTGGCTGATTTTCTTCCTTTACTGAAACTTCCGGCAATGTACTTCCTGTCATGAGAGTAACAAGTGTAGAAATACAATAGCGCATTACTTTAATTCCCAGAAGTACACTGCCGGAAGTATCAGTAAATGAAGAAAAATAGACATTCTGCAGTTAATTACATAACTTCGTGAGAGTTACAGGAGAGAAAAAGTGCGAGATATAGTTGTTTTTTTTTATGGACATTTAGATAAAAAAAGGTAAGTTTCTTCACTAACAGTTGATTTGAGTTCAGCATATACATTTGCACAGAGATAATGCTACTTTGGATAAATTTGAAGGGGAAAAGCAATGGGACTTACAACCAAAATTTACCGAAAAGAATATTTTGTGAACCATGTTTTGTTTTTAGGTTTTTTTTTGGGTTTTTTTTTAAATCATTAAATGATAAAATCTGAAAGATGAGGATAAGTAGTTTTAATGATGGTGACTTAAAAGATATAAATATTGGTTAAATGTTGTACTGGTGGTCCTGGGCATGACTGTTAACTGCATCCGGCAGCAAGGCCTCTGATTGGGAGGAGCCTGGAACCACCTGTTAATTGCTGTTGTACCCAGGTCCACCTTGACCTGGAGTGGTAGCACCATTTAGGGTCCCAGCTATGGGCAAATAGTTTACCCCCCCCAAACTTGGGTCAAAACACTATGAAAATATAAAAATACTTTTTTATAGAAATATGTAGATGTATTGAAGGAAAAATATTATCAACAATACATTTTTAAAGGAAAAAAAATTATTGTCATAATGTTTTTGAAGAAAAAATAATTACCAGCAATACATTTTTGAATACAAAACTAGAAGACATCTTCAGTTTTCTAAAATAAAAAATTATCACAAATTGACTAAATGAACCTTCTCACTACAACTGAACATTAAAAAAAATACCTTAAAACCCCACCTTTTTGGCATTAAATAACCCACAGAGGTGTTGATATGCCATTAAGCAAAAATCAAACAAATGTTGTACTGTTAGTCGTGACGTCAGTCTCTGCGTTAGGCAGATAAATGTACCAGAATGAGCAGAAGTAACATCACAAGAATGTCATATATAACATATTTCATGGAATGTGAATAATCTGCTGTTGTGGAACAAATAAAGGGGAGAACCTTGCCAATAACAAGAGCCTTTAAGGACGCCTATGAGTTTAACAGCTGAGTTACTTTGATTATGGCAATGAAGATAAACACAAACATTCAATTTAATGTATTATAATGATGTTTCGTCTTGGAAGTTATCTTTACGAGATGTTTATAGCTCATTAATATCCTATGAGAAGACAAGTGTCAAGTGTTACTTTAAGCCTGCAGTTTTATTGAAATCTTCAGAATTTGCTGAATAGAAAAAGAAATTGTCCATCATGAAATTCCAAGTTGGAAAACTTGGAAACTGTTTGATATTTCTTGAAACTTTGCTATCATTTATGAACTCTTATCTTCAAGTGACTTTTTCTTTTCACACTTTAACCTTTGCAATCGCTGAAGCTTTCTAGACTTCAATATAATCACTGAACCATTCTTAAGTAATGATCACTTCAAGAAGGAAATCAATTATGCCTCAACAACAGAAATGGTTAGCTTTTGTAGTTTTCAAAATGTGTTAATAACCTGGAAGGCAAACAATATCCTTTAAACAATTATGGCAATTCAGCTTGTTTGTAGAAACTCAAGATATCAATAATGCTAACCATAACAAAGGGTGGTAAACCATCAATCATGTTAAGATCAAGTTACTATTTAAATATATTGTCCCACTAATTTTTGTAGATTAGCATTTTTATAACAATATTTTGGGTGGAACTGAGATAATTAATTTTATTAATTAATTGTTAACTATAACTGGAAAATCTTCTAATTGCTATTATAGATCAGAAGAAAACATACTAAAAGAAATTTTTCTTTATTCTCCAAATAGGAGCGAAGGAAAAGAAAAAAAAATAACAAATGGTATTTCTCTGTTGTCATTTTAAACCCAAGAAAAAACAGGAAGAAAGAAAAGACTTAGATTTGTTTTTATGTCAGGGAGTGCCACGAACAATGGATGCTGGTTTTGGCCACCCATGGGAATTAACAATTGTTATTCTAAACCTGAAAGAAAGAGATAACTTCAATCGTTATTTTTTGCTGGACATTAGTAATAACTGAAAAGAGATTTTACTTTTTATTATTGTATCCAAAAGGCATTGTCTTGCTAGCGTGAATTGTGAAAAGAATTAAGATAAATATCTGATTCCGAGTTGAAGCAATTCAGAGAAGAGACATTTAGCTTGACATCAAGCAGGTAGGAAGGGTAGAGCAGATAACGAAAATATTTTCCGTCACCTAAAAATGTCGGTGACTCGGAAATGGATATTAAAAATGCAGGTGCGGAAAATTCTTATCTAAGTGACAATGTCACTAGACCCTTCTCAGCTTGTTTTGGGCGAAGCCAGTTCAAAAAGGTTAATAGCGATTGATTAAGAAAAAAAATCTCCGAAATTGTTTCATGAGAAAGAAAATTTGCCAGTTAAGTCCATCCCAGAAAAGGGGTATGGGAAGATGACGTCATAAGACTGAGAGGAATCTCATTGGTCCTGTGAACCAGCGGCAAAAGGGGGAGATTTTTTTTTTTTTAATCATATCACCCCGAGCAAGGCGGTAACGCCACTGATGTGCAGGGGACTACGTAAGAGTGAAGAGATTGGCAAAGAGAAAACCAGAAACCACATCCTAAACAGGGAACAAAGGATGAGCCTCTTCACCTGTTCAATAGACATGGGTGGAGTGTAAACTGGGTGATAGTTTAGTCTCAACAGTTGACGTTATGGAAAGAAGACTAATCCTATTGGGTAAACCAAAGGCAACAATGAGTAGCAGCTAAACTCAGCATTCTATTGGTTGCCAAGATGAGGGGTTTGACACCCAGCGACTGTCGGCCCCACACCATGACATGGGCATAAATACAGGGTCCTGAAGGACCAAAATCACTTGGAGTTGAGTTGCAGCTCGAGTGGCAGAGAGTTCGAGTTCCCGGTTCAGAGACATAATGACAAAGAGATAATTGCCACACAGTTGGGTGCCAACCATAGAAAATCGCCGCCTGCCAAAGACAGTTCCCAGCTGAAGAGACAGAGAGATGATTGCCATGCCGTTGGGTGCCGACCGTAGAGAAGCCTGTTGCCAATCAACCAACCAGGGTTAAGAGACAGACACGAAAAGACTTTGCAGACAAAGTTTGAAATTGCCAAATGAAGAGAGTTTTTGGTGAGAGTGATCAAAACTGGAACAAGAAATCCACCTCGATTTTGTTTCCGAAGACAAACCACACCAACCTACCCACAATCCAGCACTTCGGCAATTTCCATAATCTTCCAGAAAATAAGAATCAAGTTGACTAGACTTACAACGAACTTAGAACTCTGTTCGGAGCAGCTAGCAGCAGCCAGCCAGATTTTTCATTATTGCTTTAGGAAATAATTTGATTTACTTAAGAGACTTCCGTTCTGCTACCAGTTTGATAGAAGCAGGGATTGAGAATTATCCGAGAGACTATTGTGTATATTCTGTATATAAAGACGTTGTTTCACAACACCACAGACATCAGCCTACTTATTTTTCTTGGTGCTATATTTCTTTCTTTTATTACTCAATTGTGTGCACGCTTACCAGTTTGGTTTAGTTCGGCAGAAAGACAGCTAATGGAGAACTCATATGACTACCTTGTGATTAATCAACACAATGTGGGACAAGGGAGATCACCGTGACAGAGTCAATTTACGACCAGCTGCCAGGATCGAAACCAACAGCGACCAGGCCGGGCAGTGGCATATTTTTAGACCTGACTCAAACTATGGCATCCAGCAGCAAGGCCTCGGATTGGGAGGTTGTAAGGAGTATGGAACCACCTCTTAATTGCTGTTGTTCCCAAGTCCAACCTGACCCAGAGTGGTAGAACCCGTTTGGGTCCCAGCTATGGGCAAATAGTTACCCCCCCCCAAATTCTTGTCAAGACAATAAGAAAGTATAAAAATAAACTTTTATAGAAAAATATACATTTTTGAAGGAAAAATATTACCAACAGTACATTTTTGAAGAAAAAAGTATTACCATAACACATTTTTGAAGGAAAAAAAATTATTCACAGCAAAACATTTTTGAATACAAAAGTAGAAGACATTTTTCAGTTTTCTAAAATAAAAAAGATTAAAACAATTTTTTCTTATTATCTGACTAAATCAACCTTCTCACTATAACCGAACATTAAAAAAATACCTTAAAACCCCACCTTTTTGGCATTAAATAACCCACATAGGTTGATATGCCATTAAACAAAACTCAAACAAACCATGGCACTTGTTAGAATCAAATCTTTTTTTTTATCGATTCAGAAAAGGGTTTATGATATCAACGCTGTCAAATGAATACATGACTTTTATCAAGCTATCTACACTTAATAAATCATCTTAAAAATGTGCTTATATTGTTGACATATGCATATTTTTATTATTTTTGTTAATTTATCTATTTTTGCTTCAATTAAAAATATAGAACTACTTTAAAAATGTATATATTTGTTCTTTAAGGACAAAAAATATCTTTGTAAAAAAATTTTAAACAATATCTGTTTCCATGAGCAATTGCTTATTTAAAATATTTTCTTAAAACACATTAAAATGCATATTTTATTTAAAAGAAATACTTTTATAAATAAAAAAAGTAAGTGTTTTTACATACATATATCAGTGATGTAAGCAGTTTCAAATTGACAACAGTAAACAAATTGCTAACTCTGTGGCTGCTAGGGATCAATCTTATACTGTATCACTATAAAAAAGATGGTTGATGGTTTCATAATATGGCATGGCGTGTCATTGACTAGAACAAATTGTCAACTAACAATTCTGGTTACTTCCCCTATTTTGAATTTGAAAATGCACCAGTTGTTGAGTGTTTTTTACCCACGCATTGTCTTGAACCCCTTTTGCACCATGCTCTATGATGCTTCTTGATTCGAGTTCTGTGTCAGTGTCCATTAGCTGAGCCTCAGTTGAATAAACTGGATTAATGGATCCATCAATTTTGAGGTATTATCACTTGATATTGCATTATGAGAATAAACATTTTCAGGGAGAAATCCTGTTTATGCTTACATGAATCCATTTTACTGATGGAACATGCCACACACTAAAAGCATGGGTGGGGTCCTCATTCCTTCACTAAAAGCTTGAATCTCCTACTGGAGTTAGAAGCTCACACAGTGATCCTCTTTGTAAAACATTTAATTGTCAGATGACAATTCCAGAATCCTTTCAAATTAATGTTTCTTCTTCTATGTTCCCTGTCCCTTCAATACGTAGGCGATCATGACTTTCCTTGTTTCCCTATCCCTGGTGGCTCTGAGCACGCCTTCTCCTGTTACACCATGCAACCCTCGTTCTGTCATCCACATGATTAGGTCCTTCAAATATGTTATCCGTTGCTTTCCCCTGTCTCTTTTTCCCTCTATCTGGCCTGTTAGTATCAGATTCTCCAGGCCCTCCTTCCTCATTGTGTGTCCCAGGGACTTCAGCTGTCTCTTCCTGATGCTCAGTATTAATTTCCTTTTTGTTTCCATCGTTTCCAAGACCTCGTCATTGTTCACATGCTCGATCCATGATATTCACAGCATCCTTCTGTAGAGCCACATTCAGTTGTTTCAAGTTTTTCCTTCATCTTTGATGATATTGTCCAGCATCCACTGCCATATTGAAGGATGGACAGCATGTAGCAATACAGTACTCTCTTCCTAGTTTCTAGCAAAATTGTCCTGTTTCTTAATACTTTACTCAACCTCTGGAATGCTTCTATCACCATGCCAATTTGCCTTTGGATCTCTGTATCACATTTTCCGTCTTCTGTTATAAAGCTTCCCAAGTATTTAAATTTTTGTACCTGCTTGATTCTAGTATCCCCGACCTGTATTTGGCATTTTGGGCAGCCCTTTTTACTGATGACCATGCATTTGGTTTTCGTGCAGTTTTTTTCTAGTCCTTTCTTGTTACTTTCTTCTGCTACCTTCTGTAGGGGGTCTTGTAGTTTCCTTTAATTAATTCTTGTAGTTTTCTTTAATTAATGTTTAGTAAACTGAAAAATGTGATAGGCACAGTTCAGATGCTGTAATGAACAATGACAGTCCCTTGTCATGTACTTCTAGTTTTCCCTTCTGTCAGTTGACAGGGGTTGAGTCCAATAATGGCACCTGAAATTTCCAGAAATCTGTTCTATAAAATCAGGTAATATTTACAAACCTATTCTGCTTATTTTCTTTTCTATCTGAGAATGTAAACAGATCATTTTATAATCTGAAAAAAAAGATTAAACCATTTTGATAATATTTGTGTATATTTCTGAGATGAGGTAGTATTCATAGTATTTGCATTATTTGGACTATTATCCTCATCTTTGTTGTCATTTGTACGTTTCGGCTGTTGTACGCTTCAGCCTTCTTCAGGTGCTAGGAATTTTGCATTGAACCCTTTATTACAATCACTGAGGTATATAAACTCTATTCCTTGCAGGAAGCCTCAATTGGAAGTCATGAGTTATCCCCCTCTAACCTGGCAATATCTCTCTCCACTCCCCTTCCCACTGCCTCGAACCTCTTACCAGCAGAATCTCTTACTGTTATCAAAAGGTGGACTGGAAAGCACTTCTATGTGATGTCCCTTGGAAGAAAATGTTTAGTCTCCTCGTTGAAGACTTCACTTCTGAGATCTCCTCCTGGATGAAAACTGGCATTCATCCCAGCCAGGAAAGTTCCACCATAAACCCCATTTGCCCCACTGGTTCTATCCTGCTTGCTCGGCCACCATAGCCCACAAAATCCAAAGGAGAATCTGCAATGTAGTCAATCCTGACCTGGTGGCTCGACTCCAGTCTTTCTTTCACCAATAAGATGTTGCTTTCTTCTGTCTCTTCTACAAATACTTTCACGGATTCTGCTCTGATGAGTTTCTCGGTGCCCCCCCACCACCTCTTGCACGAAATTTACTCGAGCTACTAAACAAGCCACCTTTTTTTAAACAACCCACCTTTTACTGTGAAAACAATCAAGTGTAACCACAATTTCTACTCTAGCAGCTTCTTTTTCCACTTTTCCTGCTTGTGAAACTCCCTTCCATATACTTGCTTCCGTGACAGCTACAGTCTCCAAGAGTTGAAATGCAACGTCAACCGTCATTTCTTGTCCCCTTCATTCCCATCTTTCTTCTCAGTTTAGTTTGCTCTCACGCAGCTCTCTTCACACCAATGTTTTCATCTTTCTCTTACCCATTTTCTGATACTTACTGTGACCTGTTCTCCTTTCTCTTCACTCTTCTATTATATAAAATCTCTGGTTCACTCTATGCATGAATTAGCTCGAGCCACATGATTAGCAACTAGGTCCCACCCTTTTACTGTGAAACCAATAAAATGCAAAAGCAAATTCTACTCCATCTGCTTCTTTTCTCACACTTCCCACCTGTGAAATTCCCTTCTGTTTACAGCTACAATCTCCAGGAGTTTAAGTGTATAGTCAATAGTCATCTCCTATCTTGCTAACTTGCATCCTCTCTCACGTGCTCTTTTCTCCGTCCACTCGACTCTCAGTATCTTAACCCTTCTCTTACCCACTTTCTGACATGCCCTGTAACCTGTCACTCTTTTGCATAACTTTCTTCCTATGTAACCCCCTGTGCACCAGGGGCAACAGACTGCCTTGCTTGGGGCAATATGATTGTAAAAAAAAAATCCCCTGTGCACTAGTGGCAGTACTGCCTTTCTTGGCATGAGACGATTATAAAAAAAAAACTCTCAGAAATTTATTGCAAACACAGAAATTTTCTCAAATAAGGCTCACTTAAAGAAAAATGTAAAATATATGCTCTGATCCCCAGATATTGTTTACTTTTATAGTTTTCAGAGACATTAAACTATTATGGTACAGTCAATGCCATAGGTGATACACACTTGGGTCATTATATCTTGAAAGAGATATGGCTGACTGGGCAGAAGATTTTCCCACAGTTGCCATATTTTCTGTGGTAGGCTATAGAACCCAATCTATCCTTTCTATTTAACCCATAGTTGGGGAACAAGCAACAAATTCATAATTTTCCCACGGGTATTTGCATGTATGTGAATGCACCAAATTTAAATAGAATTCAAACTTGTCTTTCTAATTTCTCATTCCAAGCCCATATCCACTGCACACAACACACGTTACTTCAATCTGCCAAAAAGAATCTAAATAACATTGTAGAAAACTGTCAGTTGCAGGCTGGCCACTTGTCAGGGAAAAATTAAAGATGTATAATAGATTTTGTAAAGTTTTGTTAAACATATTAAGATATTATTCATGATAATAAATTAATTTGAACTTTTATCAAATACTCTGCCAAGTTTGATATTGGTTCAAGAGACTGTTTTACAGATTAATACCCTGTAGAATTTTATATTAAACCTCAAATGTCATTCCTTGATTGACACTCTTTGGAGAATTAATGGTATTCTTATTCTGAACTTAGTCATTGAATTTGACATTGCTCTGGGTTTTAATCAAAGTCAATATCGTCAAACTTTTCTTGCTTTATCTATGTTCATATTGAATTTTTCCTTGGGTAACCTTGTATCTGTCTTTGGTTGGTTGTTTTGTTTTTATGGCATATCAACCTCGGTGGGTCATATATTGCCAACTAAATTTTATTTATTTATTGCTGGTAATACCTTTTTTCTTTCAACAATTTATTGTTGTTTTTTTATACAAGTTTTGTGTCAAGATTCATTGGGATTTGTTTTTAAGGGCGGGGTCCACAAGTCCTACCCTGTTATTTAGCCCATAACTAGAGGGAAGGGAAGGGTACCAGTGCTTAAGTGAATGCAGGGTATTCAACTGGAATTCGAACTCGGCTCACCGATTTCTCTTTCCAAGCCGATATCCACTGCACCACAACACACATCCGTCACTGAACGCTTGCAGCACCTGGTATTCCCAAGTGGTCACCCATCTAAGTACTGACCAGGCTCAACGTTGCTTAACTTCGGTGATCAAGCGAGAACCGGTGTATTCAACGTGATATGGTCGTAAGCACGCACATCCGTCACTAAACGCTTACAGCAGCTGGTATTCCCAAGCGGTCACCCATCTAAGTACTGACCAGGCTCAACGTTGCTTAACTTTGGTGACCATGCGAAAACTGGCGTATTCAACGTGATATGGCCGTAAGCCATCTGCCTTTGGTGATGAACCGTTTTACCATTATTGTTGTTTCCCAATCAGGAATATTTAGTGTTAGTCAAGGACTTTTGTGTTTGAACACAGGTGGTCAACCATAATTGGGCTTTTGTCTCCCTGCAGTAACAATATGGAGTCTTTCTTTTTTTTTGCTGCCTGCTTTGTTTGCATCTCCTTTGCTATTTTGGCTACATTATTCTTATTATGCCTCAAAATAATCTTTGCATAAATTTTAATAATATTCTACTGTTTCACTAGCAGTATAGCTTGGCGTTGCTCAGGTGTAATGAAAGCTTTAAAACTAATCCATGGTCCTGGAGCTCAGACTCTTTGCACGTTGGCACGAAAGACTAAAAAGCAATAGTTGTTTCCAGTTAAAGCGAAACTGTAGACCGAAAGAAAAATGAATGGATGTAAGTCAAATTTTGATTTCCTGGTATCGATATCAAATTTTCTGCACTATTGTCAGAACTGCAACCTTAAAACTTCTGAATATCGTTTCTTATGTCTTTGTCTATGAGTATTAAATTTGATTAAACTTCGACCACTCCTTCTGTAACCCAATTTTATCAATTATTAATTTTTTATATTTATCGGGGGTACCTCGTCACAAAACCTAGCTAACAACACTCGCAAATGCTTATAGTACAACTGTGTAAATTTTCAAGAAAATCAGTTCAGCCATTTCAGCGTCTATAGTTAACGGACACAGACACACAAAGTTTCATTTATAAATAAGTTTAGATTTAGATTAGATTTGTTTTTGATTTTATTTTATTTTTTGTTTAATTTCAGGTTTGATTTTTTGCTGCTGTACCTGGAGTTCCTGTAACAATGTTCAAATCTTAAAACATGATATGTTATGTTTCATGTCATTGTTCCAAAATTCTTTGCCAACATTTGGATATGATCTTCAGCGTGGTACCAAAAACGGACCTGTCCAATTGTGTACGAACTATTACGTTGCAACCTCATGTTTTAATTATTATACATCTTTTATTATTTATTTGTGATGAATTCTACAAAATTGCTTTTGCTGACAAAGATGATTTGCAAAGAGCATTCCATTGCATCACCACAAAGCTTCCTTCCTCTATACAAAAGAAGGTTTCCAACATTAGAATCATCCAACAAATGTGTAGCTTTAACAGGAAAATCAAGAAACAGATTCTGCCTTCACCATTATTTTCACACATCCTGTTATCATCAGACAAACGCAAATGATGTTTTGGTTGGGACTACAGCCATAATGAAGTTTTTGAGATCTAAACACATTGCTTACGAGAAATGCTATACAAATATTGTGACAGCCTGCCCTAAACATGGTCAAGTGAAAGATCTCAATAAATGTCTTTATATTAATATGAAATCAGGTAAGTTGATTATGCCTCAAATAGTCTTTCAGTTTTTATTTTTTATCCCTTCCATTTGGAGACAGACAGCATTATGCTGCTCTACAGATAACAGTTCTATCAATTCTTATGTTTTCTCATTAGAAAGTTTTGTTTTCAACCAAATAAGAATTGTAACCCTGATATAAGAGAGTTGACGGGACCGGATAAAAGTTATCTTATATCCGGGTTTGGTCTATTTTATATACATTACCGCAGGCTCTAATTTGGGACCAGAGAAAATCTCTCTTATATCCGAGTTATACTATACTTTTGAACAGGTATGGTAATTTTACATAATGTCAAATCTCTATAGAATCTATACAGCCATTTTCTATGAGTCGGTAGCCTGTATTGGTCATTTCTTTCATTTTTGCTTCTCATGGTCTCGTGGTTAAATGGTTAGAATGCTAGCAATCAGACTTTTTTTTTAATCATATCACCCCAAGCAAGGCGGTAACACTACTGATGCACAAGGGGGCTACGTAAGAGTAAAAAGATTGGAAAAGAAAAAAACGGAAACCACATCCTAACCAGGGAACAAGGGATGAGCCTCTCCACCTGTTCAATAGACATGGGTGGAGTGTGAACCGGGCGATAGTTTAGTCTATCTACTATTAAAATTGCACCATGATCACTTAGTCAAGCAGGTGACTTCTTGATATCACCCTAAGGAGATGGTCCCAGCATGTCATTGGGAAGTGCTTTAAACCAGTAAGATGACCCAAGCTTTGTGAGTGAAACTGGGTTGATGAAACAGTTCAGAATCTGTCATGAAATCACAAGTCATCCTGACCAAGGCAATAAGGGTATTGATTTTGTTCAAATTAATAATCATTTTAAATTATGTATTCTTTCCCTGAAACTTTATGGTTCACTCCATATAGTTATAGTACAAATCAGAGATAAGCTCTCTGGGTGTTGAACAAACACCAAAATGTTGCCATCTGTACGAGAGATTGGCTTGTCTCCTGAATAGATCAATAGGCTCTGAAACTAGTAGCTGATTATTATATTGGTAATGAAGCTGTCCATATATGCAACACATTTACCAGTGATTTTTCAGGAAAATAATATTTAATTAGTAAAAAGTAATTTTTTTTTTCCTACTACGTAAGAGTAAAAAGATTGGAAAAGAGAAAACCGGAAACCGCATCCTAAACAGGAAACAAGGGATGAGCCTCTTCACCTGTACAATAGACGTGGGTGGAATGTGAACCGGGCAATAGTTTAGTCTATCTACTCCAATTGAGAAAAAAAAATGAAAAAATAATTTTTTTTTTTTTTTTTTTTTTTCTTAATGGAAGGGAATTCCACAGGCAGAAAATGAGAGAAAAGAAGCTGATGGAGTATAATTTGCATTTACATTTTATTGGTTTCATGGTGGGTCCTATTTGCTAATCTACTAAGTTTATAGGAGCAGAAGCCGTGAAAGTATTTGTAGAAGAGACACAGGGAAGCCACATTGCATAAAGTAATTCTTAGTGAATAATTTGATTTTTTTTTTACAGTAACATTTACCCTGTACAAGACCTGGGAGCCACCTGCAGTAGGGGTTATGTTAAGAGGCAGTTTACACAAATGGGAGGGGAGACAAAGGGTAACCCTAGACTTGAACATGTTAAAATTGAGAATATTCCACACAATGAATTTGGCATGATGAAGGTTTCTGCTCAGTTAGTGCCACATCTTTTGACAACTGCTCAAAGTGCTCCAGGCTGATCATATTGTGGGAAATCTGATATTCTTTGAAGCAGATCAGCTGGTTTTCTTGATTATTTCTTAATCCTGGATGACCGTTGGGTTCATCACTTTCAGCTAAAAATAATGAGACAATCCATGCAGTAGAAATAAACTCCCTTACCCGCTCTAAAGAAGGCCTAGGTCATTTCATCTTCAGACAAGGTGATGGCATCAGTTTATTTACTATCTTCAAATGATGACACCATCAATGAAGAGTATAATGCCAACTTGCTGAGGCAGTTGTGAAAGTCTATTAGGGTCAAATGCCCAAGAAAACTGACAAAAGTTGTCTTGTTTCCTCAGGTCAATGCCCCCACACACCAGTCCTTGGTTTCAGTGGCTGCTCTGCATGGCTTTGATTTTGAACTGGTTGATCACCTTCTCTATTCTGCTAATTTGACTATCATCTGTTGTGCAATATAAAAATAAGTTAGCAAGGAATCAGTATTGCTAGTAAAGATGTCATATCTGTCATTGATTAAGTTTTGACTAACAGGATAAATAGTATTATTTAAACAGTCAGGTGTCAGTTAGAAAGAAACAATGCAGTTACCAATAAGAAGGGTTGAAATTAATGCATGCAAGATTTCACAGTTCTAGCATCACTTCTTCATAGCCTATAAACCTTTCAGCCTACTCTCATACCTAGAAAGAAACAATGCAGTTATCAATAAGAAGGGTTGAAATTAATGCATGCAAGATTTCACAGTTTAAGCATCACTCCTTCATAGCCTATAAACCTTTCAGCCTACTCTCATACCTAGAAAGAAACAATGCAGTTACCAATAAGAAGGGTTGAAATTAATGCATGCAAGATTTCACAGTTCTAGCATCACTTCTTCATAGCCTATAAACCTTTCAGCCTACTCTCATACCTAGAAAGAAACAATGCAGTTACCAATAAGAAGGGTTGAAATTAATGCATGCAAGATTTCACAGTTCTAGCATCACTTCTTCATAGCCTATAAACCTTTCAGCCTACTCTCATACCTAGAAAGAAACAATGCAGTTATCAATAAGAAGGGTTGAAATTAATGCATGCAAGATTTCACAGTTTAAGCATCACTCCTTCATAGTTAACCGATGAACTTTTCAGCCTACTCTTGTATTTCTCTAGTGCAAGAAATAAATAGAAGTACGGTTTTATATATAAAAATTATTTTTGTATTTAAATCTTTAACTTTAAAATAAATGTTGAATTTGTCTTTTTTTATTCTGTTTAGGAAACTTTTTCTGTAATAGCTGTAAAAAGACTGGAACATGGGAACAGCTTCAAGATAATATTAACGTCATTCTTGGTCAACGGAGAAAGTAAGTTTGAATTTTATACAATTATCCCTAATTTTTAACTATGTAAATATACGGAGATGTGCGTGGGTGGTGCAGTGGATATTAGCTTGAAATGAGAAATCAAAGAGTCAAGTTTGAATTCCAATTGAATTTGTTGCATTCACTTACATGCAAATATAAGTCTCTTCTCCCTCTAGCTATGGGTTAAATAGCAGGACAGATTGGGCTCTACAGCTTTGGTTAGCAACCAGTCTACTGCAGAAAATAATGGCATTCTACTGTGGGAAATTTTTTGCCTGGTCAGTCATGTCTCTTTCGAGATACTTGCCTTGTCGAAAGCTACAATCTCCAAAAGTTTAAGTGTAAAGTCAATAGTCATCTCCTATCTCGCTAACTTGCATCCTTTCTCCATCCACTCCACTCTCAGTATTATTTTACTTTGTGGGAAATAAATCATATAGGTCGGACTTGTTTTGTCATAGCCAATGAATATTCCTGTTTCACTTTTTGGATCTAGTTTTGCCCTGTGGTTTACATATGTGTACCAGATTTTGCCAAAAGTATGCGTACCACTTACGTTGGGTTTGTAGTTCGTATAAGCCTCGTAAGGAGTCTTTCTAATGTTACTATTATAGGAAAGGTTTCTTATATACACGGCTGTATTTAATGCATAGACCCACAGATTTTTGGGCAACTTAGATTTTATTAGAAAACATCTGGCTATTTCAAAAAGAGTCTGCCAACTACGTTAAGTGATTCCATTTTGGTGCCGGGAATAAGGACAGGTTTTCTCATGGTTAATGAATTCATTTATTAGGAAGTTTTCGTAATTATTCGAAGTAAATTCTCCACCATTATCTGTTCTAATTATTTTCGCTTTTCCATCAGGTGAAATATCAGATAAATACATTCTTGTAGCTTGTAGGGTATCAGATTTGTTTTTCAGAAAATATATCATAATAAGTCCTGAATTCGTCAACAAAATTTAATACGTATGAATAGCTGCCCATACCCATTGGTGAAATTGAACCCGCTAAGTCGCAATAAACTTTGAACAAGATATCTGTTGTTTTTTGGATTTGATCCCGATTTCTATATTTTGCCATTTTTCCCTTTAATACACAAGTCACAATGTTGTAAACCCTTGGGAAATGTAATTTTCGTTCCAGTGACGTGTTCTTGCAATTTTTTAACATCCAAATTATTACACTGGCCTAATATTTTATGCCAAGTCATTAAGTAGTGGGTGGCTATTTTTACAAATTTAATACTTTTTAAATCATACAACCATCCATTTTATTATATACTGATCTGGCGACTCGACTGCAGCCACTTTCCCATTGTCGAAATGTGTCCTCCCTCTGTCTCTTCTATAAATATTTTCATGGCTTCTGCTCGGATGAGCTTAAGTCACTGATGCCTCCTCAACAGGTGTTTACCTGTGCAACCAGACTGGCAACTGGGTCCCACCCATTCACAGTCAGGTTAGCCAAATGCAGACGACAATTCTACTCCTGCAGCTTCCTCTCTCGCACTTCCCGCCTGTGGAACTCGCTCCCGTATTCTTGCTTTCCTGACGGCTACAACCTCCAGAAATTTAAATGCAAAGTTAATACTCATCTACTAACTACTGGCCTCTAGCTCTCTCCCCTCCCCTGTATAACCTTCCCTTTCTCTCCTCCTATGTATCTGTCATCGCACCTTCTTTCTCAGCTTTCTATTGTTCCTTTCTAACTAGCTTGTACTCCTCACTCTTTTCTAATTAATCTTTTTACATTTATGTAGCCCCCTGCACATCAGTGGCGTTTCCGCCTTGCTCGGGGTGAAATGATTAAAAAAAAAAAAAATATTAAATTCAGTTCCGTCTGGGTATATTAACTTTGAATTGTCTCAGTGAAAATTAACTTTAACACCTGTTTTAACAGCAGACTGAACTGAGAAAATATTTTGTTTAAATTTAGGGATATATAAAGCTTCTTTTAATAAACATTTAAAAATATTTCCTTTAGTATTACGTAAATAAATACAGGCATCTTAAAACTAAATTATTAGCTCTGCTACATTCAGCCGACTCAATAAAATGGGAATCTGGCTCAAAGTTGGAGTGAAAATTAATACATTTTTTTTTCATCTGTAATTACATGATTTGTCGCACCCGTGTTGACTAGGTAAGAATTATAACTATTAGGTATCATATCCAACCCGAATGAAAAAGCATATTTTCACTCATTTGAAAAGGCTTTTACATTTTTACAAAAATCACTCCTTTTATGAAATCGACATTTCGCCCATACATGTCCTGGTCTTCCACATGGAAAACAGATAATATTTGATTTTCTATTATTGTTGTTTTAATACTTGTTTTTAATATAATTCCTAGTCTGGTAGGTTTGAGGGACTGGTTTTTTAAATGACGTTCTCAGTTGCATTATGTTACTTCCTTGATTTGGAGGATCTCACATTTTTCAGTTTCTTCATAACTACGTAACACAAATTTAAAATCAGTGTTAGTTAATTTTTTTATCTTTTTGGGTTATGACTGTCGTAAATGGTTTAAATGTTGCTGGTAATCCCTTTAAAACAATGGCTATTAGCAGCCCATTTGAGATGGTCTCACCTGCCATTTTAAGGCATTTGTGACATTCTCAGATCATATAATATAATCTGTTACAGATTCATTTTCTCGTCTCCTTAACAAATTTATTTCAATATATAAAGCAATAATTTTGGGTTTACTTTTTGACAAGTAATGTTCACGCGATATTCTTAAAACTTGGTGGCCATCGTCCCTGGCTTCTCTCATTATTAAAGACAAACTCCTGTCATCCAGGCATTGTATTAATTCGGTGAACATGGTCACATTTCTTTCCATGAAATCATCATCTTCTTTCTGGTCCTTTTGGCAAAGAATGATGCCCTCATATTCTAAGGTAGCCTAGGAATTTCACTTCCCACAATTCGTATTTTGACTTGTCTCCATCAAAATACGGTCGTATACTGGATCCATAACTTTGTTGACCATGTCCACTATAGTTTATGAATATAGAATACAGCACAGTACGTAATCTGTTCAATGAAACAATGTCAAAGATTAACACTCACGAGTCAGACACTCTACTGAATCGAACTATATTGCCAATACTTGGGAAAATATGGTCGCCTTTTGTACATGTCGCATTTCATATTTTGAGCCTTCTAATTGGTTAACGCTTCTATTGGTGAACTATAAAATGAACCACTAGTATACAAAGCTACCCAAAAAAACTCCAAAAGTCAGTATATTAAATGATATGTATGACTAATGTTGACTCCATTGGTAAAAACCATCATTAGTTTAAACATGTATTTTTGGGTTACAGTATGTGTTACTTCAGAACTATTTCATCATTCTGTTTCCCTCTGTTAGCCTAATATATATATATATATATATATATATATATATATATATAGTCATCCGCAGACAGATCTGTTTCGCTGTATCACAGCTCATCAGTACAGTTAGACTCCTATTGCTTTTTAACCCAGGATTGAAAACCGACCGAATTGGCGTCAGTCGGCATTTCTACCTCTGGGCTATGGGTGCACGGTAGAAGAAGGCAGACTTTTTAGCATGCATATTATCATTATACACGCCCAACAGCTGACAGTATTCTAATTCATTGAATTCATTGCAATGAACAATGTGTATATGCTAAAGTAGCTACTGTTTTTCAAAGTCTACCATTCTTCCAGAGTGCTCAATATATATATATATATATATATATATATATATATATACTCATTCCTTATATATCATTTCAACCATAACTAAAAATAGGATAATATAAATAAAGACAAAAGGAAGACTTACCTTTACTGACATGTTTCGTTATCAAGGCAAATGTTAGGATTTTATTTTGCAATAAGCATTTACAAACAAAAGTAAAAATGTTGAGTTTCAAAATTTTTTAATTTATGAAATGCTCGTAAATGTTCATCCAGCTGACTTAAAAGTTGAGGTAGATTATAGATGATCCTTTCCCAAGTCAACATAACATGATTATCAAAATATTGAAAATTCAAAAGTAAACATTTAAATTCATGACATCATTTTATTTAAAATACATGCTACATAAATTAATCCCAAACTAAAATATTATAAAAAAACATGATTTACTCATTTTTGTTTATTAAATTACATCACTTAACATTCTTCATAATTTATGTAGACTTTTTGGTTAGCCTGATAAATATTTATGAGCATATCTTAAATAAAAAAAAATTTGAAAAATTAACAATGTTTGCCTTGAGCATGAAACATGTTGTGTAAAATAATTTTCCCTTATGTATATATATATATATATATATATATATATATATATATATATATAGATAAGTTTCTGGTGATAATTAAATTAGATAAGTATGCAGTTGTATTAAAAACTGCTTAAGACATATTGTATAATGCAAAACTTTTGAATATTTTTCATTTGGAATCCAATTATTTAGGCAACCTTCTAAGGTTGCATAAATAATTGGCTTCCAAATTATATATATATATATATATATATATATGCATGCACATACAGACACACACACACAAATAGATACACAGTGGTCTTTATTATAAAATGTATGTGTGTGTGTGTGTGTGTGTGTGTGTGTATGTATATATATATATATATATATATATATATTCACTACTCGGTCATATTTAATGTAAAAAAATAAATAACGTGCTGTTGAAGAGGAAACATGTGGCAAGAGCCTTAATAACTAGTAGTAAAGGCAATGAAATGAGCCAACATTGCCTCGCTCTTCATGAGCATGTCATGAGGGTTATATATATATATATATATATATATATATATATATATAAATGCAAAATGGTTTTTATTCTAACAGAGAAGCTTGGTTTAAAAAAATTAAAAACAAAAATAAAAATACCTTCATGAATTATAACTTAAAAAACTTTTACCCATCAATATCTAAAAATGGGTGGATGGAAACTTTAAATTTCAGCTAATGGTTCATAGATATTCTATGTGAACTTATAAATATAATACTACATTGCTAAACATCCATACTATTCCCCAATGGTGAAGCATGCATTAGAAATTAAAAGAATGGCACATTTGATGTAACACAAGGCTCATTTGACAGAGCCAAAATTTCAGAATTAATAGGACTATACATTCTCAATAAAATTAATGAGATAATTCAAATAGACAATCACAGATTATACAGAGATGGCAGCCTAATATTAGCACTGAACAACAAAATAGAAAATGATAAAATAAGAAAAATGCTTTTCAAACTCTTCAAAACCCTCGATTTTGAGATAGAAGTTGAAACAAATAAAAAAGTTGTCCAATATTTACGTGTAGAATTTAATTTACAAACTGGCAGTGTCTCTCCATATATGAAAATAAAAACAACTTTAAAGTATGTAAACCAGCTAGATGTATAATCAAACACAAAGGGAATAGAACACAGACTATCAAAATGTCCTTCTCACAAAACAATCTTCAATGAAAAGAAAAAAATATTATGAAATGGCCTTAAATGAAAGTGGCCACAAAGACAAATTAGAATACAAACCTCTTTTAAACAACTGAAAAATAATACTAGAAATTAAAACGTTCTTTAGTTCAATCCACTGTTTAACTTAGAAGTAACTGTTGCCCTAGATATCGCCAGAGCATTTGACAGAGTCAGTCATGCTGGCCTTCTATGCAAGTTATGGAGCTATGGTATAACTGGATGATTGTTTGACCTAATGCAATCTTTGTTTTCAAATCACATTATGAAGGTCGTATTGATTGGGCATGCTTTCAGATGCTATCATACGAATACAGGTGTTCCTCAAGGCTCTATTTTAGATCCCACACTTTTTCTGATCTTCAACAATCTCTCAGATGTAATCAGATTCCAAGTAGGCATTTATGCTGATGACACACCAATTTAACTCCTGCCTCAATAAAAAATCTGCCAAAGCAGACCTCGCTGCTGATCTTGAGAAGGACCTCCAGTCTGTGGTGGACTGGGGTCAGACATGGCTCTTAAATTTTAATGCTTCCAAAATGTAGCTGCTATCCTTTAATCACCATAGAAAATCCCCGCTACCTGCCATCAGCATGGACCAGGCTAGTCTCCTAGAAAGTAAAACACTGTGACTCGTCAACCTAACTGTCTCAGCCGAACTTAAGTCCTCATCATTTATCTATCACACCCAGTGGTGCATAGTGCAGCAACTTTTTATTGCTGTTTCTGTAACAAACTGTTTTTTACAGGGCAGGGTTGTAGCCCTGCGCCCAACCCCCAAGCCTGGAGGACTGGTGGACCATTCTTGGTCCTTACGTTTATAGCACCTGATATTCCCAAATGGTTACCCATTTTAGGACTGACCAGGCTCGATGTTGCTTAACTTTGGTGATCGAACGGGAACCGGTGTATTCAACACAATATAGCCGTAGACCAAACTTAAGCGAAATGACTAAATTGAATCCATTGCTAAATCTTCTGCTAGGAAAGTTGGTTCACTGTAGAGCCAGGAATTTTTTCTCAACTGAATTCTTCTTGCACATATATAAGTCTACCATCCCCCTGTGCATTGAATACTGCTGTCACATCTGGTTGGGTGCCCCTGCTATTCATCTGAGGGTTCTTGACAAAATCTTATGGAGAATCTGCAATGTAATTGATCTGACCTGGCAGCTCAACTCCAGTCGCTTTCTCACTGACGTAATGTGGCTTCCCTCTGTTTCTTCTACAAATACTTTCATGGTTTCTGCTCTAATGAGCTTATCTCACTGGTACTCCCTCTGCATGAATTTACTCGAACTACTAGACTAGCAACTAGATCCTTTTTTTTTTTTAATCATTTCACCCCAAGCAAGGCATTCTACTGCCACTATTGCGCTTGGGGCTACATAGGGGGAGGTAAATAGGAAGAGTGGTTACATATAGGAAATTTCAGAAGGGGGGGTGATAGATAGTTGGGTTGGTGGGAAGAGTGTTTGAAAGAATGGAAGTTAGTTTGTTAGGAGGTGTCTATTGACCTTACATTTAAACTCCTGGAGATTGTAGCCGTCGGGGAAGCAGTCACGTGGAAGAGAATTCCACAGTCGGCAAGTGCGAGAAAAGAAACTGTTGGAGTAGAAGTTGCAGTTGCATTTTATCGGTTTCACTGTAAAAGTGTGAGATCTAGTTGCTAATCTAGTATCTCGTGCAAATTCGAACCTAGGGGGCACCAGTGATCTAAGTTCATCGGAGTAGAAGCCGTGAAAGTATTTATAGAAGAGACACAGGGAAGCCATGTTGCGCCAGTGAGAGAGAGACTGCAGGCGGTCTGCTAAGTCGGTATCGATCACATTACAGACCCTCCGCTGTACCTTGTCTAGAAGCCCAAGGAGAATAGCAGGGGCACCCGACCAGATATGGCAACAGTATTCAATGCACGGGCGGATGGTAGATTTATAAATGTGCAGGATAGATTCAGATGGAAAAAACCTCCAGGCCCTGCACAGAGAACCGACTTTCATAGCGGCGGATTTAGCAATGGATTCGATATAGTCATTCCACTTGAGGTCCGCTGAGAGTGTGAGACCAAGGAGGCGTAGTGTTTTACTCTCTGGGAGGCAAGCCTGTTCCATGCTAATGGGGGGTAGGTGCAATTGTCTATGATGATTAATTGATAGTAGCTTCGTTTGAGAAGCATTAAAATTTACGAGCCATTTCTTACCCCAGTCCACTACGGATTGGAGGTCCTTTCCAAGCTTGGCTGCAAGGTTAGCTTTGTCGCCCGCACCAGATTTTTGGTCGAGGCGAGATACTCTTTGAAAGTGAAACCAATTAAACATAACTTCAACTTCTACTCTATCAGCTTCTTTTCTTGCACTTCCCACCTGTGGAATTCCCTTCCATATACTTGCTTCCCTGACAGCTACAATCTCCAAGAATTTAAATTCCATGTCAGTTGCCATCTCTTATCTCTTTGACTTGCATCCTTTCCCTGACACTCCTTTTATCATGTTCCACTTTACTCTCATACAGCTCACTTCACACCAATGTTCTCATCCTTCTTTTAGCCATTCTCTTGTTCCTTTTTTTCATCACTCACCTCTTATGGCAGTACTGAATTGCTTGGGGAGAAATGATTACAAAAAATTTTTTTAAATGTGCCAAGAAGAAAAGTTAGCCATTAATATTGTTTTCAGAAGAAAAATAATTACTAAATGAAAGATCAGAAGTCATGTCCAGATTTAATCACACTTTTCGTTTTTTTAAAAATTCCAGTCCTGCATTCGTAAAAAACCCTGTTGTGAGTTTGAAAAATTTTGGAAAATCAGTTATTATACCAAATGTTTGAAACCTAGGTTGTGGAAATAACTCATTTTCAAATGAAAAATATTGAAGAGCTCTACAATATAATTGTACTGAGCACTTTTTCATACAACTAGGTACTGTTCTAGTTTATAAATGATCAAAAACTAATTAACAATAATTATGTGTTTGTGTGTGTGTCTCTCTCTCTCTCTATATATATATAGAGAGAGAGACACACACACACATATATATATATATATAAGAGAGAGAGAGAGAGAGACACACACACACATATATATATAGAGAGAGAGTGAGAAAATGATTTATTAAGATCAAAATGTTTTCAAATTACTAATATTTTTATTCCTCTTCAGTAAATTTAAATCCATAATTCTTCAGTATATACCCTTTTCAAATAAAATTACTCTTGTTTCAAGGTAAGGAAATTAAAATCAATTATGATAAAAACAGGAGCAGGAAAAATATAAAGTTGAATAAGTTAAATATTGAGATACACTTTAATGATGTTAATTGTTAAATCTTAAAGATTACCATCTCTATATCTGTAATGTTTCCTAAGTAAATTTGTAACCAGTGTTCATTTCATTCTCCCTCTTGTCACTTCTATATATGACTGACTTCATCCATAAAACTTATTTGTCTGAAGAAGTTTCTTTTGGAGACAAAAATTGTCTTGTGGGCATTTTTTCATTTGATTACCCAATCTTTCATATCAATTCAAAAAATTCCAACTTTTGGCAAAAATCAATATTTGTCAAAAAATGGCTGAATTAATGTCAGGGCTAAATACAATTTTTAAAAAACAAAAATATAGAACAATTCAAGACCTAAACTATTTGGCAAAAAATATTTTGTTTTTATATATATATATATATATATATATATATATATGTAATCATATCACTCCGAGCAAGGCGGTAATGCCACTGATGTCCAAGGGGCTACATAAGAGTGAAGAGATTGGAAAAGAGAGAACTGGAAGCCACATCCTGAACAGGGGATGAACCTCTTCACCTGTTCAGTAGACGTGGGTGGAGTGTGAACCGGGCGATAGTTTAGTCTATCAACTCCAATTGAAAAGAAAAAAATTGGAGAAGGTTAGAAAAGAGAAAACTGGAAACCGCATCCTAAACAGGAAACAAGGGATGAGCCTCTTCACCTGTTCAACATATATATAACGGAACTTTGTCTATGCATGTGTGTGTGTGTGTGTGTTACCTATAGACTCCGAAACAGCTGAACCGATTTTCTTGAAAATTTACACAGTTGTACTATAAGTGTCTGCAAGTGTTCTTAGCTAAGTTTTGTGTTGAGGTGCCCCCGATAAATATCAAAAATCAAAAATTGGGTCATAGAAGAAATGGTCCTATTTTAATCAAATTTCATAAACTCATTGACAAAGACATAACAAATGATATTCAGAAGTTTCAAGGTTGCAGTTCTTACAATAGTGCAGAAAATCGATTATATATATATATATAAAAAGGCAAGATGTTTGTGTGTGTGGCTGCTTATCTACCTGTATGTCTGTATTTTCTTCAGCCCTTTTATTTTAGTTTTTGCTTCGGGCTTGGCTCTAAGTAGGTATAATTGTAGTTCTTAGTCTCAGCCATGATACCATTTACTCAGAGGACTTATTTAGCCTTCAAAATTCAGTTTACGACATAAAAAAATTATTTGATATCGACACCAGGAAATCAAAATTTGACTTACATCCATTCATTTTTCTTTCAGTCTATAGTTTCGCTTTAACTGGAAACAACTATTGCTTTTAGTCTTTCATGCCAACGTCCGAAGAGTCTGAGCTCCAGGACCATGGATTAGTTTTAAAGCTTTCATTACACCTGAGCAATGCCAGGCTATACTGCTAGTATATATAGTATTGAATTTTGATAATGCTTAGTGCAAAGATTGTTGTTTTTTCAGTGGTTTAGAGGTAAAACCTTAATAAAAACTGAAAATGTAACCATCACAAGTGAAGACCTAATATTGGTACCTTCACAAAACTTTGAAGTCGGTATGACTCTGCTCAGTTAAGTATCAAACATCTCTGCATTAATCCTATACACACACTACTGGGCATAATTATTATGCCACCCCAGTTTTTTTAAAAGAAATTGTGCATTTCATACTATTTTTAGTATTGCAAAGTGGGTAATTCTAAATGAAAATAGAATGGTTCTTTTTTAATACTGCACAATATCATGTGCATCAAATGAACTGTTCTGGTGTCCAGTTTTTGTGCTCTCTTCCCCATGTTAGTCTCTTTTTCTTATTGGCTGGCTAAAGCAAAGGCTTTCTAGCTGCCTTGTAAAATTTTGCAAAGTAATGTTAACAAAAGAACCATTCTATTTTCATTTAGAATTATCCACTTGGCAATAAATAAATAGTAAAAATAGTATGAAATACATCACTTAAGTAGCTAACCTAGAGCCAGCAGACTTACGGAGGTTTCATCTAATGGATCATCAGGCCTTGCCCTGATTAGATGAAATCTAGATAGGTCTGTTGGCTCTAGGTTAGCTACTTACTTATTTATTTGCTCTGTTATTGTATTGAGATCTTTACGTGTTAAGTTCCTCGTCTTGGAGTTTTTTTCTTTTGACTAGTACTTTGACTAATGTTCAAGTGCTTTGTTTCTTTTTTTGTTTCCATTTTTTTCCCGTTTGTGTTTACTCGGTAGGTTTTTCGAGACATGTTTAAAGATAAATTTACAGTTATATGTGTGTGTGTTAAAGTACAGAACACCCCACTTACTTGCTACCCAAGTTTTGAGTAATGCAAGTCTCTTGGCAAGCTAGAGTAATGAAGCACGTCCTTAAAGGTATTGAGTGTACATTATCAAAAAATTTTTCTGCAGAAATATTTGAAGGGAAAAAAGCAGTATAAGTTCAAGTTAAAAGAGGAGTGCCACAATTCAAAGTTGGTATATAAACCTATTATGAGCGAACAGGTACGAAATAATAATAGGTCAAGAAGTGTTATTTGGTTCAACTTCCCTTTCATTTTAGTGGTGAAAACTAATACAGGGAACATATTTTTTACAAAATTGAAAAACCACCTCTGTAAGACCCCTGAATTGCATCAGTCCTTTAACGAAATTACAATGAAACTGAATTACAACTGCACCAGTAACTTGGATGAAGCTGTCAAAAGACAAAAGGTGAAGAAATCCAAGGGAAACCCAGAGAATGAAAATGGTGACAACTCATGTAAGGTTCATGGGCAATCGTTTGCTAAGTGATGCTTGTAAAACTGATAGTAATGTATAAAGCTGAGTTGGAAAATTCAAATGAGCAGAAAATGGTTTATGTAGGATGCACGGTAGGCAGTTTTAAGCAAAGATGGTATAATCATAATTCTTCAGGTTTGAAGAACATAGGAATTGTACCTGACTCGCCTACCACATGTGAGAATTGAAAAAAAAACAGAAGTCCTAACATGAAATGTAAAAAAGGACAAGCTTACCTGAAGAGACCTGCGGGGTCGAAACCTGGGTAGTAAGTAAGTGGTGTGTGTTCTGTTCTTCAATGTATTCTTAGCTCTGCATTTTCAATTCATTTGTGTTGAGTGTGCATTGAGCCCTTTTTTTTTTTTTAACTACTGTTTGCTGGTCTAACCAGCCACTATTTGGCTAGTGTGTATGTGTGTGTGTATATGTATGTGTGTCATAGAATGAAATATGTACCACTTACTTGGTGCCTAGTTTTTGATCACATTGCTCTCCTCTTTTTTTGCCTGGGGAGATAAGTGTGGTTGAAACCCAGGTAGCAAGTAAGTGGTGTGTATTTTGGTCTTTAATATATTGTTGTTTCTGCATATTCAGTTCTCTTATTTGGATTTTGTTTTCAGCACATTTTTTTTTTATGTACCTTCTGCTGTTTTACTGCTGTGTGTGTGTGTGTGTGTGTGTGTGTGTGTGTGTGTGCATATATTTATATATATATATATACACACACACAGTCATAGATTTAAATTTAATTTTCTGATAATTGAAATTTAAAATTATTTAAAACAGTTATTATATTTCTTCTTACTAGTCATAGAATTTAATTATATAATTTCCCATTTTTAAATATATTTGCTTTTTCAGTTTAATATTTAACTTGAATTTAACCAGTTTATTTTGATATTAATATTATTTGTGACCCTCCTTTTAAAGCCATTATTTTATCTGACCTATTTCTTTCTTATATTTTTTTTATTTTTAATTTATTTTATTGTATATCTTTTCCCTTCTGTCACCAAAGTGGCAAACGTAGAGGTTCCGACTGCAAGGATCTGCTTTGTTTCTCTTTTTTTTTCTTTTTCCCTAGCCTTACTTCCATTTTTTGACACAAAAAAACAAATGTATTTTCCTATATTTTTTGTTCTCACTGATGAGACAGGTGTTAAATTTGTCGAAATGGCCATCTGATTTTAAAAAATTTTAATTTTTTTATGTGTAAAAAACATTGGTATATATATATATATATATAAACACTTGATATATATTTTTTTAGTATCATTTCTGTTCTGTTTGTCTTCAAAATTAATCATTGAGGTAAATACATATTTTTCTAAATATGTATTTACCTCAATGACTCTTAATTAGACAGATTCAAATCAGACAGAAAACTAATTCTGTATATATATATATATATATATATATATATTCCACTGATTGTAATTTTCATGTTTTCTGTCATAGTATCTTTCATTTGACTCATTTTCTGTACTGTATGAAGAATTTATGCAATTCAAATATTTTGAATCTTTTTCTTTTAAACTGCATTTATTTTTCATCACAACTTCGTCCTTTAAACTGCAGAAACTAAAAACTAATTGAAACAAAATTTCAATTTTACTGCTTAATTGGTGAGGTATAGCTTTTGAAAGACTACCTCCCTAAGTATGGCACAATTATATTTGATTTGATTTTCCACAAAGACTTTCAGTCAGCTAAAATAAAAAAAAATGTTAGCTATAAAAGTGTGTCAAAAGTAGATGAAGGAAATGTTTTTTACATTATTTACACCTAGACTAAGATCCTCATCTTTGCTGTTATCACCACCATATTCTGGTGGTTGTGCCTTCCAACCTTCCTCAGTTGCCAGGAGTTTTGGACTGAGCTCTTAATTTAATCTATTGAGCTATTAGGGTATTAGAAAGATATTGGCTACTCAAAGTGTTGTATTTTGAAAAGTCATTTTAAAACAGTATTCACAGTGTATAAAAAGTAAATTTTGGTATAATGCTCTTTCAGACAGAAATATTCTTGAATTAATTAATTATGAACAAAACATGATCTTCATTTACTTGTATGAGTTTGAACTTACGCACAATGCCTACCAAACTTCTGCCAATATTCACAGAGAATGGGGATATGGGTCCACAAGTGATCAGACAGTACAAAAGATGGTTCTAAAAATTCCATATTAGTAATGAGAGCCTTAAAAATGAAGAGGGTAGAGGATGGTCATGCTGTCTTGACAATGAACAATTGCATGTCAAACTGTTAGAGAAATGTCTCAGATGCTTGGTGTCAGCACTGCAGCTGTCTCACACAATTTGCAAAGTATTGGCAAGGTGAAAAGCTCAGTAAATCGGATCCTCATGATCTCAATGAAAATCAAAAACTTAGCCCTTTTGAAGTATGCGAGATGCTCTTTCTGCGTAACACCAATGATCCCCTTACAGACTAAATAGTCACTTTTGTTGAAAAGGGAATCCTTTATGATAATCGTAAACAATCAGGTCAATGACTTGATTGTGATGGGTCCCCCAAACATTTCCCAGAGCCAAAGTTGCATCAGCAAAAGATTATAGTGACTGTCTGGTGGCTTGCAATTGGTGTTATCCACTACATATTTCTGGAAGCCAATCAGAGCATTAATGCAATCAACGTGCTGAAATACATGCATGCCTGCAAAAAATGAGACCTGCATTGGTGAAGTGATGTAGTCCAATTCTACTCCAAAACCTATTAAATAAATCATTTGTCTTTACAAACGTAATCTATATATATATATATATATATATATATATATATATATATATATATATTCTAAACATATGCTGTTAAATATAAGAGACAATGAATGTCTATTATGTTTAATCATGAGCCGTTCTAAACGTCGTATTTTTGCTTTTTAGGATGTGGTTTCCGGCTTTCTCTTTTCCAATCTTCTCAGTTTTTTTGTTTTTTTTTTCAGTTGGAGTAGATCGATCTATCACCCGGTTCACACTCCACCCACGTCTATTGAACAGGTGAAGAGGCTCATCCCTTGTTCCCTGTTTAGGATGTGGTTTCTGGCTTTCTCTTTTCCAATCTTCTCACTTTGTTTTTTTTTTTTCAATTGGAGTAGATAGACTAAACTATCGCCCGGTTCACACTCCACCCACGTCTATTGAACGGGTTAAGAGGCTCGTTCCCTGTTTAGGATGTGGTTTCTGGCTTTGCCTTTTCCAATCTTTTCACTATTACGTAGCTCCCTGCACATCAGTGGCGTTACCGCCTTGCTCGGGGTGATACGATTAAAAAAAAAAATGTTACAAGAATGACATTGCAAAAACTCACAATCGTGGGATACAAGAGTTTGCATGATTCTCATATTTTTAAGCACATTTTTAAAAGGTAAAAACTTTTAATTTAAAAACCAGAGGTGATATCGGCTTTCACAGATTTCACTGCAGTAGGTACTTCCACTCATTTTCGATAACTAACTTTTAAATTGAATTTTTAAAAATAAAGTTTTTCTTGAAATTTTTAGTTTTAGTTTTAATTGAAAGCTAAATGATTAAATTTACTATTTTCAATGAGCAAAAATATTCTAGTGTATTTCAAACAAATTATATTGATTTGAATATAAAATTTTGAGATTTTTTTAAAAAAAAGTTTTCAATTTTTCGCTCATTTTTGAGTGATTGACACTTTGGCAAACAAGTTAATTCTGAGTTATAAAAATTTTTCAAAAATAAAATATACATCTGTGACACATTATATTTGGAAATTTAGCAAATTTAATGTTAAATTAATCTGATTTACACAAGTATTACTTATTTATAGGATGAAATTTAGAAAAAAAACTATTTTTTAACACAGAGTCGACCTTTCTAACGTTTGTGTTGACAGATGCGAGATAAGTGTATGGTGATGGCAACTGACATAATTGTACAAATTGTTTTTTTTTAGTAAGAAACCCTGAAATACATGATTTTTTAATGTACACATAGAAATTACCATACCAAAAAAAAAATGAAAATTATTTCCATACGTGATAAAAATTTAAGTACTTGCGAAGTGTTATAAACAAAAGATGGAAAGTGCAACAATGAGATATGAAGTGAATTGGAATAGCCAAGGATGCATTCAAAAAGCTGAGCAGAGTATTAAGAGACAGGAAAATTTCAGTAGAAACAAAGAAGAGAATTCTGGATTGCTATGTGATTTCTGTCCTTTAATATGGCAGTGAATGATGGACAATATAATCAAAGATGAATGAAAAACTTGAAGCAACTGAAATGTGGTTCTACAGAAGAATGTTATGAATATCATGGATTGAGCATGTGAGAAATGATGAGGTTTTGGAATGGATGGAAGTGAAAAGGAAATTAATACTGAGCATCAAGAAGAGACAATTAAAGTTCCTGGGACATGCAATAAGGATGGTGGGTTTGGAGAACCTGATACTCACAGGTCAGATATAGGGAAAGAGAGACTGGGGAAAGCAGCAGATAACATATTTGAAGGGCTTGAGTAGGTGGATGGCAAAGTGGGGTTTAGATAGGGTAACAGGAGAAAGCGTGCTAAGAGTTACCAGGGATAGGGAGATGTGGAAAGCCATGACCACCTACGTCCTGAAGGGACATGGCACGTAGAAGAAGATGACTTTTGTTAAACTTTCCAATTTTCAATTAGTAATTATAGTCTTCATTTTATAACCTACCAACCTAATGTCTTCACCACTTGGAAATATTTTAAAAAAACTTTTTGAAATTTTATACATTATTATAACTAAAAAACAAAAATGGAAACAATTCTTTTAGAATTTCATTATTAATCGAAAAAATTTTTTTCTTTAGACTATATTGTCTGACTTTTGTATTATTTATTAAAGCAATTTTAAGTTTATCTAATTAAATAACATCATAGTTTTATTGCATTTTTTTATTTTACTATTTACAGATTACAGATTTTCAGAAAAAGGGGCTAAATTGTTTTAAAAATTATATTCATGACTTACATTCCTAAATGAATCTTGAGTTTAACTAATAAAACTATTTTTGTCTACAGAATTTAATTTCTAGAAATTTCATGAATTTAAATGGAGGCGGGTAACAGATGTAAAAAAATATATATCTTTTTACTAATATTTTTTAAAAATAAAGATTTTAAAAATAATTTCATTCATTTGTGAATAAGTCCTCAAAGTTTCATTAAAATGTGGCAATTATTTGATTTTTGCAAGAATTTCCCAATTAATGTGTTTGTCACTGGAAAAAATGTGAGTTATGTAATAATACATTTTTCATTGTAAAGTCTCGTAGCGATTTGGTTAAAGAAAATAAAAGCAATATTTTTACCATAATTTTGAACGTTAGAAAGGATTAAAACCTTTTTAAAATAATTAAAAAGATACTTTGATTTTTTTTCTTAATAATAGCATTAACATTTTGATGGAAAAATTTTGTTTTAAATAAGTTTGGGACCTTTTTTTCTTCATACTATGCTGTTTATTCAACAATTTAGTCGTGGTGCCTACATTACAGTCAATTACTTTTTATCAACGAGGAATAAATAATCTCATCGATTGACGGCAGAGGTGCATAGATGCTCAAGGTACATATTTTGACTAATTTCAGCATTTCTCCAGTTAATTTTTCAAGAATGAAATTATTTCTGAAATTGACCATTATTTTTTTAATAACCTTATAAATTACTCTCGCTCTGTTTGAAATGGTTTTATAATAAGAATTAAACAAACTAAATTTTCATTGACACTTTTTTACCTAACTGAATTCTGTCATTTACATTTGTTTTTTTTTTCTTTTTTCTTTTTTTACAGGAAAATAATTGAATGCTTTACTGACATTCCTGCACTGCAAGCATCAAGTACTTTACTTAATTTTTATGAACAATCAGTTCCTCTGAAAAAATCAAATGACATTTCTATAAATTCTTGGAAGCAACACTTAAATTGCCAGGTAAGTGTAGAATTATTTAATATTCTGACCAAGCCTTCCTGCAGGTACACCTGATATTAGGTCCTGGGTATGACGGTAAACTTCATCCGGCAACAAGGCCTCTGAATGGGAGGTCGTGAGGAGCATGGAACCACCTCTTAATTGCTGCTGTTCCCAGGTCCACCCTGATCTGGGGTGGTAGCACCTGTTAGGGTCCCAGCTATGGGCAAATAGTTAACCTCCAAACTGGGGTCAAAACACTATGAAAGTATGAAAATGCTTTTATAGAAATATATACATGAAAATGCTTTTATAGAAAAATAAACATTTTCTGAAAAAAATTATTCTCAGCAAAACATTTTTGAATATAAGACTAGAAAGCATTTTTAGTTTTCTAAAATAAAAAAGAATAAAAATAAAAAATTTTCATTAAAATCTGACTAAATCTATCTTCTCACTATAATTGAACATTAAAAAATACCTTAAAACCCCACCTTTTGGCATTAAATAACCCACAGAGGTTGATATGCTATTAAACAAAACTCAAATCTCAAACATCTGATATTATTAATGTGTAGTTCGAGTTGACCAGACAAAAAACTAAGAAACATTAACAATGTAGGGTTTGTTTTTTTAGCAGTATATCAACTACTTTTTGGTCAGTTAATGTCAAAATGTTATTTTCTTAGGAGCATTAGTAATTTCATTTCCAAAAATGTGTTACTGGTAACTTTTTACATTATCTACACTGTTGGAATGTTGTCCTCATCTTTATTGCCATACTTACAATCTTTCTGCTGTTATACAGTGTATATAGGCATTGTTGAGTTCCAGAGTCAGTCAGTCAGGTGCCATATGTGATACACGCTTGGGCGATCATGTCTCGAAAGAGACATGACTGACTGGGCAGAAGATTATCCTGCAGTATGTTGCCATTGCTTTCTGCGGTAGATTGGTTGCCGACCAAGGCTATAGAACCCAGTCTGTTTTGCTATTTAACCCATAACTGGAAGGAAGAGACAGATTAATACCTTTCCCAAGGGTATTTGCACATCAGTGAATACAATGGATTCAACTAGAATTCGAACTCGGCTCCTTGGTTTCTCGTTCTGAGCCGATATCCACTGTACCACAACGACATGACCCAAAGAGTTGTAAATTCACTACTTGGCTACAGTTTTGGTGAATAAATAACTGAAAGAGTGAAGTTAAAGGGAGATAATTACATGGCCTCCAGAAGTGGTACTGCACATGGAATGAGAATGATATACCCCAGTGGTCAAAATTCCTAGCACCTGAAGAAATAACTGAAAGGTTGGTCTGCTGTAAAACCAATCAGTCAATCCAGCAGTCTCTTGACCCTAGTTCATGTTTAACACCTTTGCAATCATCATTAGACACGTCTAATTCTTTTTCTTTCTCGTCTTCAGAATGATGCCCACCTAATCTGAAATATTTCTATTGGAGCTTCTGGTGCAAATGCCAAGTAGTACAGCATGCTGGTTCGTTATTTCTGGTAGAATGAATTGTGTCATGGCGCTCTCTTTCTCACAGAAGGTGCCTAACTTGTCCGACTATGCCATGCAGTCAGCAGAATAAAAACAAACAATGAGTATACACAAAATTAAAAATATACAATGGCAAAAATTCATCCATCAAACCCTGTAGAAACACTAGTTTACCAATTTATTCTTAACAGCTTTACTTAAAACATTGTGCTGAACAAGTTAAGATTTTCAGTCACTTTCATACCATTTCTTCAATGCACGTAGCACATGTATTAATACGCACACACTTACACATATATTACCTAACATACATACAGTCAGTTAAGTGCCATACTGACTGGGCAGAAGATTATCCCGCAGTAGGTTGCCATTGCTTTCTGCGGTAGACTGGTTGCCGACCAAGGCTACAGAACCCAATCTGTGCTGCTATTTAACCCATAACTGGAAGGAAGAGACGGATTAATACCTTTCCCAAGGGTACTTGCGTGTAAGTGAATACAATGGATTCAACTGGAATTCGAACTCGGCTCCCCGGTTTCTCGTTCCGAGCCGATATCCACTGTACCACAAGACACATACATACACATACACATAAACAGACAAGCGTTTCTATACAAACATTCACATACATTATTATACACTTTACCATCCAAAATGGCTTACGGCCATATCACATTGAATACACCGGTTCTCGCTCGATCACCAAAGTTAAGCAACGTTGAGTCTGGCCAGTACTTAGATGGGTGACCGCTTGGGAATACCAGGTGCTGTAAGCGTTTAGTGACAGAAGTTTGTTGTGGTGCAGTGGATATCGGCTCGGAGAGAGAAATCGGTGAGCCTAGTTCGAATTCCATTTGAATACTTTGCATTCACTTAAGCACTAATACCCTTGGGAAAGGTATTAATTCATCCCTTCCCTCCAGTTATGGGTTAAATAACGGTAAAACTTGGGGACCTTGCCCTTAAAAAAAATATTTTGATACTCAAAAAGAAAAAAGTATTACTAGACACAAAACTTATATAAAAACAACAATAAATTGTTGAAAGAAAAGGTATTACCAGCAATAAATAAAAATTTAGTTGGCATTAAATGACCAGCCGAGGTTGATATGCCATAAAAACAAAACAACCAACCAACTTTTATACCTAAGGAATGTGGGTTCTCTTTGTCTTTTTTTATAAATATTTTCATGGCAACTGTTCTGATAAGCTTTATCTCTTGATGCTGCAACTGTATGAACTTAAGCATATTATCAGATTGGCAGTTACAGTGATTTAGTGGAAGCTAGCTAGATGCATCTGGCTATTCTATTCTAATAGTTTCTTTTCTCCACTCCTTGCTTGCGGAACTCCCTCTTGATTTCTTGCTTCCCTGTAAATGCCACATCAAATGCTATGTCTTCTTGAACTGTTTTAATTTATTGTTTTTCTCTCCACTTCTCATTCTCTCCTCGTTCCTGTGTATGACAGTAAACTGCATCCGGCAGCAAGGCCTCTGATGGGAGTTTATGAGGAGTATGGGACCACCTCTTAATTGCTGTTGTTCTCAGGTCCACCCTGACCCGAAGTGGTAGCACCTGTTAGGATCTCAGCTCTGGGCAAATAGTTAACTCCCAAATTGTGGTTACTATAAAAGACTTTTATAGAAAGATATACATAAAATAAACTTTTATAGAAAAATAAAATAAACTTTTATAGAAAAATATATATTTTTGAAAACTCAAATTTAATATATATTTTTAATTTAATATATATTTTTAATATTATTTTAATATTTTTAATTTAATTTTTAATATTTTTTAATTTGATATATATTTTTGAAAACTCAAATTTAAAATTCATTCTCTCCTATTCATACTAACCCCTTCCATCTTAGGGGCATTATTGCCTTGCTTGGAATGAATTGATTAAAAAACTAAAATTTGTGTGATTTAATATGGAGTTTTATGTGACATATATACAGTCCAATGTATTTATGGAGGGTAAACAATATATGAATGATCCCAGCACAAAATTTTAGAAAATCTGCTAAACTAGAATTGCAAAGTCTTGAAGAACAAAGTTAAACAAACTCAAGCCTGGTTAGTGACGAGATGAGTGACCACTTATGAATCGCAGGTATGTTAAACAAGTCCTTGCTACTTAATTTAAAACATAAAACAACTGAATTTGATTGTCATTGTTTTCTATGACTTATCAACTCATTGAAGGTTATTTAAAGCCATAAATATTGTTAGATTGTAAGAATTTTATTTTATTTTATTTTTTGAAATAATGATAATTTAAGGAATAAGAATCATACTGATTGTCCCATATCCGGGGGGAGAAAAGGTGAGTCTCTACTTTTGAATATAATGAACCCAACTGGAATTGGAACTCGGCTGTCCAGTTAACAATTCTGAGTCATTATCCATTACAACACCTGCACATCCAAGCTTTCAACAACTGGTATTCCCAAGCAGTCATCCATCTAAGTACTGATTACTGTTTAACTTTGTTGATCATATGGTAACCAGTGTTTTAATGTGATATGTATATAAGTAATGCATTGTGGTGCAGTGGATATCGGCTTGGAACAAGAAATCGGGGAGCCAAATTCGAATTCCAGTTGAATTCATTGCATTCACTTACGCGCAAATACCCTTGGGAAAGGTATTAATTCGTCTCTTCCTTCCAGTTATAGGTTAAATAACAGGACAGATTGGGTTTTATAGCCTTGGTCGGCAACCAGTCTACCACAGAAAGCAATGGCAACCTACTGCGGGATAATCTTCTGCACAGTCAGTCATGTCTCTTTCGAAACATGATTGCCCAAGCGTGTATCACGTATGGCACTTAACTGACTGACTGAATATAATAACTGAAAACATGATTAAGGCATTTTCTGATCATAAAGTGAGGGATCAGTTTTATATTGTTATGAAGTAATAAACTGATCCCCCCCTATTTACTACTTAATAATATAATCCATATCTTCCGCATCAAGCTATGAGTAAAATAATAGAACAGATTGGGTTCTGTAGCCTTGGTCGGCAACCAGTCTACTGCAGAAAGCAATGGCAACCTACTGCGGGATAATCTTCTGCCCAGTCAGTCATGTCTCTTTCGAGACATGATCGCCCAAGCATGTTTCACATATGGCACTTAACTGACTGATATAAGTAATACATTTTTCAGTATAAAGTATGAAACAATTTTATTTTTGCATCGTAAAAACGATATTATTTCAGCCATTGAAAAATTTGGATGGATGTTTTTTTTCGCTTTAACTAATGTTCATCCAATATAAGTCACAAGAGCAGCTCAATGTAAAGGGTTACTGTGTGGAGTTGTATCAGCGTAGGAAAGAACAAGCATTAGGTGTTTGGCACTCAAGCAGAATTTAGAAGGAACTGGAAACCCAATCCTAAGCAGGAAACAGGAGATAAACCTCTAATATTCAAAATGTTGAGGAGGAGTGTGAACCGGATGATAGGTAGACCTTGTATACAAAATGTGATATGGTTATAATTCTTCCCTCCAGTTTTAATCTGTTTAAGGTGACATGAAACACTTATTAGAAACAGATTGCTTCTTTGTTTTTTATTGGAATTTAGTTTCTATTACCAAAAAAAACAACTTTGTCTTAACATTATATCTGTTAATAATCTGTTTTTGTGTCAGATGTCTATCAAAGTACTGAATTAATAAAGGCTTACTGTCCGTTTCAATTGATATTAGCCGAACTGCTGCACATGTGTGGGCTGTGTAAATGTAAACAGCACAAAAGACTAATGTAGATAATCAGGGCTCTCTAAAGATTCTCATTCTGTGAATTTCCATAATTCTTGGGAAATATAGTGATTTTCAACTTCTTCTCTACTCCTTTAATACCCCGTGTAGTCCTTCTCCTAGACTGGCTGTCAGTAGGGAGCCCAGTGTATGCCGTTACGTTTGAGGTAGTGGAGACAAGAACTAGAGAATACTTCTCAAGGGCATGCATTTAAAAGTAACAGTAAATCAGAATTTAAACCTGGTTTGTTGATTACATTTTTCATACTGATGAATGTTTTAATGTATTTGTTGACTAAATTGTACCTCTGATATGATAAATTTCGTAAACAACCTAATAAATATGTAGATAAATCAAGAAGATTATCACCTGATGTTAAATATAGCATTTTACATGAAGTTTTATTCCTCATTACTCCATAAATAAATCTTTCAATACGCTTCTGAACATTAAACAAATTCAGCTAATAGTTGAATTGTTCTGAATGATACACCTTCGCATATATATATCTCCACTGTGTGCTGATAGCTTAGAGGTAGACTCTTCGACTATTGTCAAATCAGTTGAGTTTCTATCCCAGCTGGAAGCAACTGGATGTCTAGCCATACTAATGAACTGTGAAACAGGACTCTCTGAGGATGACTATATATAAAAATTGTGCATTCAAAAATTCCCCATCTTGTGAGCGTTTAAAAAAAAATTACCATTACATAAGCATTCTTTATAAAAGACGGTAAAATCAGTTATTGCAAATCGTCTGAAGACACCACATAGTAGAAACCTAGGTCATGTAATAACTCGTTTACAAATGAAGAATGTTCAAAAGTTCTTCAATATAATTGTATTGAACACTTTAATACAAATGTGCACTGGTCTAATTTTATTATGACCAAAAACTAAGTAATTAAACATATACATAAATAAATAGGGCACCTCAGTGTGGTATAATGGTTAGCAAGCTTGTCTCGCTAGAATCATTATAACTGAGTAGTGAGTTCGATCATCACTGGGTGCTCCCTACTTTCAGCTGTGTGTTATGTCTAAGCTACGCTTAGAAAATCACCCTCCTCCAGGTTTGGGGGTTGGGCACAGGGCTAACAACCCTGTTCCATAAAAAACGGTTTGTTACGGAAACAGCAAAAATGCTGCCCTACACACCATTGGCTGTAACGGAAAAGTTTTTTTTATATATATAAATAATCACTTTCCTCCTGCCATAATGTCGCTTCCTTGTGCCTTTACTACAAATACTTTCATTGTAATTGTTTGGATAAACTCTTCACTATAATATCTAGACTTTATGAATTGAAGTGCAGTACTAGATTGGTGGAAAGGTCTCATCAGTTCATAGTTGAATGGCTAGATGCAACAGTAAGTTCTTTGCTTACAGTTTCTTATCTTGCACTTCTCACTTGTGGAACTCTCATCCAGCTGCTTGCATTCCAGTCAAAATTTGACCTTCAAAGACTTTAATGCAATGTCAGTTGTTATCTACTGTTTTCTTGATGACTCTTCTAGTATTCTCACTGTTTAATGATCTTTCTCATTTGTATTATTCTTTCACACTCAGTGACCCCACCTCCTTGCGTTGTAGTGGCTTTACGGCTTTACATTAAAAATACACAGTAGTTGAAAACTCATGAAAGTTATAACAATAGAAAAAGATTCAAAATAATGCTCAATAATATCAATGATGAACATGACCAACAATCTGCTGACTGTTTGGAAGAATTCCTATTGCTATAAAAAGAAATATCGACATCGTCAAAAAAAAAAAGAACCTTCATAATGGCTAACAAATTAAGCTAAATGTCAGTCAGTTAAATGCTATACGGGATTCGCGCTTAGGTGATCATGTCTCAAGTGACATGACTGACTGGGCAGAAGATTATCCCGCAGTAGGTTGCCATTACTTTCTGCGGTAGACTGGTTGCCGACCAAGGCTATAGAACACAATCTGTCCTGTTATTTGACTCATAGCTAGTGGGGGATCAGTTTATTACTTCATAACAATAGAAAACCGATCCCCCACTTTATGCCCAGTAGAAGCCTTTAATCATGTTCCCAACTATTATATTCAGTCAGTCAGTTAAGTGCCATACGTGATACACGCTTGGACGATCATGTCTCGAAAGAGACATGACTGACTGGGCAGAAGATTATCCCGCAGTAGGTTGCCATTACTTTCTGTGGTAGACTGGTTGCCGACCAAGGCTATAGAATTCAATCTGTCCTGTTATTTAACCCATAACTGGAAGGAAGTGACAGATTAATACCTTTCCCAAGGGTATTTGCGTGTAAGTGAATGCAATGAATTCGACTGGAATTCGAACTCGGCTCCCCGATTTCTCATTCCGAGCCAATATCCAATGCACCACAAATGTACTTTAGTTTAAACTGTTATTACACAATTTATGTCCAAAAAAATAATCACTTGCATTAATGCAAGAAAAATATAATAAAAAGCTTAATCACTGTGCCTTTTAAGTTACTTTCAATAAAACCTGTATAAAAGCGTAACTGCTATCAAAATACACAATATCTATTTAGTTATTGGTCTTCGTTCTTATATTTTTACCTTTCATTATTTGTTTTATCAGGAGTTTATTTTTGTCCTTAGAATATTAAATAATACAAATTGCTAATATTTGTTTTTAGTTATAGTTCCAGTTTCAGAGCTCTGTTTTCCAAAGCCTTCTCAGGTTGCAAGAATTGGTTATTTTAATCTGTATTTCTGAAGATCAATGAGTACCTCTTGTTGTATTCTTGGACACAGACTGCAGCATTTTTAAGCAACAAACACCTTTAGAATGTTCTGCTTAAAAATAATATTGTGTTATTACTCTGAATAAAAACAAATTTAGAGTTTCTCACTTACTTGCCATGTTTTCATAGCTGATTTTTTTTTAATTCAGAACTTTTTTTTTTAACTCAAAACAGGCAGGTCAGATTCCTTGCAGATTTAACCCATTAAATACCTATTTAATTAATTAGTAGGTTAAATAAAGTAAAATAACGAACATTTACCAATTAATTTTGGTTTTTATTCTAGTCTTTTGCTTAAATTTAAAAGTGTTCATGCTTAACTGAAGGATTAATTTTGTTTTTCTAACCAAAATTTCACTGCCTGGACTTTAACTAAGTTAAAACTTAGCAAGTCACCATCATTTTTTTTCAATTGGAGTAGATAGACTAAACTATCGCCCAGTTCACACTCCACCCACGTCTATTGAACAGGTGAAGAGGCTCATCTTTTGTTTCCTGTTTAGGATGTGGTTTCTGGTTTTCTCTTTTCCAATCTTTTCACTATTACGTAGCCCCCTGCGCATCAGTGGCGTTTTCGCCTTGCTTGGGGTGATATGATTTAAAAATAAATAAAATAAAATAAAAATCTGATATTATGAAAAAGAATCAACGACAACAGCCATACAGTTTGTTAGATTTAGTATTTCTGAAATATACCTCATAGGGTAAATTGATGCTGACAAGTTCTGAAGGAAAAGATGTAGTATATGGTGATGACTTTTCATTAGCCAATAAATTAGTGAGAATAGTGAGAAAAGTATTGGTCCACTCTGCACAAAATGGGGAATTTCTCTCTCATTACACACACTCTGTCACTGACAACTAGTCAGCAAAATTTTCTCATTGGAGACAATAAAAGTAGCCAATACAAACCATCTGTATTTGTCTATATTTTTGAGATGAGGTAGTATTTACATTATTTGGACTGTTGTCGTCATCTTTGATGCCATTTGTTTCAGACTTTGTATGCTTGGGCTTCTTCAGGTGCTAGGAATTTTGAACCGAACCCTTTATTACAATCACTAGGGTATATAAACTCTGTTCCTTGCGTAATTGTAATAAAGGGTTCGGTTCAAAATTCCTAGCACCTGAAGAAGGCCGGAGTGTACAACATCTGAAACAAATAGCAACAAAGATGACAATAATAGTCCGAATAATGGAAATACAGTCTAACTGTATTCCATTATTTATTGCTATTGAGAAAAACCTCTCTGATCGTGAAAATATGGTTAATTTGATTTTTCAGTAAGAAACGGCGAGTTTGATCAAGCCCCATCCCTAACCACATATAATGTCATGACTATGCTGCATGTAAAATCTATTTAAATAGATTATCTAAATCTAATCTAAACTTATTTATAAATGGAACTTTGTCTGTGTGTGTGTGGGTGTCCCTTACCTATAGACTCCGAAACAGCTGAACCGATTTTCTTGAAAATTGACACAGTTGTACTATATGCGTCTGCGAGTGTTTTTAGCTAGGTTTTGTGTCGAGGTACCCCCGATAAATACGGAAAATCGATAATTAAAAAAATCAGGTTATAGAAGGAGTGGTCCGATTTTACTCAAATTTGATACACTTATAGACAAAGACACAAGAAACGATAATCAGAAGTTTCAAGGTTGCAGTTCTTACAATAGTGCAGAAAATTGATAAAATATATATATAATACAGTTTATGACAAAAAACCTTATTTGATAGCAATACAAGAAAATCAAAATTTGACTTACGTCCATTTTTCTTTCAGTCTACGGCTTCACTTTAACTGGAAATAACTATTGCTTTTTAGTCTTTTGTGCCAACGTCCAAAGAGTCTGAGCTCCAGGACCATGGATTAGTTTTAAAGCTTTCATTATACCCAAGCAACGCCGGGCTATACTGCTAGTTCTGACATAAGAGCAAAGTAGGAAAATAAACTTTTATATCACCAATTAAGAAAGAACTTGAAAATGAGTCTTTCCAGTTCTGGCTTTTCTCTGGCCTTGAATGTCAATATGCAATCACATCACTCAGAAATCTTGTCATTTATTAAATTTGTATTGATGAACTGACTACAGAATCCTGTCCCTTCAGCTAATGAAACATTTTTTTTCTTTTATGAATTTCCTTTCCTTGATTCATAGAATAAGAAATGTACTGATTGAGAGTTGGATGATATAAAGATCAGAAAATGGAAGAAGATAAAACCAGCAATAAATGTTCAAAGGAAATATGTTTCGCATATCACTACAATTATTTATTCTTTATTGATATTGACTTGCTATAAAATCCTGTCCCATCATCTGATTGGGGCTTTTTTTTTCTTTCATGAGAATTTCATAGGGCACCAACACAAAACAGTTGAAGGGGGACTGGCCCACCTGGATCATGGTGATTCCATTAACAAAATTAGATTTCTGTATTACATATGTGGAATTTCTTTATTTAGTCATTGGGAATGTGATGGTCACATAGCAAATAAGCTTACTCAAACTTATTCTCATTACTGAAAGAGTAACCCAATGGAAAAGTTTACTTTCAGGTAACTGCAGTAAGATCCGCTATGATTGGTTGACATATTATATCATTATTGTATTTATTTTCTTGCACAATAGTGGTGTAAGACAAGGATGTGTCTTCTCACCTGATTTGTTCAACTTGTACAACGAAACAATTCTGAGAGAGACGTCCTCCCAGGATTTGTATTTGGTTGCCACAATCTCAGCAATATAAGCTACGCAGATGATACAGTGCTGATAAAAGACACCGAAAGAAAAATACAGGACCTCTTACAGATGGTAGCAAGGGAAAGTGAGGAGAAAGGGCTAAACATAAACTTCAAGAAAACCAAATGCATCGACATCAATTAAGAGGATCCCAAAATGCCATCTACAATTTGGGGACACTTTTAACCACTTTTGTCCCCAGGGTGGTTATCCTGGTCACGGGAACGTATATTTAACACTTCCACTTTATGGTCCTATTCTGGTCAATGTGCACCAGGTTTAACTCTTCCACCCTGGCCCCTCAACCTCTGGCGTTTTCCTCTTAGGTTTGAAGTGTCTATTCAGTCTTAACCGAACTCAAGAAGTTGGCCAAGGTTCCTGAGCATCCGTAGGTCAGTCAACCAGCCCACTGGTTTAAATCTGCTTTCTGCCCATGCTGTGATCATTAGATCCAGAAAGCAGAAGTGTTGTTCGTTCACGGTTGACTGAAGATGTAGACATGACTGGGGAGTCGATGTTAAACATTTAGAATACAGTAAAAAAAAGAGAAAGGAAAAAAATAATGTCCATAGAAAGCCGAACAAACAACTGTTCAGTGGCTGCTCTGTTAATATCTTTTATATACAAGAATAGAATAGAAAAAGAAAAAGGTTACAGAAAGTAAGGGTTTTTTAGCATAACAATTCACACACTGGATTCCAGACACACAGAGAGAGAGAGTGTGTATTTTTTTTTTTTTTTTTATAAGCGTTTCACCCCGAGCAAGGCATGTCACTGCCACTACTGTGCAGGGGGCTACGTAGAGTGGAGAAAGGCTGATTAAATATAGGAAATGACAGAGGGTGGGTGATAGGCGGGTGAGGATATTGAGAATGAGGGTTGGGTAGATGAGAGTGTTGTGAGAATAGTTGGGAGTTAGTGTGATAGGAGGTGTCTATTGACCCTACATTTAAACACCTGGAGATTGTAACTGTCGGGAAAGCAGACTTGTGGAAGGGAGTTCCACAGGCGGGAAGCGCGAGAAAAGAAGCTGTTGGAGTAGAATTTACGGTTACATCTTATTTGTTTAACTGTAAAAGGGTGGGACCTAGTTGCTAATCTAGTATCTCGTGTAAATTCGTGCTTAGGCGGCACCAGTGATCTAAGCTCATCGGAGCAGAAGCCATGAAAGTACTTGTAGAAGAGGCACAGGGAAGCTACATCACGCCAGTGTGAGAGCGGCTGCAGCCGGTCTGCCAAGTCAGTATCAACCACGTTACAGATCCTCCTTTGTATTTTGTCAAGAAGCCCAAGGAGAGCAGCAGGGGCACCCGACCAGATATGGCAGCAATATTCAATACACGGGCGGATGGTAGATTTGTATATGTGCAGAATAGTTTCAGGTGGGAAAAATTTCCGGGCCCTGCACAGGGAGCCCACTTTCATAGCAGCAGATTTGGCAATGGATTCAATGTAGTCATTCCATTTGAGGTCCGCCAAGAGTGTAAGGCCAAGGAGGTGTAGTATTTTACTCTCTGGGAGGCTAGCCTGTCCCATGCTAATGGGAGGTAGATGCGATTGTCTATGGTGGTTAGTTGATAACAGCTTTGTTTTGGAGGCATTGAAATTTACCAACCATTTCCTACCCCAGGTCACTACGGATTGGAGGTCCCTTTCAAGTGCGGCAGCGAGGTTCACTTTGTCGTCCAGACCTGGTTTCTAATCGATGCGGGAGTAGATTGTTGTGTCGTCGGCATACATGCCAACTTGGGATCTAATGGTGTTGGGGAGATCATTAATGTAGATCAGAAAGAGCGTGGGACCTAGGATAGAACCTTGAGGGACGCCCGCGTTCGTCTGGTAGTTTTGGGAGGCATGCCCATTTAATACCACCTTTAATGTGCGGTTAGAGGGGAAGGACTGGATGAGGTCAAACAGATGTCCAGTTATCCCATAGCTCCGCAGTTTGCACAAGAGGCCAGCATGCCAGACCCTGTCGAATGCTTTGGAGATATCCAAGGCAACGGTTCGGGCTTCACCATTCTTGTCGAGTGCCTGGTATATGTACTCGGTAATGGTCGTTAGCATATCAGCAGTAGACCTGGTGAAGCGAAACCCATACTGTTTGTCAGAGAGAAGCCCGTTGGTCATAAGGTGCTGAATCACCTCGGCGTTGATAATGGCTTCGAAAACTTTGCCAAAGATTGGAAGGAGACTAATAGGACGGTAATTGGCGGGGTCTGGGGGTTCGCCAGAATTCTTAAATATAGGTACTACGCAGGAGGACTTCCAACAGGCAGGAAAGCAGGAAGCAGATAGGCAGAGGTTATAGAGTTTAGAGAGGACAGAGGAGAGTTCTGGGGCACATTTCTTCAGTACTATGACTGGGATTCCGTCACCGCCGCTCGCTTTGTGTGGGTCAAGTTGCGCAATTATCTTGGCGACCAGCGAGGGTGAAATGTGGACGTTATTTAGTTGAGCCTTAGTTCTGGGTGGGAAGTCTGGTGTAGGTATTCCTAACGAGTCCAGTATGGTTCACTTGTTGTTAAATCATCTCAGAAGATATATAATTCTTTTCAACAATGTTCTCCAGACTCTTTGACAGAGTTCATTTTTCTCAAATAAAACGCTGGGACCATGGTGCTTTGCAAAGGTGCTGAATGGATGATGCAATTCCAATTGTCGTGCTAGTGACGAACGTTAAGTTTCATATACTTAGTGTTGTTTCAATGCAACTGCTGCAATGATAATATTTCTTAAAATTCTTGTTTCTGACTCGTCAACACTCTTACTTCAGTGCAGGGGATCCTGATCTCACACACAACCATACGCTTCCATGGTCGTGATCTGACTCTTTCATTCTTCAGCATTACGGCGCACTTATAGAGGGAAACCGGAGGGTTATAAGCCAGGCCACCATGCGCTTAATATGTATGTCTGGCTTAGTGAGCACTATTTTGATTTCATTTGAAAAATTATTTTGTTCATTTCCATTGTCTTCTGATGACCTAAATTAAATGGCACAACTTATGTTTACATCAGATTTCGCTATCAGTAAACAAATACCTGGTTTTACCTTGTCGTTCCAATTTACTCCAAATTTAATTTAATATTGCTATGTTTTGAAAGTAGAAATTCTGTTTAAAAAATTCTTAATAGAAATTAAGAAGAAAGAAACAAATGACATGACATTTTGAGCGTTTCAGCCTTCTTCGGGTGTCACGAATTTTGAATCTTTTGAACATGTGTATGTGTTTGACTCTTTCTCTCTCTCTGTCATACACTAAAATCAAACAGGTACAGAAATTTAAATACCTTTCAGAAAGGCATGAGTATTGAAATTGAATGTTACAAAGAAACTCAGAATTTGAACTTCCCCCCCACTGTGAACACTGAGGAGTGGATGACATAATTATCAGAAAAGCAAACTAAAAGTAAAAATCATCAATATTTTTTTTTTCTAGTAGTAGTAGTAAGCCACTCAATAGGGGCTTGAATGCACAGACGATTGCCTCTGAACGGCTTGCAGACATTGCAGCAGCTTGCACCATGCCATTGAAAGAGTAGTCACAAAGGCTGGGTAAAGGTTAAACCAACTGTTGCAGATAAAAAGATAATGATTGAATTAACGAGAACAATATGAGATCTTCATTCCATATTCCAGCCTTGTCTGTCATTAATGCAGAATAGAGTGCCAGGCAAGGATTGGTTTGTTAAGCCAAATCAAATGCTGCTTGCAAAACAACTGAATGCTTGACCAAACAGGGTGCTACCATTATCTCACAAGATAAATGGATACCTCCTCTTGCTGCTGCTACTACTACCACAACTACTACTACTACTACTACTAGGCATCCAACGGTAGTAGTAGTTAGCATTCTTAACTCAAGGAAAGAAGACACATTTTTTAGAAACTTCAAAAAATTAATGTATTTCAAGTTTAACTGAAAATATTGCTTAAAAGTAATATAATGATATAATATAATCTAAATTTATTTATAAATGGAACTTTGTCTGTTTGTGTGTGTGTGTCCATTACCTATAGACTCCGAAACATCTGAACCGATTTTCTTGATTTACACAGTTGTACTATAAGTGTCTGCGAGTGTTCTTAGCTAGGTTTTGTGTCGAGGTACCCCTGATAAATAGCAAAAATCGATAATCGAAAAAATTGAGTTATAGAAGGAGTGGTCCGATTTTAATCAAATTTGATACGCTCATAGACAAAGACATAAGAAATGATATTCAGAAGTTTAAAGGTTGCAGTTCTTAGAATAGTGCAGAAAATCGATAATATATATATATATATATATATATATATAAAAGGCAAGATGTTTGTGTGTCTGTTTATCTGCCTGTATGTCTGTATTTTTTTTCAGCCCTTTTATTTTAGTTTTTGTTTCGGGTTTGGCTCTAAGTAGATGTAATTGTAGTTCTTAGTCTCGGCCATGATACCATTTACTCAGAGGACTTATTTAGCCTTCAAAATTCAGTTTACGACGAAAAAACTTATTTGATATCGGTACCAGGAAATCAAAATTTGACTTACATCCATTCATTTTTCTTTCAGTCTACAGTTTCGCTTTAACTGGAAACAACTATTGTTTTTGAGTCTTTCGTGCCAACTGCTAGTTCACTATATTGTTTAAAAGGAAATATTTAAATCATATTCTGCATCTGAATACAATGATTTGTCCCTTTCAAATATGACACTTTGCTTGTTAGAATCATGGAATTGTGGTGCAGTAGATATTAACATATAATGAGAAATCATAGAGCTAAGTTCAAGTTTCTGTTAAATTTGTTGCATTCACTTATGCCCAAATATCTTTGGAAAAGGTATTAATCTGTCTCTTCTATTTCCAGCTGTGTGTTAAATAACAAGACAGATTGGGTTCTATAGCCTTGATTGGTAACCAATCTACTGCAGAAAGTAATGGCAACCTACTGCGAGAAAATCTTTTGCCCAGTCAGTCATGCCTCTTTTGAGACATGATCGCCCAAACATGCATCACATATGGCACTTGACAGTGAATAAAACTGGAACCCAAAATGATTATCTTCCCACAGGCAAAATGAAAAACGTTTTCTTTCTGATAAAATGACAACTGCAACACATATATAAAAAAAAAGTATACAACATATCTTTATTCACTTCTTTGGTGATACTGTTTGTGGAGTAGGGGGCTTGTTCAGGTCAATGGATCAGAACACATGCATTGAGACAGCTAATTTCTTTAACTGCTAAACTCTCTGCTGCTGCTGTCTGAATTCACTTAAATAGGCAACCTCATTGACACCTTCTACTGATCATCAAAACAAAATTCAGCTTGCCACCTGCATTCTACACTCAGTGGCATCCTAAAATAACTTTTAAAGGACTAGAAATAAACTGCACGAAAACCGAATGCATGGGCATCAGTAAAAGGGGCAGCCGAAAATGCCAAATACAGGTCGGAAATACCAGAATCAAGCAGGTACAAAAATTTAAATACCTGCGAAGCGTTATAACAGAAGACGGAAAGTGCGACGCAGAGATCCGAAGGCGAATTGGCATGGCGAAGGAAGCATTCCAGAAGTTGATAAAAGTATGAAGAAACAGGACAATTTCGCTAGAAACTAGGAAGAGAGTACTGGATTGCTACATACTGTCTGTCCTTCAATATGGCAGTGAATGCTGGACAATACCATCAAAGATGAAAGAAAAACTTGAAGCAACTGAAATGTGGTTCTACAGAAGGATGCTGCGAATATCATGGATCGAGCATGTGAGCAATGATGTGGTTTTGGAAATGATGGAAACAAAAAGGAAATTAATACTGAGTATCAGGAAGAGACAGCTGACGTCCCTGGGACACACAATGAGGAAGGAAGGCTTGGAGAATTTGATACTAACAGGCCAGATAGAGGGAAATAGGAAAGTAACGGGTAACATATTTGAAGGACCTAATCAGGGGGATGACAGAACGAGGATTGCATTGTGTAACAGGAGAAGGCGTACTCAGAGCCACCAGGGATAAGGAAAAGTGGAAGGCCATGATCGCCTACGTCCTGAAGGGACAAGGCACATAGAAGAAGAAGAATGCAAAATTGAAATACACTTCCAGATGAAATTCCACACCATCCAAGAATTAACAATACAACTGTCTAAAGTTTTACTCTTCACTTAAACCATTAATAACTTTATTAGTATGGCTCATTGTTTAAAACTATCATCAACCAAAATCCAGATTTTTATTGAGACAGAAATCCAATCATCTAGGCTAGTAGGTCCTAAATTTTACTTCAGGTTCCACCTTTGTAGCTAAAAACATTTCATGCCCACACTTAATATAAAAATATTACTTACCATTTCTTTTAAATTCTTGCTCATCAACCAAATGTCGCATTTTATGTTTTGTTATCTTCCAGTTGACTATAATATAACAAATTTTGTAAAGATATAATAATACATTAACAATTTAACAAAATGAGTTTGGCTATCAAGGAGAAATAAATCTGAATCTGTGAAAAACATTTTCACTGATGATTTTTTGGCAGTCTTTAACCTTTGTGCCCACAAAAGACATCAGTGTGTCAAAAAGGATGTGTTTTTTTTGTTTTTTTTTCCCCACTTGACACCCCTGTTATTTGAACTACCATCACTCCTCGGCAATGTTTCTTTTAAAAAGTGATAATTAGATTTATAATAAAATCGACACATGTGTAAGTGATTTTATACATTTTCTTTGTTTTTTGAGAATAGACATAAAAAATAATAAACACTATTTGTTAGACTCCTTATTTACACTATTTTTTCTTGGAATGGTTGATTTGAATGTTATAAAATGGTAAATAATACGAACTTCCTTAAAGTTGGTTCATATATTTTAATAATTCAATAAATGTTCATAAATTTATGAATAATAAATGGTTTTCATATTTATTTCTTTATAAGTTGGTAAATGATAAATGTTACATAGCATTAGTTTTAATAATGTTGTAAATATAAAATTATTCTGGTAAATAAACTTTTTAATAAAGAAATAATGTTTAATATATTTTGTAACTTCTCAAGAACAAGAAAATGTATAAATTCATTTTCATGCTATGTTTTGGTTTTATTACAATTCTGCTCTTCACTTGTTAAACCAATAAACATTGCTATAGAGTGAAATAATAGCAGTGTCAAAGGAAAAGCTATAATTTTTAGGCAGTGCTTCTTTTTTGTAGCATGAAGGTCAAAGGTAGCCAATTTTTTTATGACATTCTAAAAATCTAAGATATTAAATGTAACATGCTATAATAATAATAATAATAATATTGTCACATTTTAAAATTTGCAATATCATTAAAAAAAAATGTAGCTTTTAGCTGTTCACCCGAAACAAGGCCCAAGAATCCCTCAATGTAGATACCTCCACTAAAAACGTTTTATTTTCAATATGCATCTTATTATTAAGAGGAAAGACCAAAATATTTTGTTTTACTTTTAATAATTTTTAATCTTTTCTAACATCTTCAAAATTTTGGTTACAAATCTTTTGTTTCTTCATGAATGTTGTAACAGCTGACTTATGATATTTAACTGCCTTTTTTTTGCTAGAGTAACACATCGATTTGGAAATTCTTGCAAAAATGAAATAACTCAGATTTTAATTTCAAAATTTATTTCCAAATGAATTTTTTTTAAATATCTTGGTAAATATATATATATATATATATATATATATATATATTTAATTTTTAAATGAGTTATTTCGCTACCTTGGTTTCCACCATGAGTGGTTTCTTCAGGTGATTTTTAATAACTATTTTTAAGAACTATTTTAATAACTAGTTATTAAAAATCACCTGAAGAAACCACTCATGGTGGAAACCAAGGTAGCGAAATAACTCATTTAAAAATGAAATATATATATATATATATATATATATATATATATATATATATATATATATATTAGTCTGTTACTTCCACTTAATTAATTTCATTAGATTTCTAGAAATTAAATTCTGATCCCAAATTTTGTTTTATTCATTAAATGCAAGACTCCTTAAGAGAATATGTCATTATTTTTGTTTTTTTTTAGACAGTTACTGCATTCCTAAAAATCTGCTCTGAATAGTAAAAAACAAATAGCTGCAATAAAACAAATTATTTAATTAGATAAGCTTTTAATTGTTTTTATAAATAATATATATTAAAGACATTATTGTCTGAAGAAAAATCTTTTTTTCAATAATAATGAATTTTTACAAGAATTGTTTTTATTATAATAATTTATAAAATTTCAAAAATCTTTAAAATTCTTCAGAACTTTGATCGTTAGGGCATTAAGTCATTAAGTGAAGACTATATTTGCTAAGCAAACATTGCAAAGTTTAATACAAATCATCACACTCTAAGATTGTTAAAATAATTTTTTTGTGTGTGTGTTTAAAGGTGCCCATTTTGAAAGTATGGATGACCACATTATCAGAAAATAAGAATGATGACTCTGTAATCTAAGTCATATTAGATTAAAGAAAATATTTTCAACAATTTTAAGAGAACTTGGTACACAAAAATTATATAAAAGTGTTCAGGCATTTTCTTAAATAATGTTTTAACAGATAATGTCTCCATAGAACTAACCCTAACCCTAACATCTTATCAGTGCTTGTTCAGTGACTGACGAGCAATGACAAGTACATAGATCACCACTACTGTTTTAAAAATCTATTTCTCTCTTATTTTCAACTTTTAAAGTAAATATGTTTCAAGTCAGATTAATTCTACTTTAAATCTGCTAATATTCTCCAAATAAAGTTTCAGAAATTTATATTTTATTTTTGAAAGAATTTTTAATGAAAAAAATTACATTATGACTAAAAAAAATAGTTTTAATCAGTTTTTGTTTTTAGCTCCCAAAAAGTGAATCTATTCCAATATACTTTTTGTTTGAAATACGCTACAGAATATTTCGCTTGCTAACAATAGTAAATTTAATCCTTTAGCTTTCAATTAAAGCTAAAGTGAACGCTTCAAGAAAGCTTCTTGAATTTTTAAAATTCATTTTAAACCTTAAAACTCAAGGAAGACGGTTGCTAAATGCAGTTGTTGTATGAATGTGAGAAGGGAAGGTAGTTAATGGCTAACTAAAGACTTGAAGAGATTATATCTTTTATTGTTGTCGAAGGAACTTCCCTTCAGAAGAATCTGTCCAAATGAAAATTCATTCTTATTCCAAAGAGAATGACAATAGTTTACTGCATAATAAATTTGATATGTTCATATTTTCAAATTTAATGAAACCACTAAGGATCATGATTACACATTCTAATTTAACTCTTTATCATTCAACAAATTTGAACTTGTCCTGTAAATATCAACTCTCAATGGTCAACCCACTGTACCCTACACCATATATTCTCTGTCATAATGTGACAACATCATCACTAATAACACAGGAAGTCACGTAAAGAGTGAAATTTTGTCCATGTACTTCATCTTTAGTACATCTAAGCAGATGTGCATTGTGGTGCAGTAAATATCAGCTCGGAACGAGAAATTGGGGAGCCGAGTTCGAATTTCAGTTGAATTCATTGCATTCACTTACGCACAAATACCCTTGGGAAAGGTATTAATCCATCTCTTCCTTCCAGTTATGGGTAAAATAACAGGACAGATTGGGTTCTATAGCCTTGGCTGGCAACCAGTCTACTGCAGAAAGTAATGGCAACCTACTGCGAGATAATCTTCTGCCCAGTCAGTCATGTTTCTTTCGAGACATGATCGCCCAAGCGTGTTTCACGTATGGCACTTAACCGACTGACTACATCTCTTATCTCTGCGTTCGATTTTCAAAGAAAATACAATTTTGACAATCATTTTTTGGTAACGAGTAATCAAGCCTCACAACAAAATGGAGTCTGATTTTGAGCACTCATTTGAAGACATATATCACAGGTTATTCTTGGGAGAAAAATGAGAAGAAATGCAAAATGAATCAGATATTTCCATTTCTGATATTAATAATCATCGGTCTTAAAAAACCTGTTACAGAACTGTATACTGCTTTGTATTCAACATACCAATTTATCTTTCTTGTAATATTCACTCATTTTATGTGAATGAATAGGACTTATATTTATTGATCAGAATCAAAATTAGACCAGTACACAGTTGTATTAAAAACTGCTCAATGCATATATAATATAGAGCTTTTAAATATTTTCATTCAGAAATCAGCTGATTACACAATCTTAGTTTCAACTTTTTGCTACATTGGGGTGTCTTATTTTAACTCTTAATATAATATGAATATAAAAATAAATTAATATATATTAATATTAAATGCCTGTAGATACTGAAAAGTTGAAAGTAAGTTTGTGTAATTGACTGACTTCCAAATGAAATTTAAATATGTGTGTGTGGGGGGACAGGGGGGGTAAATTTATAGCAGCTCGGATTAAAGAATCTGAGAGCTAACTTCAAATTTCAGCCAAAATTCATTACATTCCCTTACATGCTAAAACTCTTGGGAAAGCTATGAATCTGTCTCTTCTCCCTCCAGCTATGGTTAAATAGCTGAACAGACTGGGTCCTATAGCCATAGATGATGACTGATTTAGGAGGGGGACAACTCTGTATTCAAAACTTGTGCAGAGGTGTTTGGGGAATTTGTAGTATACTGTAAACTAGTTACCTGTATTTGGCTCTTCCAAAAAGTGTGGTTGGTTCTGCTCCAATCTTCACACATATAATAAAATGATGTATGCTGATAATTTTGCGTTTGTTTCTAAGAACTAAGCTGCTTGACCTTCATGCATTATAAACGACGGATGGTTTTCTCTTTTCTAATCTTCTCACTGATTTTTTTTTTCAATTGGAGTAGATAGACTAAACTATCGCCCGGTTCACACTCCACCCACATCTATTGAACAGGTGAAGAGGCTCATCCCTTGTTTCCCGTTTAGGATGTGGTTTCCGGTTTTCTCTTTTCTAATCTTCTCACTCTAATGTAGTCCCCTGTACATCAGTGGTGTTACCACCTTGCTTGGGGTGATATGATTAAAAAAAAAAAAATCCTCTAGTGTGTGTGTGATGTGAATATTAAAGGGTTAGCTACAATCTCTATGCTAAACATTACAAATGAAGGTTGTGCTTTTCATTTAGAAACTGTTAATTTTATAGCAATTATTATTTTTTTTTATAATCGTGTCGCCCCAAGCAAGGCATTTTACTGCCACTGTTGTGCAGGGGTTACATAGAAGGAATGTCATGAGGAGTGAGAGGTTGCAGAGGGTGTCAGGAAGATAGTAGGAGAGGGAAGAGATTACTGATGAGAGTGGGGTGGACGAGGAGGAATGTTATGAGGAGTGAGAGGTTGCAGGGGGTGTCAGGAAGAGAGTAGGAGAGGGAAGAGATTACTGATGAGAGTGGGGTGGACGAGGAGGAATGTTATGAGGAGTGAGAGGTTGCAGGGGGTGTCAGGAAGAGAGTAGGAGAGGGAAGAGAGTATTGGTGAGAGTGGGGTGGGCAAGGAGGAATGTTATGAGGAGTGAGAGGTTGCAGGGGGTGTCAGGAAGAGAGTAGGAGAGGGAAGAGAGTACTGGTGAGAGTGGGGTGGGCAAGGAGGAATGTTATGAGGAGTGAGAGGTTGCAGGGGGTGTCAGGAAGAGAGTAGAAGAGGGAAGAGAGTACTGATGAGAGTTGGGTGGACGAGGAGGAATGTTATGAGGAGTGAGAGGTTGCAGGGGGTGTCAGGAAGAGAGTAGGAGAGAGAAGAGTACTGGTGAGAGTGGGGTGGAGGAGGAGGAATGTTATGAAGAGTGAGAGGTTGCAGGGGATGTTAGGAAGAGAGTATTGATGAGAGTGTGGTGGATGTAGAAAAGCATGAGAGAGAGGATGTAAGTTAGTGAGACAGGAGATGACTATTGACTTTATATTTAAATTCTTGGAGATTGTAACTGTCAGGAAAGCAAGTATGCGGAAGAGAATTCCACAGGCAGGAAGTGTGAGAAAAGAAGCTACTGGAGTAGAATTTGTATTTACAATTTATTGGTTTCATAGTAAAAGGGTGGGACCTAGTTGCTAATCTTGTGGCTCGAGTAAATTCGTATATAGGGGGTACCAGCAAGCTAAGTTCATCGGAGCAGAAACCCTGAAAGTATTTGTAGAAGAGACACAGGGAAGCCACACTGTGTCGGTGAGAAAGTGACTGTATCCTAGCTGCCAAGTCGGGATCGATCACATCACAGATTCTCCAATTTTAATGAATCATTGTGTTTCTTTTATACATTGCTGCAGATGCAAAGTTTCTTATGTGAACATTTGAAAAATTCTGCCATATATAAAGATTGGAACTATAAGAAAAGCTGTCTTGCCAGACAAGTGAAAATTAGTGTTGTGTTTCATTATTGCCCTGACTCATGCTTTTGAGACTCCAACACCACTTCATAGACTGTATCAACAAAGGTGGATTTCCTTTTTCTTTTTTACTTTATTATATTAGGGACAGTTGTGGTAGCATTGCTTCTCAGAGGAAGTAGATGTTAAGTGTGACACATGCTGACACCTTGGCTTAGCATACTGCCACCTGCTAGCTAACCTAGCAATTTAAATCTAGGAAGTATGTTGACTCTTCAAAATTCTTGCAGACGTCTGCTGTCTTCATACCATTTTGGTCTCGTGTACTAAATTTAGTCAAAGGCAACCCGTCTCTGTCAGTATTTTACATTCACATGGTTTTCTGACCAGTTGTTTGATATTCAGTGCCAATTTCCACTTATTGCTACCTTTTAATTTTTATATATACATCAGTGACTCCTTGTTCTGTATGGTCCTGGGTATGACGGTAAACTGCATCCGGCAGCAAGGCCTCTGATTGGGAGGTTGTGAGTAGCATGGAACCACCTCTTAATTGCTGTTATTCCCAGGTCTAACCTGACCCGGAGTGGTAGCACCTGTTAGGGTCTCAGCTATGGGTAAATAGTTAATCTCCAAACTGAAATCAAAATGCTATGAAAGTATTTACCAACAAAACTTTTTTTAATGAAAAATATTACCGACAAAACGTTTTTGAAGGAAAAATGTTACCAACAAAAATACGTGAAGGAAAAAAAATATTACTAGCAATACATCTAACTCTCAACGAAACCCACTTTACAAAGAAAGTATATTCTATTCATACAAATCCATTGTGAAAATCTTGTCAGCATTAAATGACCCATTGAGGTGTTGATTTGCCGTAAAACAAACCAAACCAAATCTTGTCCTGTATCTCTGCAAGGATTTGTTATGTTAACAATATATGATATGCAGATGACACAATGCTGATAGCCAACATAAGGAAACTACAAGACCTCCTACACAAGGTATCAAAGGAGAGCAAGAAGAAGGGACTAAACATAAACCACAAGCAAACTGAATGCATAGTCATTAGCAAAAAGAGGAACCAAAATGTCACTTACTGATCAGGGATACAAAAATCAAACAGTTACAGAAATTTAAACACCTGAGAAGGATTCTAACAGAACCCAAAATGTGTAACACTGAGATCCAAAGGTGCATTGGCACAACCAAAGACACATTTTAAAAGCTAAGCAGAGTATTAAGAGACAGGAAAATTTTGTTGGAAACAAAAAAAGGTTACTTGATTGTTATGTGATATCTGTTCACCTATATGACAGCGAATGCTGGACAGTCTTCTTGAAGATGAAAGAAAGACTTGAAGTAACAGAAATATGGTTATACAGAAGGATACTGAGGATGCCACAAACTGAACATGTGAGCAACAACCAGGTTTTGGACAATGGAAATAAAAAAGAAACTTATACTTAACATCAGAAATAGACAATTGAAGTTTCTGAGAGATGCAATGAGGAAGGACAGCTTGGAGAATCTGATACTCACAGGGTGGATAGAGGGAAAAAGATGAGAAAACAGTGCGTGACACACAAAATGGGCTTAAGAAAATGGATGGCAGAGTGGGGTTTGGGAGAAATAACATGATAAAATGTATTAAAAGTACAATAGACAGGAAGATGTGGAGGGTCGTGATAGCCTACATCCTGAAGAGATTTTACAAATCAACCATCTGTCCATGCATGGAATGCTGCTGTCATATATGATCAGGCGCCCCCTGTTCATCTCAGTTTTCTCGACAGGCTCCAAAGGAGAATCAGTAATGTGATAGGTACTGACTTGGCGGCTTGACTCACCAACGGGATTTGGCTTCCCTCTGTCTGTTCTATAAATATTTTCATGGCTTCTGTTCCAATGAACTTAAGTCACTGGTGCCCCTGCCACATGAGTTTACTCCTGCAACCAGACTGGCAACTGTGTCCCACCCATTCACAGATCAACCAAATGCAGCCAACTATTCTACTCCAGCAGCTTCTTTTCTTGCACTTCCTGCCTGTGGAACTCGCTTCCATATTCTTGCTTTCCTGATGGCTCCAATCTCAAGGAATTTAAATGCAATGTCAATATCCATCTCTTAACCACTTGACACCTTGAATATCTTCTTTTTTTTCTCTCTACCTTTGCAACTGTCATCACACCTGTATTCCCATCCTTATCTTGCTCCCTTCTCTGACATCCACTGTAGCTGGTTCATCTTTCTCTTTACTCTCCTCCTATCTAATTTTTTTCTCTTATGTAGCCCCCTGCACATCAGTGGTGTTACCACCTTGCTTGGTGTGAAATGATTAAAAAAAAAACATGAAAGAAGAAAGAAGTGATGTCAGCTTCAATTGAAGCATTCCAGAAGTTGAATAAGTATTAAGAAACAGGAAACTTTTGCTGGAAACAAAGAAGAGAGTACTGAATGTAATGTCGGTTCTTCAATATGGCAGAGAATGTTTGACAATATCTTCGAAGATGAAGGTAAAACTTGAAGCAGCTGAAATGTGGTTCTACAGAAGGATGCTGCGAATATCATGGACAGAGCATGTGAGCAATGATGAGCTTTGGAAATGATTGAAATGAAAGGAAAATTAATATTGAGCATCAAGAAGAGACAACTGAAGTTCCTGGAACATGCAATGAGGAAGGAGAGCTTGGAGAACCTTATACTGACTGGACAGATAGAGGAAAAAAGAGACAGTGGAAAGCAGCAGATAATATATTTGAAGGACCTAATCAATTGGATGATGGAACGAGGGTTGCTTGGTGTTACAGGAGAATGCCTGCCAAGAGCCACCAGAGATAGGGAGATGTGGAAAGCCATGATTGCCTACGTCCAGAAGAAGGAATGGCAGGTTTAACTAACTTGAAGAAACAATTTCTTTTGAATAACAAACTTCTATGATTTACCTCATTGATCCGAATTTACAAATGACATAAAATTGGTAATGTAGCAGCATAAACGTGATTTAAGCCAAAAGATTTGTCAAACTGTTTTGAAGGGAAATTTTTTTGACATAATTCCAAAACTGCTGTAATGCTAAATATTTTCTCATTAATCAATAATAAGTACATTTGTTCTTTGAAGTTGAATGTTTAATGAATTTAACAAAAACCATCAACCATCTTAACAACAGTTTGTCATCAGATGTTAATAATAGGTTCAAATGAGGCTTATGAAATAAATAATTAAATCACTGGATTTTTAGTTTGTGATACGTCACTGAAATTTATAACCATGTTATCAGTCCCCACCTTCAATTACATTTCTACTGTGATAACGTACAAGGTAACCAAAAAAGTTCTGTCCATTTTTTGATTAGTCATTGAATGAAGTTGAAATATATACAAAATGAATGTAGCAATTGTTTTCAAATTCAGAAAGCTGGAAGTAAGAACATCAGACGTTATAAAAAACACGCATACCATGCCCGGCCATCAGTTATAAACTAGGCAGCTGTGAAAAGGATGGCAGTGTCTAGAGATCTTGTTCGGGGCTGTTTGCTTTATGACTTCAAAGTGGGCTTATCAGCAGCTGCATCAAGTCGCTGCATATGTCAAGCATTTGGGGATAGTGCTGTGCATGAATGTACTGCAAGGCGTTGGTTTTGAAAATTCAAGTCAAGAGATTTGTCTTTCCATGATGAATTTTGCAGTAAATGACCACAGGTCTTGAATGACGGAGTCCAGAAGGCAGCCATTGAAAAGGACAGTAGTCTAACGTGTGATGAACTTGCAAGACAGTTCAACGTTTCCAATGGAACAGTTAGATTTCACCTACATCGTCTAGGTAAGACGTACAAACTGAGTAAGTGGGTTCCACAGATGCTGTTGAAGGTCCACAAGGGACAACATGTGACAGCCTGCGTATGGCTGCTTTCTCATCACTGTACCACATCCTTATTCAATCGAGTGCTTACCAGTGATGAAACGTGGGTTCTGTATGAAACTCCCAAGTGTTCCAGACATTGGTTGTCTTCTCAGGTCGTCAAGTGGTTCATTATGAACTGCTACCAATGGGCCAAACGGTCACTGGAGACCTATACTTGCAGCAATTGAAATGTGTGCAACAGGCATTGTGCCAGAAGGAGCCAGGACTGGAGAATTGCAAAGGTTAGCTTTTTTTCCCTGACAATGCCAGAAAGCATGTCGTGCGAGTGGTCAGGGATACCGTACAGCAACTTGAGTGGGAGACTTTGTGCCATACACCTTATTCACTTGACCTTGCGCCACCTCTTCCACTCCCTGGATAATAATCTTCATGGGAAATCCTTCACTAATTAAGCAGACTTGCACAAAGCCCTCATTGACTTCTTTGCGTCAAAATCCCCCAAGTTCTACCGCAAGAGCATTGAACAGCTGGAGACACATTGGCAGAAGGTGCTGGATGCCAATGACAATTACCTCGACAACTAAATATAAGTTACACGTACTGTGAAGCATTTTCTTTTTTCCTTTAAAAATGGACAGAAGTTTTTTATAGTTTCCTCGTGCCTTTTTCATAAATATATCATGCAATCAGCCTGGCAACAAGGTCCCACCCATTTACAGTTAGATCGACCAAATGCAGCCAACAATTCTACTTCAGCAGCTTCTTTTCTTACACTTGCCGCCTGTGGAACTCCCTTCCATATCCTTACTTTCCTGACTACTACAACCCTCAGGAATTTAAATGCAATGTCAATACCCATCTTTTATCCACTTGACTCCAGTTCTTTCTACATCACCCCGTATATCTTGTTCTTTTCATTTCTCTTTACCTTCGCAACTGTCTTCATACCTGCGTTCCCATCCTTCTCTTGCCCTATCTCTGACACACCCTGGAAATGATCTGTCTTTCTCATTACTTTCCTCCTGTCTAAACATTTACTCTTATGTAGCCCCCTGTGCATCAGCGGCAGTACTGCCTTGCTTGGGGTGAAATGATTAAAAAAAATGTTCATGACAGTTGTTCTGATGAGCTTTAATATTTCCTCTCTCAGTTCCGTTAATCTAATCATACTACTAGATTACAGTTAGTTCTCATCATGTTATTGTTGAAATAGCTAAATGCTACCGTAAGTTCTATTCTGATTGTTTCTTCTCTCACACTTATTGACCCATGGGATCTTCCACGAGCTTCTTACTTTCCTGTCAACTACAATCTTCAAACTTTCAAATGCAGTGTCAATCATCCTCTTGTCTCCTTGAATTCTGTTTCTTTTATTTCCTTTTACTTTAGTAATATTTTCTCAGTTTCCTTCACCGTCTTTCAGCCTCTGTAATTACCGTCTTTCAGCCTCTGTAATTACTTGCATTGTAATAGCTTTATAGCCTTGCTTAGGTTAACAACAAAATAAAACATTTTTTATCTTTTTTTTATCCAAAATAGTTTTGAAAAATCTTGAAGATACTAGTTTAATTAATGCAATTCTACCCTGTTGTCGTAATTAGGATGTAATTATTAATTTAATTATTATATAACTTATATAACTTAATTAATAATTATTAACTATAAATTATGAAAGATTTAACAAAGATGCGAAAAAGCCAAATCCTACTATCAGTCAATGCACTGCATATATAAACCATAAACATGCAGACACATGTGCAAACACACTTACAGGTACACATACACACACAGTCACTACAATTAACAACAGCAGTAGTAGCAAAGGATGACCATTCATTGAAAGGCATGGTCCATGAGCAGACGTGAAAACAAGCTCTCCTACCAATCTGAAGATGAGATTTTGATCTCAAAATATTAATGAATAATAAATAGGTAATATCCAACACCTTTTTCACCTTCCTTTATTTTACTAAACGCATTGTGATAGCCTTCAAAACCTACCCATATATGTAATTATTAATTACAGTTCGTTCAGAGAGTAATGAATTGATAATCTATTTTCAAACTTCATCTTTAGCAATTTTTGAATTGACATGGTTTCACTTTTCAATGTCGCTGGAAGTGACCAGGTTTCATTGATGTAATGTTTTGCTGTTGTAGACAAAATTCTAACCTGTCCTCATGCACTGTGAGTATCAAGTGGAATTTCAAAAACATTTCTTGAAGACTAACATACATTTTTTTTTTTGTTTAAAGCTACTCATCATTAGTGGATAAATATCTTTAAGTAAAAAGCTAAAGTGAATTTTTTTAAAGAGAATAAAAGGTAACTTATTCAGTGAGTCAGTTAAGTGCTATACATGATACACACTTTGGGCGATCATGTCTTTTTCGAGACATGACTGATTGGGCAGAAGATTATCCCACAGTAGGTTGCCATTGCTTTCTGTGGTAGACTGGTTGCCGACCAAGGCTATAGAACCCAGTCTGTCCTGTTATTTAACCCATAACTGGAAGGAATAGACGGACTAATACCTTTCCCAAGGGTATTTGCATGTAAGTGAATGCAATGAATGTGGCTGGAATTTGAACTCGGCTCCCCGACTTTGCATTCCAAGCCGATATCCAATGCACCACAATGCACATCCAAAAAGCTAAAGTGAATTTTTTTAAAGGGAATAAAAGGTGACTTATTACAAGTCAAGTTTTTCTGTTATTGAATGAATGATTTGAGGCAATTGTCAAGATAACAAATAATATTTCTCAGGTGTCTTCAAGCCTTTTTCACTAACAGATTCTCGGTTGTTGGTTTCATAATGTAATAACAGACTGGGTGGGTGCTAATGATGCAAAAATGGCAATACATAAAATCTGTATATAACAACAGACAAAATTCTTTCCTTATTGATTAGCATTGAGTGTTGGATAGGGAAACAAATAATCTATTGGGTCCTTGTCTTCCCTGAATCAAACCCTCTCACCAATTTTCAGCAACTGCATTTCCACTAAAATATAGTCTTAATATATTCGTTTTGTCTCTTTGCTTAGAAAATAGTAGATACCAACTGTTAACAGGCTTTTCCACAAGGGTTTCTAGACTGAAAATCAGAAAGTAAAGTAGGGAACGCTATCAATTTCATAATGTAAGCAATTGTGACACGATAACTAGGCGTATATTAAGGTGGATTTGTAAAATATGTATTTTATTATAATAGATTAAAAATAGAAAATGGTTAAGAATAGAAAAATAGTTTAAAAACATGTTTCATTGAACAAAAGTGAAGAAGAGGAAAAAATAAATAAATAAACACTTTTTCTTTTATAAGGAAATTTGTGGAAGAGAAAAGGGTATCAGATAAATGTTAAATCCTACCAGTCTTCCAATAAATATTTGACTAAGTGATTTGATGTGATAAAAAATAAAGTTTAGGAAATAGATTTTTGAGTGACCAGGTTAAAAACTGTCTTTACTGTATCTTGACCACACATTAAGAAAAGATAATAGAATTTTCCCTTTCTCCAGGCAATAAAAAAAACATCCTGCGGCCTTCACAGGAGGCTTTATAAAGATAAAAAGATAAATAAATCCTGGAAAATACTAAGGCTAAGTGCAGACTGAATGTCTACGGGAAGTTTACACATCAAAGGAAACAAAATTTAAGTACCTTGAAATTTTGGACTTACAGTCACCAATGTTTATCTTTTGTTTTAAGCTGATCATCTAGTGGACTTCTGATTATTTCAATATAAATACAAGTGATTTTTCCGAGCCAATCAGTTCAGTTCAGTTCAGCTGGGCGTGTGCTTAAAGTAGGGAAACTCCATTCGTCTGAGTCGGTCGGTTCGGCATTTGATCTCCATTAATTAGAGTTAGAACTGAGTGTCACATCGTCTGCCCCAACTGCAAGACTAACTCTAAACAAAATAAAGCATCGATTTAACTCATCCAAGTTGTGGAAGTTTGTTCCTTATAGTTGATCTTTACCCCCAGCTTGAGACTCCGACTTTTTCAACAAACCCCCGGCAACATCACAGCGTGGAGAACGGCCACCGGAGAAATCGTTCGGACCTTCCACTGGGGTGTTACACAATTATAGATCGGAGAAGATGTATTTAAAATTATTTATATCAGGACTATTGCCCTCAACTTCATTGTTATCACATTTTAGTCTTTCTCAGATGTATATTGATCGACAGGGAATTCTGGTTTGAACTTTGTAAATTGAGAAAGCACAGAGGGCACAACATCCAAAATACTGTGTTTATGACAAAGGTTAGAACAATATTCCTCACATAAATAATAGCAACTCTTTCCAGAAATTCAAACTGAAATCATTATTTAAACTGTTCAGATAGTTGCCCTCATCTTTGCTGCCAGGTTTACAATGTTTCGGCCATTATATGCTCTGGCCTTCTTCAGGTGCTAGGAATTTTGAACTGAACTCTTTATCTCGATCTCTGGGGGTATATAATTCTCATTCCATATGTGATGCCACTTCCAGGTGTCATGTAGTTTTCTCTCTTTAACTCAGCTCACTACAGACACATGGCCTAGTGGATACAAGTGTTGGTTAGTTTCAGTGACTTGACCCAAAGAGTTGTGAGTTCAATACCAGACTACAGCAGTAGTGAACAAATAAGTTAGAGAGTTGAGTTAAAGGGAGATAACTACATGGCATCGTGAAATGGCATATGGCATCACACATGGAATGAAAATGATATACTCCAGTGGTCAAAATAAAGGGTTCAGTTCAAAATTTCTAGCACCTGAAGAAGGCTGGAGTGAAGAAGGCCAAAACATTGTAAACATGGCAATAAAAATGAAGACAACACTTTGAACAGTGTAAATAATGTTAATACTACCTCATCTCAGATGTATAAACAAATACTGAAATTATATATAAAACATATTCTTGTATATATCAAATTTTGTTCAGTATTTGTCAATATTTCTTATATATATTTAAAGTCTTTTAGTTAAGAATCTACTTGTAATGTATAAAAATATCTAGATGGAATTCCTTAACAGCAATTGTTGTTCACAATATCTGGTAGAGGTATTTTTTTTTCTCATTCTGACAATTAGTTTATTCTTTTCCCATAAAGAGTTTTTATTTCTCATTAACACAATACTTGGAAATTGTTCATTATCGATGCTTTTTCTAAAATGTTTGAAACGACTATCAGTCTTAACAGTTGGTTATTCATTTATGTTAATGATCATAGCAAAAAATTTTTAAATTTACATTGTTTCATCAGGGTGTAGATAAGTTCTCAACCCAACCGAAAAAGCCAATCCAATAAAAATTCTGATGTTCTATCATTTGGTCTGTTTGTGAGTTAAACTCTGTGATGAATTGTGTTAGGTTGACAGTTAACAAGACATTTGCAGTTTTTTTTTTTTTTGTTTTAAAGAATTTCACCCCAAGCAAAGCAGGACAACCACTAGTGTGCAGGTGGTTGCAGTGAAAGGAAAGACTGGGTACAGTGGGTATTGAAGAAAGGATAAAAGATGAATGGGATTCAAGAAGATAGAAAAAAGCAGTTGATCTTGAATTAAATTTTTGAAGGTTGTAGCTATCAGGGAAGCAAGTACATGGAAGGGAGTTCCACTAGGAGGAAGAAGCTGTTTGATTAGAAGTGGCAGTTAGATTTAACTATTCTAATGGTAAAAGGGTGGGGCTTGGATTCCAATATAGTCAGTCAGTCAGTTAAGTGCCATACGTGAAACACACTTGGGTGATCATGTCTTTTTCGAGACATGACTGACTGGGCAGAAGATTGTCCCGCAGTAGGTTGCCATTGCTTTCTGCGGTAGACTGGTTGCCGACCAAGGCTATAGAACCCAATCTGTCCTGCTATTTAGCCCATAACTGGAGGGAAGAGACGGATTAATACCTTTCCCGAGGGTATTTGTGCGTAAGTGAATGCAATAGTAGCCCGCTTAAATTTACTGGGATGGGGCACCAGGGAAAAAGTCTCATCAAAACAGTTACCATGAAAATATTTGTAGAAAAGACAACCGCATTACAACTGCGATGTTGTTTTCTGTTTCTTCTCGTTTGACAGGACTACAACTCTTTCTTTTTAATTTAAAAAAAAATGTTTCCTCAGACATGATGAAATCCTTCTACCATACAGGCCCAGATCTAATTCTAAGTTTGGAATGATGTGTCCATGTCAGAAGTCAATGTAGTTGCGTCAAGTGAACTGCGTGTTTTAGGGGAATGATCATGAGACTGGGTCAGGTGCAAGATCAGTGTGGTGTTATATACAGGGTCAGTAATATTATGTAACACTCTTCAGGTATTAGATGTTGCTTATCGGAATCTTATCATACTTAATTTCAGAAAGATATTCAGTATCTCTTATCCATCTTCTATGTGCCATATCCTTTGAAGGTATTAGCAATCATGGCTCTCCACAATTTCCTGTCCTTTTTTGCTCATAATAATTTTTATCTTTTGTCTCTACTAAATCTCGTTTCACCAACTGTTTACTGAAACTTATGTGGTAGGTGATGCATTAATTCCCTCTGTCTCACTTGCCTTCTATCTGTCTTGTGAGTATCAAATTTTCTAAGCCCTTTTTTCTCATTATGTGCTCTAGAATTTTCAAATATCTTTTTTTAATGACAAGTTTTCATTTTGTTTCTAATTTCTCCAGAAATTTATCATTGCTTACATGTTAATTACATGATATTCTCAACATTCTTCTGTCGGAACATATCTCTGTTAAGTTTCCTCTTTATCTGTAATGGATAGGGCTTGGAGAACCTGATACTAACAGGTCAAATAGAGGTAAAAAGAGACAGAGGAAAGCAGTAGATAACATATTTGAAAGGCCTGAGCATGTGGGTGACAGATCAGCGGTTGTGTGGTGTAACAGGGGAAAGTGTGCTAAGTGCCACCAAGAATAGGGAGGCGTGGAAGGCCATGATCGCCTACATCCTTAAAGGAAGAGTCACATAGCAGAAGAAGTAATGGCTAGTCCAGTATTCACTGCTATATAGGGATGACTGATATTACGTAACAGTTCAATACTCTTTCCATTATTTCTAATTAAAATTTTTTCTGCTTCTTAATACTTTTCTTAGCTTTTGAAAATTATCTTTCACTATCCTATGTGCAGTTTCAGATTCAGTGTCACCTTTTCAGTCCTCGGTTAAAAAAAATTCTAGATATTTAAATTGTTGTACATGTTTGATTTTGGTCTCTTTAACTGCATGTTGGGATGTTCCTTTTGCTAAACAAATGCCTAATTCTCTTATATATCTTGCACTTCTTTTTCAGTCTTTGTCATCTGTAACTTTGATAAAATATGGTGTCCAATTTGTTGAGAAATCATCTTCCTTGATTCTTCCTTGGTACAATCAGCATCATTTGGTGTCTGTAAGGGTCTTTAACTTTCCGGATGTAGGTCCTGATCAGGAAAAGAAACTCAAGGAGTCAATTATGCCAAGGTAAGGTTTATATCACAGATATGCATTGTGGTGCAATGGATATCGACTCCGAACGAGAAATCGGAGTGCCAAGTTGGAATTCCAGTTGAATTCCTTGCATTCACTTACGCGCAAATATCCTTGGGAAAGGTATTAATCTGTCTCTTCCCTCCAGTTTTGGGTTAAATAACAGACAGATTGAGTTCTATAGCCTTGGCTCGTAACAGTCTACTGTAGAAAGCAATAGCAACCTACTGCGGATAATCTTCTGCCCAGTCAGTCATGTCTGTTTCAAGACTTGATTGCCAAGTGTGCATCACGTATGGCACTTAACTGACTGACTGAAGGCTTATATCACAGTCAGGTGTGAATATTTGCTTAATGGAGTGCTGAGTTATTATTTTGTGGGCTGCTGAAATTAAACATTTTCATTATTCTACAGTTTGGAGACTAGTATCTTAGTTTTTGTTGTTTTGAGCTCATTTTAACTAATATATAGGTTTGTAGCCTAATTGAGAGAAAATCATTTATTTTACAAAACAATTTATTTTACAAAACAAATATTCCTTTTCTGATGTTGTCTCCTTTTTTGTCACTGCACTTAATTCAATAGTGAATTGCATAAATCAAGCAATATACAGTGAAATTTAATTTCAAAATTTGGCTAATAACATATGTGTCAGGCTTTGGATTTATTGATACGGCTTCGTATATTCCTCATCTTTCCCTAAGTGTGTCATTTTAGTCATAGTAACAGAAAGGATGGTCTGTGAATTTGTTTCAAAATTAGTTTGACACCATGGACCTTCTGTTACTTCCTTGGCCCATCAAGAAAGTTCTCATCTTTTAAAAGGTCAGTCAGTTAAGTGCTGTACGTGATACAAACTTGGGCGATCATGTCTCTTTCGAGACATGACTGAGCTGAAAGGTTTTTCTGCAGTAGGTTATCATTACTTTCTGCAGTGAACTGGTTGCCAACCAACGCTATAGAATTCAATCTGTCCTATTATTTGACCCATAACTGGAGCAAAGAGACAGATTAATACCTTTCTCAAGGGTGTCTGTGCATAAGTGAATGCAGTGAATTCAACTGGAATTCTATCACGGCTCTCTGATTTCTTGTTCCAAGTCGATATCCACTGCCCCACAAAGGTATCACAGTAAAAAAAAAAATACTCATTGCCAAATTAGAGTGATTTTCTTTTTTCTATTCTTATCCTTCTTGGAAAAGGCATGAGTCCAGCCTTAAGTCAAGTCAGTGATCACTCACTGCTGAAAAGTCTCTCTCTCCCATTTATGGTGTTTTAGCCATAAAGTCAATACTCATCTACTAACCACTGGGTCTAGCTCTCTCCCCACCCCTGTATAACCTTCCTTTCTCTCCACCTATGTATCTGTCATCGCACCTGCTTTCTCAGCTTTCTATTGTTCCTTTCTAACTAGTTTGTACTCCTCACTCTTTTCTAATTAATCTTTTTACATTTATGTAGCCCCCTTGCACATCAGTGGCATTTCTGCCTTGCTTGGGGTGAAATGATTAAAAAAAATAAATAAATAAATAAAACAGTTGAGTTAAGGAAAGGCTACTGAAAATGAAAATAAGCAACCTGCAGCTTAGCAACTGCTTGCACTCTCTGACATCAAGTCTAAAAACTTAACTCTGTGGCACAGCCTTTGTAGTATCTGGATATAGAAAGTAGATCATTACTTAAACATTTCTAGAAGAAGAACATGAACAAAGATTACTAGAGAGAAGTCAGAATAATGTAAATACAATTTTTATTTTAAAAAAAAAAGAAAATACTAACATGGTTGCATGTAAATACTAAAATGTGTTGCATGCCTTCCTTCTGACCTTGAAAAGAAAAACTAGCGGATGTTAGGGAGTCTCTCTTCAAATACAAATCTAACATGTTGCAAAAGACTTTGCCAACCACGTCAGGAATACATTTTCTCTCCATGGTGTCTCCCAAAAAAATTTTTTCTCTGTAAAGGCAGCTTTTCAAAAATAGAAAGTATGATCCTAATTCAGTCAGTTAAGTGCCATACGTGATACATGCTTGGGCGATCATGTCTCGAAAGAGACATGACTGACTGGGCAGAAGATTATCCTGCAGTAGGTTGTCATTACTTTCTGCAGTAGACTGGTTGCCAGCCAAGTCTATAGAACCTAATCTGTCTTGTTATTTAACCCATAACTAGAGGGAAGAGACGGATTAATACCTTTCCAAAGGGTATTTGTGCATATGTGAATGCAAAGAAATTCAAACTAATTGATCCTAATTACAAAGAGAAAAACCTTAAAAACATTGAAAATGTCCAAAATGAATAAAAAAGTTTGAATTGTTAAACAACTTAAGACTGCTATAAATGTTTGTTCTCATCTAATTGGACATTTTCTACTCTTAACCCAGGGCGAAAATAAGTGAAACTCTGGAAATATTTACTTGATGTTCTAATTTTTAGAGAATGCTGTTTCATATTAGGTAGCTGAAGACGAATTGATCATCTAAAAATGTTTAGCTAAAATAGATTCCATAATTTATTAAATAAAAGGGTTAAATAAAATAAATACATTTCTTAATTACATGTCTACAGTTGACAGGAATCAATTATTAAAAAAAATTATTATTCATTTATTGAAAAAAAAAAAACAATTTTTACAACGGATATTGTCTGAATTCTGCCGAACCCTTTATTTCAGATCATCTCCTGCTGGTCTTTTTGGTTGGGCTGCTGCTTCAGCCACTGATACAGAAGTTGTCCTGACAAACTCAGAAATTGATGCTATGGCCATTTATCAAGGAACTCACATTTTAGGACTGGCTTTGCCCAAAAAAGGAACTATCTTACCAATTGAGGTAAGTTAACTTAAAATCTCTTATTATTGCTGTGAGTGTTTGTAGAATTTGAAATTCCCAAGAAATAGAAGGGAAGAGAGGCTGAGGAAAAATCAAGTAATCTACCAGAAGAGAGAGAGTAGTAGAAAGGATAATGGAGAAGCAGTGTTTGGTGCTAAAAAGGATAAGACGTGGTGGAAAATCTTCATTACCCACATCTTAATTGGACATAGTAAAAAAATGAGTAATGAATGGTTAGATGGAAGAAAAAGTTTGTTGACCAATTTCAAATTGCATCTGAGATATATGTTCATCATCACCCTTTTACAGTGAAACCGATGAAATGTAACCGCAATTTCTATTCCAACAGCTTCTTTCCTCGCACTTCCCGCCTGTGGAATTCCCTACCGCATGCTTGCTTCCCCGACGGCTACAACCTCCAGGAGTTTAAATGTAAGGTCAATAGACACCTCCTAACACACTGACTCACACCCACTCTCTTCAACTCTCTCCCTACGTACATCCTAAGTCACCTATCACCCTCCTTCTGACATTTCCTATACCCATTCGCTCTATGTAACCCCCTGTGCTATTGTGGCAAGGGAATTCCACAGGCGGGAAGTGCGAGAAAAAAAGCTGTTGGAGTAGAAATTGTGGTTACATTTCATCGGTTTTACTGTAAATCGGTGGGACCTAGTTGCCAATCTAGTATATCATGCAAATTTACACGTAGGGGGCACCAGTGATATAAGTTCATCAGAGAAGAAGCCTTGAAAGTAAGGAAAAAAAATCTAATAAGACCGAGAAAACCTTATTGGCTAGGAAGAAATCCCAGCATGTATTTGTATGTTTGATCTATGAATTTGGGGAGGGAGATATTTTTGAACTCATTTAGGTGATTGGAAACACCAGTATGCCTTGCGCAAGTAAACCTGGTGGAGCCCATTCCTCTCCGGGTTAGACCACAGCCAGTGTCCTCTGACTTGAAGGTTCACTTTGGTCCTAGACATTTATCTGTTAATTCTGTCGGTGCTAATTTTTGGGGGGAGAAAGCATGAAACCACCTCTTTGCATTCTATCTTATTTCCAGATATTTTCCTAAAAATCTTTTATCGCTAGCATAATTTAAAATCAATGAGAAAGAACTTCGACAACTCTCCCATAAATTGATTTTCATCCCAGCTAAAAATGAAACATAAACAAGCAGGCTTTCTTTCTGACAGTAAAGGGACAATGAATGAAAGATGAAAAGGCATGAACCATTGCACTCTGTTCTTTATAGTGATATAGAGCAAAAGAAAGACAAAAAAGAGGATCCAGCAGAAAATATTGTTGATCGTTTCGTTTAGTTTTAGCTAGATTCTTGCTACTATATATGATTAATCTTTTAATTTGTTGCAATCATTACTAAAGAGATTAAAGATAAAACCTCTATCTTAACAGTTTTGTCAACCTTATGCTAAAATATTTTCCATGAATAATGTAAAAATCTATAAACAAAACACAAACAAAATTGTTCGTATTATGTGTGATAAACAAAAATATTCAAAAAATTAAAATTAAATATACTAATTTGAATTTTCTATGAAGTATATTCAAAATTAACAAAGACAGGCAAAAAGATTTGAATGAATAAGTTAGAGAATGTGAAGATACAGGCAAAGGATGAGAAAAGAACATGAACATGAGATAATGGATAATCTTTGTTGTCAGAACCCATGAAATTTCTATTGATCCTGCTTGTTTTAATTCTTCTTATTATTATTCATATCATGTATTTTATCACAGTTGTTGTTGTTACTCTATTTCTTGGCTATTGTATTTAATACTAAATAAATGACGACTTCAAATGAGATTCAGAATTCTATTACATCCCTTAAGACCTGTCCCTTTAATATACAGAGATTTGATCCCTGAGATAACATGTTTATATTCCTGTTGGGTTTGTTAGATTCAAGCAAATCATCTTGAGAAAAATAAGAATCCATCTCTTCCCACCAGCTATGGGCTAAATAGTAGAACTTGAATCTGGAAAAGTCATTGTTATTCCCCAAAAAATTGTTAATGCAATATTCAATTGCAAAAAATATAAAGAAACTAGCAATATAGCCCAGCATTGCTCGGGTGTAATGAAAGCTTTAAAACTAATCCATGGTACTGTAGCTCAGACTCTTTGGACGTTGGCACAAAAGACTAAAAAGCAATAGTTGTTTCCAGTTAAAGCGAAACCGTAGACTGAAAGAAAAATGAATGGATGTAAGTCAAATTTTTATTTCCTTGTATCGATATCAAATAAGTTTTTTTCATTGTAAACTGAATTTTGAAGGCTAAATAAGTCCTCTGAGTAAATGGTATCATGGCTGAGACTACGAACTACAATTATACCTACTTAGAGCCGAACCTGAAGCAAAAACTAAAATAAAAGGGCTGAAAAAAATACAGACATACAGGCAGATAAACAGACACACCCAAACATCTTGCCTTTTATATATATATATATATATATATATATATATATATTTATATTATTGATTTTCTGCACTATTGTAAGAACTGCAACCTTGAAACTTCTGAATATCGTTTCTTATGTCTTTGTCTATGAGTGTATCAAATTTGATTAAAATCGGACGACTCCTTCTATAACCCGATTTTTTCGATTATTGATATTTATCGGGGGTACCTCGACACAAAACCTAACTAAGAACACTTGCAGGCGCTTATAGTACAACTGTGTAAATTTTCAAGAAAATCGGTTCAGCTGTTTTGGAGTCTATAGCTAACAGACACAGACAAAGTTCCGTTTATAAATAAGTTTAGATTTAGATTAATTTTAAAATCACAAATATGTTTCAGTTTTAAATTACTCACAAAAAGGTTGATAAGCTGTAAAAAAACAATATTGCTGAGTTAGCAAAGTTTTTGTTGAACCTGATTTTGATTCATCATCTTACTATACTTTCTGTCTGTTTATTCCATGCTGCAATGTTGGATTATTTTGGAAAAGTAATGATGTAAATTTTCTTTATATTGTATGTGATTAAACCTTTAATCTGTTGCAATTGTTATTAGAAAGATTAACAGATTTGGCAACCTACTTGTCTATGAATAATGAGTTTTTGAGGCCTATGGCTATATCACATTGAAACACTGATTCTTGTATGGTCACCAATACGATGGTTAGTACTTAGATAGGCTACCACATGAGAATACCAGGTGCTATAAGTTTTGACATGTAGATGATGTAATGAATAACAACTTGGAATTAGAGTTCCAATTCTGTTTGGGTTCATTACTTTCATTTAACATGCAACTACCCTTAGAAAAGGTATAAATCCACTTCTTCTTTCTACTCCAACTATGGGTTAATCAGTAGAATTTGTATTGGTAAATCCTTATCTCCAAAAATTCTTACAATCTACAAATATTTTATGGCTTTAAGTATCATGCAAATGGTTGATAACCCATCATGAACAAATCAGTCAATTTTGAGAATTTGAGTGTAAGCTTAAATATCATCTGAAGATACCTTTTTCTAAGATTTAATTTACTGGTTAAAGAATTGTTCCATGTAATGAGGTGATAAAAAATAAACTTCAACTTATGAAGGGCATTGGACTAAAGTGGATTAAAGTGTTGGTTTCATTTTGGAGGCATTGAAATTTACGAGCCAACTTCTTACCCCAATCCACCACTGAGTGGAGTTCCTTCTTGAGATCAGCAGCAAGGTTATGTTTGTCCGCCACACCAGATGTCTTACTGATACGGGAGTAGATGGTAACGTCATCTGTATAAATGCCTATTTTGGATTCGATAAATATGAAGAATAGAAAGAGAACCACCTGTCTGTGTAAATTAAATAAGTTTAGTTTGAAATACCCTCAGAGTTACCGGAAATGACAGACATTTAAAACAATAAAATAAAAAAATCAAATAAAAGTTGAATTTTTGATTCCTTTTTTTATTTTTGAAAGTAGTTCCAGAATAAATGCCATGCACTTAAGAAATATTGAAAGAAACATGGCACCAGTCCTTCATCCATTTGCATATCAAATATTTTTTGCCTTCCGTCAATTATCTTGTTTTTCTTTTCCAGATTCTTCCAATGTTAGAACAATTTAAAAAAATCACTTTGTGGCTTGGCAACGACTTGAGAACTTGGGACACAGCTAAACAGTTTGCAAAGAAACTGAATGAGAAACGCTGTTACCTGATCAGGTAGTAAATCACATCTTTTGCCCATTTTTTTTTTTTTTTCATTTCTGCCCCAAGGCAAATAAGCCACTAAGACACAAGGGGTTTACTGTGGATGAAAGAAACCAAGTGAGCATTATTGAGAAGGAAAGGCAATAAAAAGAACAAGATGACAATTGCATTTAAATTTTTGGAGATCATAGTTGATAGGAAAGCAAGAAACAAAAGTGAAAGAGAAGAAACTATCAGAATAGATCTTGAAATTTTGCAATTTCAACAGTAAAATGACGAGACGAAGCTGCCAATCTCATGCTATGCTTAAATTCAGAAAGTCAACGTACCAAAGGAAAGCTCATCAGAACAATTGCCTTATAAATATAGAAAAGAATTTTAACAAATAACAGAAACTGCATCACTTGAAGACTTCCAACAGCAGCAACAATTAAAATGGATAGCACATGCAACTTGTATCATGACATAGTAAAAATATTCATGTTCCAGACTACTAAAAGTTTAGGAAGTAAGTCTCTAACTAGAAAGAGCAATAACATTTAGTGGGCTTGACAAACCCAAACTGAATTCCAAATATTTCCTTATAAGAGAATGGTATCAAACCATTCTTCTTCTATGTGCCTTGTCCCTTCAGGACGTAGGCGATCATGGCCTTCCACATTTCCCTATCCCTGGTGGCTCTGAGCACGCCTTCTCCTGTTACACCATGCAACCCTCGTTCTATCATCTACTAGCTCAAGCCCATAAATCTGGAATATAAATGGATAGAAACTAGCATGGATGCAAAATGAGGGATCAGTTTATATATTGATTATGATATAGATTTGATCCCCCTCTTTATATCCACATTATAATTTCTTACAAACAGTTGGCATATATCTATGTGCCCTGTTCCTTCAAGACGTAGGCGATCATGGCCTTCCACGTTTCCCTATCCCTGGTGGCTCTGAGCATGCCTTCTCCTGTTACACCATGCAATCCTTGTTCCGTTATCCACCTGATTAGGTCCGTCAAATATGTTATCAGTTGCTTTTCCCCTGTTTCTTTTCCTCTATGTAGCCTGTTAGTATTAGATTCTCCAAGCCCTCCTTCCTCATTGCGTGTCCCAGGAACTTCAGCTGTCTCTTCTTGATGCTCAGTATTAATTTCCTTTTTGTTTCCATCATTTCCAAAACCTCATCATTGCTCACATGCTCGATCCATGATATTCGCAGCATCCTTCTAAACCATTACCATTACTTAATCATAATTTAGCTAATTTATTTGCTTACAATGCTTCTATTAAAAAGTTTTTCCGACTGACATCTTCACTTTCTCTAATTTTGTCAAAATGATTTGACTTCTTACTGGTCTTTAAAGTCTATTGCTTTTGACAGTTTTCAAAAGAAGGCCAAAGAAAAAGGGTAACAGCCTAAATGTTCGGACAAAAGCAAGAATAATGAGTATGCTTGTCAGAAAACCTCATCTCAAACATTTACACAAACTCATCAATTTTATATTTGAGCTATGTAACCATAAATTCTATGCTAACAGTTTCTTTTTTTTTTTTGCACTTCTCACCTCCATGCTTTCCAGCCAACTTTAATCTGCAAAAATTAAAATCCAATATCAATTGCTGTCTACTGACCTGATTACTTTTGTTCTAACTCTTTAGGAATATTTCTGTTCATAACACTTCCACACCTAGTGTTATAGTGGCTATACTGCCTTTCATGGGATGAACTCAGTTTTAAAAAAAGTACAGTTTTTTTCTTTGAGGATCTTGTTTTCTATTTAAAAATAACTTAGATATTTTACATTTTTTCAGACCGTCTACAGAGGCCCCATCACCAATTGAAGCCTTACAACAAAAAATGAATTTAAAGAAAATTCTTTCCAGTGCCCTTCCAGTGGTTCATGATTCAATCGTGTCTTTCCAGAAACTCAGGGATGATATCTATTCAGAATTGGCTCAATTAGAACAAGTGGCTGGTGTAAAGGTTGGTAGTTACTCAGCTAAGAATAAAAAAAAAGCTTTTCTACTGAGTATATTTCAGTTAATGTTAATTATTTTGTGCACTTAAAAATCTTAACCAAACAGTGAAACAATACTGCATTTTGGTTTTGCTTGTATCTATCTATCTAATCTAAATCTAAACTTATTTATAAATGGAACTTTGTCAGTGTGTGTGTGTGTGTCCATACCTATAGACTCCGAAATGGCTGAACCGATTTTCTTGAAAATTTACACAGCTAGGTTTTGTGTCGAGGTACCCCCGATAAATATCGAAAATCGAAAAAATTGGGTTATAGAAGGAGTGGTCCGATTTTAATCAAATTTGATATACTCATATACAAAGATATAAGAAACGATATTCAGAAGTTTCAAGGTTGCAGTTCTTACAATAGTGCAGAAAATCGATAATAGATATATATAAAAGGCAAGATTTTTTTTTTGTGTGTGTTTATCTGTCTGTATATCCTTTATACAAATCCACAATTTTTATCCGATTCTCACTAAACTTCACACAAATATTCTTTAGGCTGAGTCTGAGCTCCAGCACTATGGATTAGTTTTAAGGCTTTCATTAAACCCAAGCAACGCCGGGCTATACTGCTAGTCGTTAATAATTTCCATTTTTGTTTATCAACTTCATTCTTAAAATATAAAGTACAATTTTATTTCATTCAATTATATAATCACCATTATTTATAATGGTTTGTTTTTTATCACTTATAAGGCAGCTATTCAATCCTTGCTAATGTGAAAATTATTTTAATGAAATCTTGCATTTGAGAAAGTTTTCCACCTTGGAAATTTTGGATGATAGAGAAAGTATAGTAGAGCTGACCAAACTTTATTTTTTTTTACCCCCATTATTTGAATTAACTTTTATAGACATGTTATAGTTGCTGGGTGTATAAATGTGTATTTAGTGTTTTGTTGCAATTTAATATGAATTCTACATGAATTAATACCTTGACAATTTCACAGCACATCCAACATTATCTGGCTTCCATGCAGCTCAGCATTTGATGTTTATTGTGGACAATTATTTTTGTCTGCTGCCTTTGCAGTTGAACATTGTTGTATGTTAGTGTAATGCTAATTGATTTTTAGCTACCACATATGATTACAATTGATTGTATTTATATATATTAAATGTATGTGTGTATACAATATATGTATGCGTGTCAAACTTCAGATATAAATAAAAGAAAATAACTTAAATAGAAAGTTCTTGAGAATAAAACTATTGATTCTTGCCAAATTTTCACATTTTTTTAAATATTTCCTTCCTTAAATGAAATACTCTTTTCAAAACCCAACATACATGAGCATGATTTTTTAAATTAAGATAAAATATTTAACTCAGAATATTTTATTATTTAAAATAAATAAACGCATCAGTAAATTATCAAATTAAAAGAAAATAATAATGACATTACTAAATAAATAAAAATATATAAACAGATAAGAAAATAAAAATTCAACACTTATCTAATTTTGTTTTTTAGGCTTTAAATTACATCACTTAGCATCATCCATGGCTTATCATTTCCTTAGGCAGTTAGCTTTAAAAATATTTTGAAGCATTCTTTAATTTTAGATTGTGAAAACTAAGGAATATTTTTCCTCCACTTCTATTTATGAATATTTGTTGCAAAATAAAACTCTTACATTTACCTTGAAAATGTCTCATGAAACATGTTGGTTGAGAAAAGATTTAAAAATACTCTTTGTCTTTATTCCTATATATATATATATATATATATACATACACACACTACCAGCTATAATTATTAGGCCACCCCATTTTTTTTAAAAAAATGATGTATTTCATGCTATTTTTAATACTTATTGCCAAGTGGAGAATTCTAAAGGAAAATAAAATGGTTCTTTTCTTATTATTACTTTGCAAAATTTTACAATCCAAAGAAGCAAAAATGAACTCGTCCAAATCACCCCAAATTTTCTTCATTCTTCTGCATGCTGTCAGACTAGGAGGTGCTTTTATTAAATATTTATAAATTCATTTGATGCACATATTATTGTGCAGTATTAACAAAAGAACCATTCTATTTTCATTTACAAACACTGGGGTCGCCTAATAAATATGACCAATAGTGTGTGTGTGTGTGTGTGTGTGTGTGTATATATATATATATATATATATATACACACACACGGTATAATTCCTTCTTTTGCTATCTGAAGATAAAAAAAAGTTGTGAAGGAGTAAGAAAGCAGAAACATTTATTATTGCATTTTATGTTCTGTATTTTGTGATTTGCATTTTACATTAAGTACAGTTATTTTTGTTATATTGTGCCTTTTATTAAATTTGAATATATATATATATATATATATATATATATATATATATATATTCTGCCAACCATAAGTTTGGGACCACTTAGTTTTATTCTATAAAAGAAAGAAATAACAAATTTTGTCTTAGAAGAATAAATATAGATATATTTCATTGTTGCTCACACTTGTACAATAATTAAAACCAAAATTAACATAGAGTAATTTCAAATTTAATTAAAGTTAATTCATATTTTCTTTTCATCAAAGAAACCACCACGAGCCTTTATTACTGTAGAGCAAATCCTTGGCATTCTTTCTAATAACTTATTTTTATAAGTTGGTGAAAGTGATTTCCAAGCATCCTGCTAGCATTTAAACAACATTTGATCATTTTTAGGAAGTTAATTTTGAACTGTACGATAAATTTCATCCCTTATTCTCCTTCTTCGTGGTTTCATATCTGCTGCACAGCCTTTAAGCCCAGCAGAATGGAATCGTCTCTTAACAGTAGTAACAGATACTGGATGTTGCTGAGTAGAATTCATTTCAATTGTTAATTCTGGAGCAGTTTTGCTTCTATTCCTCTTGCCAAATATGATCAAGTGCCTATTCTCTCCAATAGATGTTACTCTGGTCCTACCAGATCTTTTTTCTGTCAATATTTAACTCCGTTTCACGAAGTTGATGAAGGCAATTATGCATGCCATTTTTTGATAGGTTTAATTTTTTAGCAATAACATGTTCAGAATATCCATTTATTCGAAAGAATTTCAACCTGAGCTCTTTTTTCGATGCTAATCTGTTTCTTACTTGCCATTTATACCATAGTAATATGGTTTATAAAAATAAATTATGCCGTAATTATAATATCTGAATTTTCGGCAAAAACTTGATCACAATAAGAGGAGTCAAGTTGCAAACTGAGTCAATGTTTACTTTAAAGTTGAAAAGAATACTTTTTTTATTTGACATCTGCATAAGAATAACAAAAATACAAACTCGGTGAATTTGATTCTGCTGAAAATTTTGGTGGTCCCAAACTTATGGTCGGTAGTGTATATATAACTGTGTGTGTGTGTGTGTATATATATATATATATATATATATATAAATTTAATTTGGTAATTCACCTGCAGTTTATAGTTTATGTGTTTATTTCTTTTTAAAAGTGGAAAAGATTTCCTGCCCTTAATAAATTGCTGAAGGGTCATCGGCGTGGTGAAATGACAATATTTACAGGCATGACTGGGACAGGCAAAACAACTTTTATGAGTGATTATTCTCTTGATCTTTGTATGCAAGGGGTAAGTTGTTGGAAACTATTTTCATATGATTTTTGTCATTGTTGGGTAGATGTTAGATATTCTTCACTCAATCAAATGATTTTTTTCTATCATTGACAAACTATAAACAAAACAGTATGGCTGCCTCAGTATTCTGCTGTGAATGTTTTTACTTTCTCCAGGATGGCTTCTATTTAAATGAATGCTTTCACTTTCTGTATTTCTCTAAAAGACTTGAATATTGATACTTATCAGTGGAAACCAAGACTGCAATCCTATTTGAGCCATATAGGACCCATCTCATCTTATCAAGACAACATTTGTGCATTAAATTTAGGCCTTCTACTTGTAACATGTAACCCTGCACAACCTGCTGTTTGGATGAGTATTTGACATACAAACCAGGTCCAACGCTATATTTCCTGCTGGTGAGTATGGTAGCTTGTTACTTCACTGGACAAGAAAACAAGACCAGTCAAAGGACAAATGAGCTTATTATAGGAACCAATAGCCAATACATACACACACACACACACACACACACATATATATATATATATATATATATATATATATATATATAATATATTTAAACATATAGTGTTAAATTGTAATGATGTTTAGTGCCAAAATTGCTGGTATTTTTTTTTTTGTTTTCAGTAGTTTATTGGTAGAAAGGCATTTTAGGCAAGCAGGTTTTTTGTCATAAGGTGCTCAATATTGAGATAGTTTAGGTGGTTTTATCTAAATCTAAACTTATTTATAAATGGAACTTTGTCTCTGTGTGTGTCCGTTAGCTATAGACTCCAAAACAGCTGAACCGATTTTCTTGAAAATTTACACTGTTGTACTATAAGCGTCTGCAACCTTTTAGGTTTTGTGTCGAGGTACCCCCGAATAAATATCAATAATCGAAAAAATTCGGGTTATAGAAGGAGTTGTCCGATTTTAATCAAATTTGATACACTCATAGACAAAAACATAAGAAACGATATTCAGAAGTTTCAAGGTTGCAGTTCTTACAATAGTGCAGAAAATCGATTATATATATATATATATATATAAAAGGCAAGATGTTTGTGTGTGTGTCTGTTTATCTGTCTGTATGTCTGTATTTTTTTCAGCCCTTTTATTTTAGTTTTTGCTTCGGGTTTGGTTCTAAATAAGTATAATTGTAGTTCTTAGTCTCAGCCATGATACCATTTACTCAGAGGACTTATTTAGCCTTCAAAATTCAGTTTCCGACGAAAAAGACTTATTTGATATCGATACCAGGAAATCAAAATTTGACTTACATCCATTCATTTTACTTTCAGTCTACGGTTTCGCTTTAACTGGAAATAACTATTCCTTTTTAGTTTTTTGTGCCAACGTCCAAAGAGTCTGAGCTCCAGGACCATGGATTTGTTTTAAAGCTTTCATTACATCCGAGTAACGCCGGGCTACCCTGCTAGTATCACAATAAAGCCTTCACATAACTTTGCACTTTTTATGACTGAAATATCACTGTTCAGCTAAGTGACAAACTTCTCCACATTGATTTTACATATGTGTGAGAGAAAGGGAGTCTTGGATGGGGTCTTATTTTTTGGTTGACAATCTTCCCACAGATGGTTTCTTGATAAAAAACATTCAATGTACTTTGGACAACCATGAATTTCTAAGTTGGACGTTAGGATGAGCATCTGGTCTCATAAAAATTTTTACCTGAAATCATTTAACACATCCTCATTCAGTTAGAATCCACCTTGCATTGCACAAGAATCATCCCAGTCCAACCTCAGCAAAAGAATATGATCTTTGTATAATTTGGCCCTTGGCTTGCAGTCACTAATTTTAATAGATTTCAGAACTGAAACTTTTTAAAACTCACCTTCCATTATAAATTTGGATTTTCAATTAATAAATTTTAATGTTGACATTCTGGTACATCATACCAGGTGAAGAGTAATAGTAGTAGCAATAGTAGATAAATAAAGGGTTCAGTTCAAATCTCCCTGAAGGTTACCCAGATCAAAAAGCACCTGCCTGATAAAGGCTGGAGAGCTCGATGGTCAAAACGTAACAAATATGAAGACAACAGTCTGCATTTATATAACATAAATAAATGACTGTTCCATGTTCTTTCAATGACATGGTCATACATTGCTCTCCACAACTTCCTCTTCTTTGTTAATCTTAGTATGCTTTGTCTTTTCTTCTTTATCTAGGTAGCTTACTCGCTGCTTTCCTTTGTTGCTTCTACCTTCAGTCAGTATTAAAATTTGGAGACAGTCCTCAAAATGTGTCCTCAAAATCTCAACTCTTCATCTTTTGCTTTCTAATTGAAAGTATCAGTCAGGTAGCATACATGATACATGCTTGGGCAATCATGTCTCAAAAGAGACATGACTGACTGGGCAGAAGATTATCCTGCAGTAGGTTGCCATTGCTTTCTGTCCTATTACTTAACCCATAACTGGAGGGAGAAGAGATAGATTATATTACATTATTATATTAAATAAAATTAGTGGGGGATCAGTTTATTACTTCATAACAATGTGACGATGCTCTCGGGTCATTAGTCGTGATGGCTTCAACAAAGTTGCTGCTCTTCAAATTGTTTATTACAACAGTGTTCCTCCTTGCCCACGGTGTGAATTTTGATCCCAAGGAAGGCATGTTGAAATCTTGCTAGCTGTATCTTTACCATGTCGGACACGCCTATACATTTGGGTTAATAAAAAAAAAAAAAGGCACCAAAAAAAAAGTAAATTTGATGACGCCTGGATAAGTTGCGGAAAGTCTTTATATACAAGTAAAAAAAAAAGCAAACAGAAATAGAATATAACAGTCGTCGAATTCCTATTCTTACAATGGAGTGAAAGTTTTGGTTTGAGATTAAAGAATATAGCAATCGTAGATTTCAAGTTTTTCACGGTTCAGAAAGTCTTATCAGGGTTTTTCACCAAAGTCTTACGGAAACAGCTAAAGATGGGTCTTTATGACAACAGCGTTATATTCGTCTTGTCTGCATTAGCCCAGCGTGGCAACAACTCCTATTTCCATTTGACTTTAATTCTTTCTCGGCTCTTTCTGTATTTTTATATCTTCAGCCAGGACTCTATTAGAGGTACATTATTTGACGTTAACTCTTTTAAGTTGGTCGACGGCGGGCTTCTCTTTACATCTTCATTTTTCATCTATGGGAAGCGGCCACTTTTCAGTCGTGGCTCCCGGTTGGGAACACTCCTCCCCCTCAGTCGTAACATCGCGGATGATCCCAGGCTCAGCTCCAGCTGACTAACAGCGCTTGGCTCTTTGTTTTTATGTCTGTCCCAAATTCTCTTGGGGCGTGCATGACAGACATGGGGTGTCTACACAAACCAAGTTTTTAACTAATGAGATTACTTTCAGCTCACATCATGAGGCTGAGTGATTTTATTCCCTTGGTTTAACCAATGAAATAGCAATATTTCTATTGATGTAATTTTTTTCTTCTTCCTTTTGATTCAACTGATTACATCAACAAATCTAGCTTTTAGGTTTATCAATCCCTTCCCAACGAGATTTATATTTTTTTAATTTTTCAAATTTACAAATCTTTTCCCAACGAATTCGGAAATCAAGGATCTGACTTTCTTTAACCTCATCAAAAGTTCCCGACAGTTGTGTTTTGACAACCGCTATTTTTCACTTCCACCAACCATAAAAACTCAAGGCTTCCAATGGTATCTGTCTTAGTTATACAATGGCGGCCAGTGATGACCTCGCCTGACCCACAGCTCACAGCTGCAAAAACATTTCTTCCTTTTATTCTCTTCAATTTTCAGCTAGTTTTTCAGATTTTACAAATTTTGTAATAAATTATCTGTTTTCAACTTCTCTCCTATTTGCGATTGACCATAAATGATTTTATCATCTATTTGGCTTATTTTCCTCTATTCATATTGAGGACTGACTGAATATAATAGTTGGAAACATAATTTAAACTTTTACTGGGTATAAAGTGGGGGATTGGTTTTCTATTGTTGCAACACTATTTTGGCATATGGGAAAAATATGATTTCCAATAATCTGCAGAATTAATAATACCACTAGTAATAATTTCTTTCACTCCGTCGTATTTCCACATGCAATATCATATCATATTTTTTCCATATGCCAAAATAGTGTTACAACAATAGAAAACCAATCCCCCACTTTATACCCAGTAAAAGTTTAAATTATGTTTCCAACTGTTATATTCAGTCAGTCAGTTAAGTGCTATACATGATACACGCTTGGACGATCATGTCTCGAAACAAACATGACTGACTGGGTAGAAGATTATCCTGCAGTAGGTTGTCATTGCTTTCTGTGGTAGACTGGTTGCCAACTAAGGCTATAGAACCCAATATGTCCTGCTATTTTGACTCACTCTTTGTAGTATTAGATGTAGCTATTCATTCAATGTAGTCATTCCACTTGAGGTCAACTGGGTGAGTGGAGCCTAGGAGACACAGTGTTGCTTTCGGGGAGACTAGCATGATCCATGATGATGGAAGGTAGGAAAGTTTCTCTATGGTGGTTAAAGGAGAGCAGCTTTGTTTTGAAAGCATTAAAATTTAAGAGCCATTTCTTACCCTAGTCTACCATAGATTGGAGGTCCTTTTCAAGAGCAGGCATGAAGTTTACTTTGTCAACCCTGGCAGATTTTTTATTGAGACAGGAGTAAATGGTGGTGTCATTTGCATAGATGCTTACTTGGGAATTGATTAGATCAGGAAAAAACTCCCTAGTCCAACATAGCAACCCAGCTTTCTTATCAGTAGATGTAGCTGTTGATTAGATGTATTCATTCCCCTTGAGATCAGCTGAGAGATTGAGGCCGAGGAGGAGCAGTGTATTGCTTTCGGGGAGACTAGCGTGATCCATGCTGATGGAAGGTAGGAAACTTTCTCTATGGTGGTTAAAAAGGAAGCTGCTTCGTTTTGGAAGCATTAAAATTTACAAGCCATTTCTTACTCAAATTGATCACAGATTGGACGTTTTTTTCCAAGAGCAAACTTTGTCAGTCCTGGCAGATTCTTTATTGAGATGGGAGTAAATGATAGTGTCATCTGCATAAATGCCTACTTAGAAACTGATTATATCATCACAATATAGTCTTCCTCTTATGAGTTAGTTTCAAAGCAGTTGCTGCAAAATTTGTTTCAAACTCACATCTCATAACAAGAAAGCTTGATGTGGTGATTTGAAATGCAAGTTCAAATTTTTCCTCTACTGTGAAAACATGTCATCTCCTAAAAGAAAATTTAATATGTTTAATAACGTCATAATACAGGTTATTTGTTTGCTTTTTCAGGTGAATACTCTCTGGGGAAGCTTTGAAATTCACAATGTTCGTCTTGCCAAAACAATGCTTTTGCAATATTCACAGTGAGTATGACTTGATTTTTACTACTTGTTACTAACAGTCCTGTGTTTTTTAGTCAGTTAACGAGTGCCATACATGCTTGGGAAATCATGTCTAAAAAGAGACATGACTGACTGAGCAGAAGAAGCTTTTTCTGTAGCAGTCTGCCATTACTTTCTGCAGTAAACAGGTTGTCAACCTAGGCTATAGAACCTACTCTATCCTGCTATTTAATCCATAGCTGGAGGGAGAAACAACTGATTGATATCTTTTGAAAGGGTATTTGCACTTAAGTGAATGCAACGAATTCAACTGGGTTTTGAACTCTGCTCTTCAGTTTCCCATTCTGAGCTGATATCCGCTGCACAACAGTGTACATCCTACAAAACTATAAACTTTCAAACTCTTTTCTTTATAAAATTGTTGTAAACCTAAAAGGTTATTGCATGAGTAATCTCCAAAACGGAGGTTGGGACTAATAGTATATCAACAGATACAAGACTCGCATGCTGCGTGAAGTAGAACACTGCTAGTCAGTATAATCACACTCCTTTATTTCAATAGTGTTGATATATTTAAGAGGACAGGAGCACACCATCTCTGTATATAGGTAGGTATACAACAAAAATATTGTTCATCAATTTCAAATTATAAAAGATAAATTTATAAAAATAATTAACATACTTGAAACTAATATTTGATGAGCCAAATAGGTAGATTGATTTATTTTTATTTTTTTAAATAAACAAAAAACACTGAATATTAACACTTCAGTATCTTATATAAAACAATGTTTGTTGTCCTAACATTCTGTGTTCCAGTTTTGATATTATCTTTTTGTAGGCAGTTATTGATTATGGTCAGGTGACATCTATTGCACCTGTTTTTGCTTACTGGGTGAGGAGTCAATTCTGAGAGAGCTGACCCTCTTCACATATCTGATATTTGTCACTAGTGAATGGTATTAATCTTGAGATGAATAATAAGACTTCCATTGCCTTCTTCATGGTGATTTTATCAAGACTACCTCTAGTTAACTGGTCATTAATTCTCAAAATTTCTTTGCCCTTTCATTGGTTTTATTCCTTGACTACTAGATTGTTGGTGCAGGATGTGCGTTGTGGTGCAGTGGATATCAGCTCGGAACGAGAGCTCGGGGAGCCGAGTTCGAATTCCAGTTGAATCCATTGTATTAACTTATGCACAAATACCCTTGGGAAAGGTATTAATCCATCTCTTCCCTCCAGTTATGGATTAAATAGGACAGGTTGGGTTCTATAGCCTTGGCTGGCAAACCAATCTACCACAGAAAGCAATGGCAACCTACTGCAAGATAATCTGCTCAGTCAGTCATGTCTTGAAAGAGACATGATTGCCCAAGCGTGTTTCATGTATGGCACTTAACTGACTGACTGACTAGATTGTTAAACATCCTCCTTGCACACAGTGATGCATCTTCTGATCTTACCTTACAAAGAGTTAGATTTTTTTTTTTTTTACCTACTTTCCATGATTGTTGCAAAGCCACCGACATAAATAGCAGGAGGTGCATGGAGTAGTTTGCAAAGAAGGGTGTAGAGTTGGGTGCAGCGTTGTTGGCATCTGCTCGCATCCAAGAATCAGAATTGTCATCCTCTCTCCTTATTTTGTTTCTTCCCTCTGGTGGTAGAGGGTCCTGGTTATGACAACTGCATCAAGCAGCAAGGCCTCTGATTGGGAGGTTGTGAAGAGAATAGAACCACCTCATAATTGCTGTTGTTCCCATGTCCACCCTGACCTGGGGTGGTAGCACCTGTTAGGGTCCCAGCTATGGGTAAATAGTTTGGCTTTCAAACTGACATCAAAACTACATAAAAGTATAAAAAAAAGACTTTTATAGAAAAATATACGTTTTTGAATTAAAAATATTACCAACAATACATTTTTGAATGGAAACAATTGTTTCCATAAAACATTTTTGAAGAAAAAAAAAGAAAAAAATTTTTCAACAAAATCTGACAAATTCAACATTCTCAATATAACTGAACATTAAAAAAAATTCTTTAAACTCTACCTTTTTGGCATTAAATAACCCAGAGGTTGATATGCCATTAAACAAAACTCAAACGATCAAGGTTGATATGCCATAAAAATTCAAACAATCAACCTACTGTTGAATATTACTACATTGGGTCTTTAATCACTGCAAGTAAATCTGGTAGCGAGAAATAATTACATCAATTGGCTATGCAAATGAATTAATTATTTATATTAAATAAACTAACTCATGTCAGAAACATCTGAAACCACTTACTAGAGTAAGAGTAAACGAGCTGTGGTTTAAGGACGTTATCCTTAAATTAGGTTTACAAATTATATATATTTAATATATAAAATCCTAACAAACCAATCTGGTGTGTAGAAATGGCTGTGAAAGCCCAGTTTATTCATGAAAAGTGATGACCAAGAGTCACAGTGTTGTGCGGGTGGTGAATACAGCTGGGCAAGCTAGACCCTCCTGCTGACAGCACATCTCAGATCCTCTTCATTCAGGTTGAACTGGAAAGCCATCCACACCCACAAATCCCTGATAGTTTCAGGGTTGATGTTGGCCTGTTTTTAACTGATCCTTGAAGCATTGTTTTGGGCCTCCACATTGCTTTTTGCCACTGACAAGTTCTCGAAAAAGGATGATACACGGGAGTCACGTAAGATGCATTGTAATGTATGGCCAACTTCCTGCTTTTTATTAATGCTTTCTGCAAAGCCCGTCAAGGGTAAACATTGGCAATCAGTTAGATCCAGATCCCAAGGATGTATACTTATGTTGGAGATTTTTCTTCTCTTGTAAAGACAGCTGAGCTGGCTGTAGAGGTATACTTTTCCTTCAAAGGGTTGATTGAAACTCCAGGTTTTTGTTTACTTGCAAGCATTTATATATTTTTCTTTTATGCATATTTAAACTTACTGTAACATTTAGTTACATAGTTGAAATAGCAGTGTAGACTGGCCTCTCCAGCATTGGCTGGCCACCACACTAGGAGAAAGAAATACTCTGATTTCTAAACAAGAAGACAACAAGAATCCACTGCATTATCTTTACCAAGAAATTATGAAAATTTACAGATAAAAACAGAGGAATCTGTGGAGAGCCATGATCACCTTTATCCTGAAGAAACATGCCATTAAAAAAAAACATGAAAATAACTACATATTCAAGAGTTTGAACTGTTGTCCTCATCTTTACTACCGTGTAAGCATGGCAATAAAGATGAGGACAACAGTCCGAAAACTGTAAATAATGTAAATACTACCTCATCTCAGAAGTATAGACAAATAAATGATTCGGTTCAAAATTCTTAGCACCTGAATAAGGCCAAAGCGTACAACGGCCGAAACATCATAAACATGGCAATAAAGACTAGGACAAGTCTGAACACCGTCAGTCAGTTGAGTGCCATACATGATACACACTTGGACGATCATGTCTCATGTCTTGAAAGAGACATGACTGACTGAGCAGAAGATTATCCCACAGTAGGTTGCCATTGCTTTCTGCGGTAGACTGGTTGCCAGCCAAGGCTATTGAACCCAATCTGTCCTGTTATTTAACCCATAACTGGAGGAAAGAGACGGATTAATACCTTTCTTAAGGGTATTTGTGCATAAATGAATGCAATGGATTCAGCTGGAATTCAAACTCGGCTGTAAATTATGTAAATACTACCTCATCTCAGAAGTATAAACAAATTTTGTAGTGTTTCTCACAAAATTACTAAGATTGTTGTACAATATTTTTTGACTGAAACTGTCAAGCATGCAGTTAATTTGTCGACCCAATTATTTGTGTTCTTACTAAGTCAGGAGAGTGAATGGATTTGAAAATATATTATTACACATTTCACAGTGGTAAATTGTACTTTGAATTAAGATAATTACTGCTTGGAATTTATTTTACTTTCTAGATATTTGGTACTCCAACTTTGTAAGAATTAGTTGTGACAATAAAGCATTCAGCACTCCAAGAATTAAATTTTAAGAAATTCTTAACTTCTTGTCAATAATTTTCAAATAGATTACATCTGAGGATTTCTTTTTTCCAGGACGAACCTTTCCCAGGACCTTGAAGCATTTGATTTTTGGGCAGACAAATTTGAACAGTTACCAGTGTATTTTATGACCTTCTTTGGCCAAGAAGATGTCAAGTGTGTAATTGAGGTATGAAAATCTGAATTACATTTGTTTATCATTTTAGGATCCTTTTTCTGAAAAGTATTGCTTATGAGAATCAGCTTGATCAAGCCTCTGGCAATGATTTGTGGCCAGAAAACTTGTAGAAATCATACAGAATTTTTTTATTTTTATAAATTTTAATAAAATGACATCCATCCAAAAGTCTGTTCATTCAGATTGCATAATTCTGCATAAAATTCTTTTTTCCATTGTTAGATTATAACATGAGACCTGCTGGCATATCACTCAACATCGATTTTCAACATTTTTAAAAACTATGACATACTGAGCTGTTTTTTTTTAAATTTTTTTTTTTATAATCGTGTTGCTCCAAGTAAGGCATTTTACTGCCACTGTTGTGCAGAGGGTTACATAGGAGGAAAGTTATGAGAAAGAGTGACAGGTTATAGGAGCTGTCAGAAAGTGGGTAAGAGAAGGATGAGAATACTGATGAGAGTGGAGTGGACGGAGAAAGGAGCATGAGAGGGAGGATAAAGAAAGAAACAAAGAGAAAAAAGAAAGAAAGAAAAATGAAAGACTCTATGAATTTTTTATTATTTTATAACTGTATCACCCCCAAGCAAGGCATTTTACTGCCACCGTTGTGCAGATGGTTACATAGGAGGAAAGTTTACAGGTTACAGAGGGTGTCAGAAAGAGGGTAAGAGAAGGATGAGAGTACTGATGAGAGTGGGAGTGGACGGAGAAAGGCGCATGAGAGAGAGGATGAAAGTTAGTGAGACAGGCGATGACTATTGACTTTACATTTAAATTCTTGGAGATTGTAACTGTCTGGAAAGCAAGTAAACAAAAAGGAATTTCACAGGCGGGAAGTGTGAGAAAAGAAGCTGCTCTAGTAGAACTTGCATTTACAATTTATTGGTTTCGCAGTAAAAGGGTGGGACCTAATCTTGTGGCTCGAGTAAATTCATATATAGGGGGTATCAGTGAGCTAAGTTCATCAGAGCAGAAGCCATGAAAATATTTAAATGATGAAGAAGAATAAAAAATTGTAATGTGAAAGTGGAGACAGCTATTATCAACTCATAAGTCAGTTCATAGTGACCTTCATCCTAAAAAAATGAGTTCATGCTTATTTTTTTAACATTTCAGTAGATTATTAAACTCTTTTCCATTTTTAACCCTTTCTTGTATATTGGTTACGATTGTAACGTTTCTCTAACCTTTGTTTCATATTGGTTACAATTGTAACGTTTCTCTAACCTTTGTTTCATATTGGTTACAATTGTAACGTTTCTCTAACCTTTGTTTCATATTGGTTACAATTGTAACGTTTCTCTAACCTTTGTTTCATATTGGTTACAATTGTAACGTTTCTCTAACCTTTGTTTCATATTGGTTACAATTGTAACGTTTCTCTAACCTTTGTTTCATATTGGTTACAATTGTAACCTTTCTCTAACCTTTGTTTCATATTGGTTACAATTGTAACGTTTCTCTAACCTTTGTTTCATATTGGTTACAATTGTAACGTTTCTCTAACCTTTGTTTCATATTGGTTACAATTGTAACGTTTCTCTAACCTTTGTTTCATATTGGTTACAATTGTAACGTTTCTCTAACCTTTGTTTCATATTGGTTACAATTGTAACGTTTCTCTAACCTTTGTTTCATATTGGTTACAATTGTAACGTTTCTCTAACCTTTGTTTCATATTGGTTACAATTGTAACGTTTCTCTAACCTTTGTTTCATATTGGTTACAATTGTAACCTTTCTCTAACCTTTGTTTTATATTGGTTACAATTGTAACCTTTCTCTAATATTGGTTACAATTGTAACGTTTCTCTAAACTTTGTTTCATATTGGTTATAATTGTAACCAATATGCAACAAATGGTTAAACCCAAGGCAAGGTGTCTTGAGGTGGCATATATATTGGTTTATCGATATTCACTGAACTTCAATTTTTAACAGAGATATGTGGCTTGTCAACATTATTCAAAGCAGCAACACTCTGGAAATTGAGAAAAATGAGGAAGCAGAAAAGACCGGATCACATCTGAAGATAAATCAAAAGCAGCTGTTTTTTCACTAATGAATCACTTTAACTCCTGGTAAAATCCAAGCCGTCATGATGTCCAATTATTAATCATTTAAATGGAGAAACCACAGAACCCCACTTGCAACAAAGCACACGTCAGTGATTATCAGCGTGACCTTGCCCACACTATGATCATCAAGGATCTACTGGGAGCGTAACAAATGTATGAGTGAATGCTTGATGAGGCAAACGTCGTGGCATCGGACAGAAAAATGGCAGGGCGTGTGCGCGACCAGACTGAGGCCCATATTCATTTGCATAAGCATATGCCTAGTCAGCATAAAAGCTGGGAGTTTGCAAGGTTAAGGTTAGTCTCAGTTTTGTTGAAACTCACACATGTTGATTTCGGTGTCGACGCAGTGTTTGACTGAGAAGAAGTGGAAGAACAAGAAGACTACGACTACAGAGAAAAGAAGACAGAGAAGACAAAGACTACAGTAAATTTCATTACAGAAAGATTACAGTCCCCATGGAAACTCACTAGCAATCTTTCTTGACGGTAACTACATCACTATGATAACAAATGCACTTCATGACACATATTGTGGTTGATAACCATTGTTCTCCAACTAACAAAATCTGATAGAACATATAAAGACTTTATAAAAGCACTCCTGAGGGATCGTCATTGGCTTCGAAATGGTTATCCAATGAAAAGAAATCTTTATCCTACAGTTACCTTAAACAACTGGCTTACGGCCTATCACATTGAATACACCGGTTCTCACTCATCACCGAAGTTAAGCAGCGTTGAGCCTGGTCAGTACTTAGATGGGTGATTGCTTGGAAATACCAGATGCTGTAAGTATTTAATGATGGATGTGCATTGAGAAATCGATGAGCCAAGTTCGAATTTCGGTTGAATACCCTGCATTCACTTAAGCACTGGTACCCTTGGGAAAAGTATTACTCTGTCCCTTCCCTCCAGTTATGGGTTAAATAACACGGGTAGGACTTGGGAACCCTGCCCTTAAAAAAACAAATCCCAATGAATCTTGATACTTGAAAAGAAAAAAGTATTACTAGACACAAAACTTATATAAAAACAACAATAACTTCTTAAAAGAAAAAGGTATTACCAGCAATAAATAAATAAAATTTAGTTGGCAATAAATGACCCTCCGAGGTTGATATGCCATAAAAACAAAACAATCAACAACCTTAAACAGCTTTAACAAAAAAGTTCCAGACAAAGGAGCATATTCTTTTCTATCCTGATTAAATGTTTCTGGGTTGCATTTTACAAGGTAACTACCTCACACAAAAGATTTATCTGGTTTACCTTCATTCAACAAAAGGTAACATGAAAAATTTATCTACTAGTTTTGTGTATTGAATTAGTTTTCAAAGGATGAAAAAAATTTCCGTTAAATTCTTAAGGCTTTTAAGATAACACATTATCTATGAATGTCGAACTTTTTTGGCCATTACTTTTTGGCCATTATTTCGCTGATCTCTAATTTTTGTTTATTCATGAGAATTGGTGTTTGTGCCTGGGTATGCAAAGACACCGTAATAATCTATATGCTTTAATTCAACACACTTAACCCCATGCCGTAAATATGTGGTCTCAAAATTGTAATGTTTGATTTTCTGCATTATTTGCAATGATGTCATCATATATTATGACAGAGTATACGGAGGAAGGTCAAGGAAGGTTGAACATTTTTAATATCTAATCTAAACTTATTTATAAATGGAACTTTATCTGTGTGTGTCCGTTACGTATAGACTCCGAAACAGACAGACCGATTTTCTTGAAAATTTACACAGTTGTACTATAAGCGTCTGCGAGTGTTCTTGGCTAGGTTTTGGGTCAAGGTACCCCCGATAAATATCGATAATCGAAAAAATCTACCTCTTCTCCTTCCAACTACGACATGAATAGCAGAACAAACTGGGTTCTATCACCTTGGTTGGCAACCAGTCTATCACAGGAATAAATTGCAACCTACTGTGGGATTAACTTTGCCCTAGTCAATCATATCTCTTTCGAGACATGATCGCCCAAAGCGTGTATCAATTATGACACTTAACTGACTGACTGAAGTTGTTAAATCGTTCGCACTTCGACATGATTTCTAATATCTAAACTTATTTATAAATAGAACTTTATCTGTGTGTGTGTGTGTGTCCATTACCTATAGACTCCGAAATGGCTGAACCGATTTTCTTGAAAATTTACACAGTTGTACTATAAGCGTCTGCGAGTGTTCTTCACTAGGTTTTGTGTCGCTGTACTCCCGATAAATATCGAAAATCGATAATCGAAAAAATCGGGTTATAAAAGTAGTAGTCCGATTTTAATCAAATTTGATGCACTCATAGAGAAAGACATAAGAAACGATATTCAGAAGTTTCAAGGTTGCAGTTCTTACAATAGTGCAGAAAATCGATAATATATATATATATATATATATAAAAGGCTAGAAGTTTGTGTGTGTGTCTGTTTATCTATTTGTATGTCTTTTATACAAATCCACAATTTTTATCCGGTTCTCACCAAACTTCACAGGAATATTCTTTAGGCTGAGTCTGAGCTCCAGGACTATGGATTAGTTTTAAAGCTTTCATTACACCCAAGCAATGCCAGGCTATACTGCTAGTATTACATTAAACGATTGATGTAATTGACAGTTAAATCCGGCCGTAGATAAGCTTAACAAAAGTGTCAGCTGGCTTAAAAAGGCAATGACCCAGCCAGATATGATTGACAGATACATCTGGCTATAGATAAAGTCAACCAAATAACAACCTGAAAAAGCAAAAATTTGTTAGTGAAGAGGCATTGTCATGTCGAAGTTTTAAGAGTATATAAAGTCTAAAATTAGGGCTGGAGTAAAGAGATCCTCATCTTCTTCTTCTTCTTCTTCATGTGCCGTGTCCCTTCAGAACATAGGTGATCATGGACTTCCACTTGGCTCTGTCTCTTGTTGCTCTGAGTAATTTTTCTCTTGGTATCTCTTCCAAGCTCGTCTCTGTCAACCATTTGCTCAGACCTAACAAGTACATCTTATGTTGCTTTCTGCATCTCTTCTTCCATTTATCTAACCTGTAAGTATCAAGTTCTCCAGGCCCTCCTTCCTCATTATGTGTCCCTGGAACCTGATATTTATTCTCAGTTTTCTTCTCGTTTGCATCCTCATCGTTGCACACGTGCTCTGTCCATGGTATCCTCAGCATCCTTCCGTAAAACCACATTTCTGCTGCTTCAAGCCTCTCCTTCATCCGTGATGAGATTGTCCAGCATTCACTTTCATACAGAAGGAAGGAGAAATATCACATAGCAATCCAGCATCTGATACGCGGATGATACAGTACTGATAGCAGACATGGAAAGGAAAATGCAGGACCTTCTACAGAAGTTAGCAAAAGAAAGTGAAAAGAAATGGTTGAGCATAAACCTCAAGAAAACTGAATGCATGGTCATCAGAAAAAAAGTGGAGACCAATATGCCAACTGCAAGTTGAAGAATCTAAAATAAAACAAGTAAAAATTTCACAGACTTGAGAAGTGTTTTGACAGAGGATAAAAAATGTCATACAGTGATCCAAAGACATATTGGCATGACCAAAGACACATTCAAAAGCTAGCCACTGAAAGACAGGAAAATCTCATTAGAAACAAAGAAAGAGATCCTCACTGGCCTTTAAATTTTAATGAACTCTTCATGTGCACAAACTCTCCTCAGTTGGTCTACTGCTCTACAAGCATCACCAACGAAGAATAAAAATATAAGATTATATTTTTATATGTGTGTTCTTCATTGTTTTCCAGTGGTAATATATAATACGTCGAGAGCTGATATTTATAGGGCAGGTTTGGGTGGGTTGAATGCTAAAGAGTTAATTATTATTTTCCACATCATTGCGGCTGAAGCAAAATCCATTTCTGATATTTGATCTTTGTGTCAATTGTCAACGTTTTCTGTCTGAATTTCTTAGATAAGGAGTTATCATTATTAACTATTTATATTTGTGCAATAACATAGTGGATTAAAATGTTGGGTTCGTGGATTTGGTAGCCTACTAATTGTAAGTTTAACTTTTGGACCAAGAAGTGAATACTTGGACGCAGAGTAAATGAGTGAAAAATAATTGAGCAGTTCTAAAAATAATTACTAAACAAAATATCCCTAGACATGGCAGCAGAATGAGAACATGCTACGCATTAAATAAAGTTTGTTTTTCTTTCAGATCAATATACAGTTGATTCAAATGGGAGAGTGCAATGGCTGAAACAGTTTGATGACAACAATAAAGATGAGAACAGTTGTTGAATATAAGTGATGTAAATAGACAATGTTTTTAGCATTGAAATGGTTCAAATTAAATTGACAGGAGATTTACCTAAAAGATATGTTCCTCTGTCTCTCTTTGGATTTATTCAATTTTCTGGAAAGGAAAAAAAATGGTTTTGCGAAAAATATGCTCCTTATCCTTGTTGTCTCAGCCACAGGTATGGACAATTATGTGTGTACCTGGTTAGCTTTATCTTGTATAATATTTTATTTTATTAATAGAAAAAAAAATCAGATTGTAACTGGAGCCAAAGTGATAAAATGTAAAATGACTTTGCATCTGTTGCCTGTTGTTTGCATCTGTTGCCTGTTGTTTGCATCTGTTGCCTGTTTAGGATGTGAGATGTGATGGGGAGGAGGCATACTGTTGTGCATAAAAAATATTGTTTTCCAAATTGGCAAAACTTGAAAAAAAAAGAAAAGTGGCAAACTTTATCTGTAAACTCTTTTCCCATCTGATCCACATGTCTACAGAACATTTTTTGTCAAATGAGCTCTAAAAAGAAGACTTTTTGCAACGATAACCGCAAAATCACAAGACGGTTTCATAACTAAAAATTCTTGTTTTCAGTTATGTAGCAGCCATTTTGAATATCTAACAGTTAAAAATGACTTAATTTGCATAATTTGTGGTTGGTTTCTTAAAGGGAAGATTAAAAGTGTCCAGATGATGTATATTTGTAATGTTTCCTTTTGACCAATTTCAAGAGTTTATTAATGTATATTATACATATCATACTCTTATGCAAGTTTAGTAACGTAAGGCACCGTGAGAGGATCAAATACACAAGAGAAGTAATGGTCTACAAGACTAATTGGTTTATTTTTGTTTTCTAGTAAGGAAAATCTTTTCTAACTTGATATAAAAATGTCGATTTTGGTTTACAAAAAAATTAATTAGGATACTTAAAGTGATCAGTTAATATTGAACATTAATGAGAATATTGGTTATTTACTTTTAAAGAAACATTTGGCATTCATTAACCAAGCAACTTAGCTTCAGCTGAAATTTATAAAATCTTTCCCTTAAAAGCAATTTTTCAGGAAAATAGTTTTAAGTCCGGTTACTATTATCACTTTTTGATGAGTATTTCCTTCCTAACCTTTTGCTTCAAGTACTGGGGAATACCAACATGTTCACTATTTCTCTTTGAATTATATGTGCTATTCACTTTGGTTGTTGCAACTGTTATTTTCATAGCACATGATTTTTTTTAAAATTAATTTCCAATATGTCATCTTTACCTAAAATGTATTGTGCAAATCTTTAAAAAAAAAAAGGCAATATGTTTTATTTTCTTTTGTGCTAATTCCTAAGAAACTAATTTATCGGTGAAATTTTGGTGAACCTGAAGGAGACTAACATCACCTCTAAATTTGTTTTGCATTTTTTTTTTTTTTTTTTTTACTTTTTTCAGTGCAATCTTATGGATTACACTATAAACTTTCTGATTGACAAAAAAAAATTGGAAAAATTTCAGTATATCAACAATTTTAGTGAGAGGTGGGGCTTAGTTTTTCATCCAACATTATAGTAAATCAATCCTTCATTTTGGAAACTAATTTATCGGTACAACATTACCACCACCTGTGAATGGGTTAATTATCAATTTTTTTTTTTTACTTTTTTCAGTGCAATTTTATCAATTAAACCCTAAACTTTCTGATTGACAAAAAAATTTGTAAAAATTTCAACATTTAAACAATTTTAGGGTGGGGGGGCTCAGATTTTCATACAACCTTGCAGTAAATCGATCCTGTGCATTTAATTTTATTGCTTGCGCATCTTCAACTACTGAATCCTTTGCAAAATTTTTGAATAAAGCCATTCTTGGAGTTCCCGAGGAAGATGCCATCATATGAACTAAAAACTTGAGAAAAAAAAAAGAGCAACAACTCATCCCAAAAAAAACAAAACAAAGCAGCCCCAACACGAGTGGCTCCAAAATGGAGGTTCGATTTACTATAATGTTTGTATGAGAAAGTGAGCCTAAAATTGTTTAAATATTGAAATTTTTTTTTTTTTTTAAATTGGAAACATTATGGAATAACCAATAAGACTGCGCTGAAGAAAAAAAAAAATGAAAAACAACAAATTTAAAGGTGGTGGTAGTCTCCTTCAGGTCGACCAAAAGGTGGTGGTAGTCTCTTTCAGGTCCGCCAAGAGTTTTGCTTTATCTGTCATGTTTCTTTTATTTTCATTGCAGACCATGTCACATGCTGTGTATATGTATGATATTGCACATGTGATTGTCGACAATATCCAATTTATGATGGGCTTAGAAGCAGGAAGAGTCGATAGGTTCTTTCACCAAGATAAAATTATTGCTGCCTTCCGAAACTTTGCCACAACCATGAATTGTCATGTGAGCCTCGTCATCCACCCACGCAAAGTTAGTGCCAATAATATTTTGTATTAACTTATTTTTCTCCATGCTAGTTTGGTCTTAGATTTTCAGCTGCTATTCAAATAGCACCAGACGAGTAGATAACAATGATCAGGAGTTTAGAAAATGGAATTTGCAAATTAAGTACTGGTTCTTGCCAAAATTGTTGGAAAAGCCTGCAGGAATCCATTTCTTTTCTCCTTCTTTTGTTATCAGTTAAACAGTAGAACAGATTGATCTTTCTAGCTTTAAGAGAGCAGACACTTTATAAACAAACAATATTTAACATTTGGTGAAGGCAATGGAATACCACTCTAGTATATTTTTATAAGAAGTAATGATAATTTTCAGATAATAAAAAATCTCATGGAGAGCAACAATTGCCTGTGTCATGAAAAAAAAAATAGTTATATTCTTCACTTTTTTGTAGTTCAGAGTTCAATGGATCGACACATTTGATTTGTGAAAATTCTTGTAAAAAATTTTTATATTTCACCTTAATGTTCTGCTCTTAAGATTTGTGTGTTGACTCCAAATATGCCAAAAAAAATTACTTTTAAAATTTCCAGCATCTTAAATTCTTTCCCTTTTCAGGACAAAGAAGGAGATTTGTTGACTGTATCTTCCATATTTGGTAGTGCTAAAGCCACCCAAGAAGCAGATAATGTTCTTATTCTGCAAGACAAATACCTTGTATCGCATCGGGCCAAAAGATTTATTCAGGTAAATCTCATATTTGTTGCTGTTGTTGTGAATTTATGTTCTGTTTCTTAAAGATAAATTCTTCTCTTCTGGCTTTTTCTTGTAATGTGGACATGATGACAAATGCAGAAAGGAACAAGAACTCGTACAGAAAGTAGGCAATTGCAAGAAGACAGAATGCAGGGTTGTTAACAGATGGAACAAACCAACTTGCATATTACAAATTGGAGATGAAAAATAAAGTAAAGGAATATGATCTGGAGATTATACTGTAGTGCAAACCTGAAAATTACTCCGACTTTAGAATCAGTTTATGCAATTTATGTCTAATGTTCACCCGGACACTTACTTTATGTCTATGCTGGGAGCTACTCCAAATCCTTATCTTTTTATTTGGTTTTATAATGTGCCTTGTGGTGCAGTGGATATCGGCTCGGAACAAGAAATCAGCGTGCTGAGTTCAAATTCCAGTTGAATTCAGTGCATTCAGTTGCACGCAAATACCCTTGGAAAAGGTATTAATTTGTCTCTTCGCTCCAGTTATGGGTTAAATAATAGGACAGATTGGGTTCTATAGCCTAGGCTGGCAACCAGTGTACTGCAGAAAGTAATGGCAACCTACTGCGGGATAATCTTCTTCCCAGTCAGTCATGTCTCTTTCGAGACATGATCACCCAAGCATGTATCACATATGGCACTTGACTGAATGTGCATAGCTTGTTGAAAATTTCCAAAAAACAAAATTGTGTCTTTTTCTTGGTCATATGAAAATTAAGACTATAAAGATTTATGTTGTGTTTACATTTGTAGTACATGCTGAGGCAATGAAGGAGCGATTTAAGCCTTCAGTTAAAAGTGCACATTTTCATCTTCTAAATTTGAATTATTTTAACCTACAACGAATACTTGATACAACTGAGAAGAAATTGAAACTTGATTAACAAAAAAACAAATATAATTTTGTTTATATTTCAGTGTTTATTTTATTATATTATTTTCAAAAATGAATAAGCAAAATTATTTGAAATAGTTTCTGTGGGAATTTCTGAGATGAGGAGTGATTATTTATAGTCAAACAAATATTCTCATTTTTTTGCTGTTAATATTACAATGTTGTGGCTACCAGTCTTCTTCAGATATTTAGTGATCTAAGAAACCTTAGAGAATTTTGAACTGAACATTTTATTTAATCTATGGGAATAGGTTGTTTTGTTTTTTCTGCTGACCACATCTGGTGATTTTTTTTTTTTTTTTAGTACTGGTCAGTTATTGCTCTTTCAGTGTCCACTGTACAACCCAAGACCATTGATTGAACTCACTGTGGCTAATTAGCAGAATTAGCCTAGAAGATTAAAACATCAGATTGTGAATTTGATGGCACAGTAATTGTTGGTTCAGTCCCTAGCATGGTTAATACAGTTTAAAACTCAAAGAAAAAAGTACTAAAAAGAATTTTTAAATACTGATCAAATAAGCTGAAACTGGAAATCAAGTAAAAATGTTAAACAATTTTAAGAATTTAATTGCATCTGGAGGAAAAAAAGAAAAAAATTGAAATAAAATGAGAAAAGTGTGTCAACACTCGCACTTACATCTACATTTAAAGCCAAATGTCTCATCCATTGGCCAAATGTCTCATCCATTGGCCAAATGTCTCATCCATTGGCCAAATGTCTCATCCATTGGCCAAATGTCTCATCCATTGGCCAAATGTCTCATCCATTGGCCAAATGTCTCATCCATTGGCCAAATGTCTCATCCATTGGCCAAATGTCTCATCCATTGGCCAAATGTCTCATCCATTGGCCAAATGTCTCATCCATTGGCCAAATGTCTCATCCATTGGCCAAATGTCTCATCCATTGGCCAAATGTCTCATCCATTGGCCAAATGTCTCATCCATTGGCCAAATGTCTCATCCATTGGCCAAATGTCTCATCCATTGGCCAAATGTCTCATCCATTGGCCAAATGTCTCATCCATTGGCCAAATGTCTCATCCATTGGCCAAATGTCTCATCCATTGGCCAAATGTCTCATCCATTGGCCAAATGTCTCATCCATTGGCCAAATGTCTCATCCATTGGTAAGTTAGCATTGTTTAAAAAGGATTTATCGAAATCAAGGGTTCACTTCAAAATCCTAATCACCGGAAGAAGGTTGAAGTGTACAACAGCCGAAATGCTGTCAATATCGCAAGAAAGATGAGGACAACAGTTTGAACAATGTAAATAATTATCATCTCAAAAATATAGACAAACTTGTTTCTCAATCAAATATATTTTCTTCAGATATGGTTGATGCAGATTTTCTTTAAAAGAGAGAAAATATTTTATTATTTTTTAATTTTATTTTTGACTAGGTTGTGAAAAACCGTTTTGATGGTGAACTTGGAATAATGCCGTTACGTTTCAATAAAGATACTTCAAGTTACGTTTCTCAAGACACAAAAAAGAGCGCTCTCAAATCTAAGCAGTCAAAGAGTACAACCAAAGAGGAGGGTGAAAAGGAGAATCTTAAAGAAGAAGAAGGAGGAGGAGGAAAAGATGACCAAGACAATCCATCCAAGACAGAAAATTAATTATTTATTTTGTCAAATATAAATATCATTCTTATTTCATGATCAGTACATCAATACAGATCTTTCACACATACAAAATAAAAAAAAACTCAGAGTAGGAGACTGTATGAATAAAATTGACTTTTAAGAACAGACAAGGCAGTGTTTTCTCATACAAAAATGGCAGATATTTGTTATAGTAGAAAAGTTATATTTTTGGATTGGCTATTGTTGTTTCTCTCTTTTACTGCAGACATTTTTTTTTTTCTTTAATCAAATTTAATTTTTGAAAACATTTTTCCAGACCTTTTCCTAATTTATTAAATTATTATTTTTGTATTTAAAAAAAAAAAATTCATATTTCAACTCTCTTTCCATTATTGAAAAATTTTTTGGTTCTTTATTTTTCATTCATTTATTTTTTTCCAATCAAAAACTACATTTCATTTTTCATTTCGTCTCAGATCTTTCTTCATTTGTTCCCTTTCTCTCTTTTTTTCTATTCATCTTACTTCTCAAATTTATTATTTTGGCTTTTTTATTTTTTCGTCAGCCATCCTCATTAAATCATCTCCTGTATTATCTTGTGGTGGAGTTGGACACAGCGACTAGAAATAATCATTTCTTTTTCCTGTTACCAAAGAATAAACACTCCAAACCACATATATCCTTTTTTTTCATAAAATTCACTATGTAAATTCATCTCTATACAGAAACCAAAATAAAATATGCTCATCCCACATGTTTTCTTAAGATTTAAAATAATATTTTTCTTTAAATTTATAATCTGGAGTGCTTAGTTGATATCTAAACTTATTTATAAATGGAACTTTGTATGTGTGACTGAACAAATTTTCTTGAAAATTTACACAGTTGTACTATAAGTGTCTGTGAGTGTTCTTAGGTAGGTTTTGTGTTGAGGTACCCCCGATAAATATGGAAAATCGATAATCGAAAAAATCAGGCTATAGAAGGAGTAGTCTGATTTTAATCAAATTTGATACACTCATAGACAAAGACATAAGAAACGATATTCAGAAGTTTCAAGGTTGCAGTTCTTACAATAGTGCAGAAAATTGATTTTTTATATATATATATATATATATATAAAGCAAGATGTTTGTGTGTGTGTGTGTGTGTGTGTCTGTTTATCTGCCTGTATGTCTGTATTTTTTTCAGCCCTTTTATTTTAGTTTTTGCTTCGGGTTTGGCTCTAAGTAGATATAATTGTAGCTCTTAGTCTCAGTCCTGGTACCATTTACTCAGAGGACTTATTTAGCCTTCAAAATTCAGTTTACAACGAAAAAAACTTATTTGATATCGATATCAGGTAATCAAAATTTGACTTACATCCATTCATTTTTCTTTCAGTCTACGGTTTCGCTTTAACTGGAAACAACAATTGCTTTTTAGTCTTTCGTGCCAACATCCAAAGAGTCTGAGCTCCAGGACTATGGATTAGTTTTAAAGCTTTCATTACACCCAAGCAACGCCGGGCCATACTTCTAGTTAACATATAAAAAATCACTGCAAATTAATAATTTAAAAAAAAAATTGTTTTTAAATTTTAAGAAAGATGAGCCTGTTTTATTTTTACCTTATAGTGGGGTTCAGTTTCCACTTTTTATGTAGCATACTAGACTTGCTATTAACTTTTATAGAATTTAATTTAAAAAATATATTCAAGGTTTGGAAAGCTTAATTGATAGTAATATGAAAAATAAACTTATATTGAAAATTGATAATTTTGATCGCAGTGCCTATTGTGCATCTTCACTTACCTTTTCATTCTTGTCTTTTAAACTAGGCTTACGGCCATATCACATTGAATACACCGGTTCTTGCTCGATCACCGAAGTTAAGCAACCTTGAGCCTGGTCAGTACTTAGATGGGTGACCATTTGGGAATAACAGGTGCTGTAAGCGTTTAGTAACAGACGTGTGTTGTGGTGCAGTGGATATCGGCTCGGAAAGAGAAATCGGTGAGCCGAGTTCAAATTTCAGTTTAATACCCTGCATTCACTTAAGCATTGGTACCCTTGGGAAAAGCATTAATCCATCCCTTCCCTACAGTTATGGGTTAAATAACAGGGTGGGACTTGGGGACCCTGTCCTTAAAAACAAATCCCAATGAAACTTGGTACTAGAAAAAGAAAAAGTATTACTAGACACAAAACTTATATAAAAACAATAATAAATTGTTTAAAGGAAAAGGTATTACCAGCAATAAATAAGTAAAAAATTTAGTTGGCAATAAAACGAAAACAACCAACAAATCTTTTAAACTAAAGATTTGAAATTTTTTTCTGAATATTAAAAAACTGTAATTTTACTTACATTTTATAAAGTGGCAGAATTTTATTATTTAATATTTCTATTTCTAATTTATGTTCTTGACACTGGATATTTGCATTATATAGGGGTTTATGGCTACATAATGTTAAAACACTGGTTTCCATACAATCACTGAAGTAGAGCAACATGAAGCCTGGTCAGAAAATAGATGGATGACCACTTTGGAATTCCAGATGCTGTAAGATTGGATGTGCAGGTGATGTAACAGATAATTACTCAAAATTGTTAATAGAATTCCATTTCCATTTGGATTCATTGAATTTAATTATGCAAAATGTAGGGAAAAATATGAATCCATCTCTTCTCCCTCCTGCTATGGGTTAATTAAACGTATCACTAAACAGTTATCTCTAAATATAAAGTTTCATACAAAATATTTAGATTTTGACATTTAAATAATGGTTTTGATAAGCCACTAAACAAAATCAGCTAACCAATCCATGAAATGTTTAGTGAATATCTCTAAATATAAAGTTTCAGACAAAATATTTAGATTTTGACATTTAAATAATGGTTTTGATAAGCCACTAAACAAAATCAGCTAACCAATCCATGAAATGTTTAGTGAATATCTGTTAAGTTTATTAAAAATCTGTTAAGTTTATTAAAAATCTTACGGACTTTTCTCCCTATTTTTCTTATTGCTTCCAACATTTTAGAAGCGTTCAGAATGTAATTAGATTTTCAAGAAAGGATAAAAATAATTATAATTTAATTATATTTAAATATTACGGTTTTCAGAAAGTAATTACATTTTTATATCCATTCATGTAAAACAAGTTAATTTTTAAAATAATATTTATCAAAACTATTTCCTCTTTTTCAAATTTTTCATTCCAACAAATCTTGGTTTCTCAACAGAAAAGTTTGAAAGAGTTTCTGCTTCTATGTTTTTGAATGTTCTGCCACTTGCAAAATGTTTTAGTGATTGAGAAAAAATTGGTGAGTATGGACAATGCCAAAAAATCTCCTTTACAGATATTCTTATTCTTTTTTGGTTTTGTTAAGCTTAAAGCCATATCACATTAAAATATAATCACCGTAGTTAAGCATGTTGAGACTGGTCAGTGACCATTTGGAGCGTACTTGCTGGTGTAAGCTTCAATGTGTGGCTAGTGTAATAGCTCGAAATTGGAAACCAGAGAACCAAGTTCAAATTCCAGTTAGGTTCGTTATTTTCACTTGAGTGTAAATACTTTTTATAAAAGTATTTATCCAACTCTTCTCCCAGCTAATTAATAAGATCAATTAATTGTATCAATAAAGTCGGCTCTCTGTGCAGGGCCTGGAAGTTTTTCTTGCCTGAATCTATCCTGCACATATATAAATCTACTATCCGCTCATGTATTGAATACTGCTGCCACATCTGGTTGGGTGCCCCTGCTACTCTCCTTGGGCTTCTTGCAAAATACAGCAACCACTCTCTCACCGGCGTGATGTGGCTTCCTTGTGCCTCTTCTATAAATACTTTCATGGCTTCTGCTCCGATGAACTTAGATCATTGGTGCCACCTAGGTACGAATTTACATGAGATATTGGATTAGCAACTAGGTCCCACCCTTTTACAGTTAAACAGATAAGATGTAACCGTAATTTCTACTCCAACAGCTTCTTTTCTCGCGCTTCCCGCCTGTGGAATTCCCTTCCACATGTCTGCTTTTCCGACAGCTACAATCTCCAGGTGTTTAAATGTAGGATCAATAGACACCTCCTATCACACTAACATGCCCCTGTTCTCCCAACACTCTCAACATCTACCCAACCCTCATTCTCGGTATCCTTACCCACCTATCACCCTCCTTCTGACATTTCCTATATCTAACCATCCTTTCTCCACTCTATGTAGCCCCCTGCGCAGTAGTGGCAGTGAAATGCCTTGCTCAGGGTGAAATGCTTATAAGAAAAATTATTATTATTTCCAGTTTTTAAATTTAAAACTATTTTCTCGCTTTAAATAACCTGAAAAAGGTTAATAAGCTGTAAAAATGTTTTGGGTTCGTTTTTCTAGCATGTGCCCTTGCATTGTCATGCTGGATAATAGCATTTTTCTTGCTTACCAACGCTGAGTATTTCATCAGGAGGCTTCATTTGTCCAGCCAAGTTACTGGTAGTAAACACCCACATTGCACCAGCATATAATTGATGACCATTCATATTCCACTGAATACTAAGTGAAGGTATCTGTAGATGGAATCTTGGTTTTGGGGTTGGCGCTGGTTTCTTGTTTTGTGATAATCAGTCTTTCTTTCTTTCTTTTTTTTTTTTTTGCCTTAGTGTTGGCCTGCAGGAGCCAATTTTCATCACCAGTAAAAAAAAACATAATACAAAAATGTCAGCTTAAAATTACTTGTTAAAAGATGGTGGAACGTTGTGTTCAGTTCTTTGATACAGATCAAATTCAATAGTTGAAAAGTTATTCATTCAGGGTTGGCAGTCTTCCATAGCAAGATTTGTTGAATATGTTTTAGTCAACATTTTCTAGTACAAATAGCACTGCTCCTGTATTGTTACAGAATGCAGAGGCTGGGATTGGATGGTCAGCAATTAGAATACTTTGTAGGCATGGTATTCTTGATAGCTACTGATTGATAGTGTGAGTTTAATGCTGTATATAATGGGTTTCTAACTTAGCAAACAGCCATATGTTTCGCTGATATGCCTGCTTCACTTTAGAATCGATGCTACCATATTTGTCTCTTTTTCTATTTCTGAAATTTAAGAAACGAAACCTAATTTCATTTATGCAACTTACAAAGTGGCATTAGGGTCCAAGGTTTTGAAGACAATAATGACAACGCAACAGTATGCACGGCACCGATATGTTTAAATGCCTCAGCAGCAGCTGCAGCTCTACATTTTCAGAATTCATACAGATAGCAATGGGGAATATGGTGCTTTTTAAAATTTATAATCCTCCTATTGAATTAAATTCTTGAATGCAAAACAAGCAACACTGTTCGATCTAATTGATGGCCAACTATTTCTGAACATAAATCCTAACATTAGTTTTGCTTTGTTTGATTATTACGCAATTCCTCACAGTGAAATACATAGTTACTTCCCAAATATTCTAATATATTACTTTTTATTTGGCTTCATTCTTTTATTTGAAAACAATCTTATATTTTCTCATTTTAATCTCCCTGCTGAATACTGTGTTATCTTTCCGCCATTTTCTTTATTGCTCATTTCAACTTGATCTTTATACGCTTTTCTTCACTTCATTTAAAAAAAGATCTACTGCCTGCCATAGTAATGAGGAAATACTTGTTTTATAACTCACCCTGCTCAACATCTGCCATTTTGTTTCTCATTGATTATCAATTCTGTCGTCATTTTGAAACATGATACTCTACATGCATAAAGTAAATCAGTTTATCTTCAAGGTAGTTAGCCATGTTTTTTTTTTCTTTGTAGCTTCAGGAAATTTAGTTGTAAGACTTCCATATTATTAGATTGACTCTCTACCTTAAAAATAGAAACTATAAAGCAAATTCAAAAGAAAACATTTGTTTTCATATCAAATTAACTGATTCTCAATTTTTTAATATTTTATATATTATTAAATATCCTTTTTTATACAAAAATAAAATATATCTTCAAATCTGTGTTTTGTTTTATGTTTGATTTTAAAACTTCTATGTTCATAGTGTCTTGACCTACATGTAATAAATCTTGAGTCATGCATGCTGAGGATAACTTACAGTGTCTACATCATTATTAAAAACTAAATTACAGGCTGATGATTTGGAGAGATTACTAATTGGATGTGCATTGTGGTGCAATGGCTATCAGCTCAGGAGGAGAAATCGAAGAGCCAAGTTTGAATTCCATTTGAATTTGTTGCACTCACTTACATGGAAATACTTTTCGGAAAAATATTAATCTATCTTTTCCCTCCAGCTATAGGTTAAATAACAATAGATTGGGTTCTATAGCCTTGGTTCGCAACCAGTCTACCACAGAAAGTAATGGTAACCTACTGCAGGAAAATCTGCCCAGTCAGTCATGTTTCTTTTGAGACCTGATTGTCTATGCATGTATCACATATGGATAGAGAGTATCTTGCATGAGTGAGAGGAAAACTAAAAACGTTAAAAATTGTTTCAAAATAATTAAATTAAGTTCCATGGAGAATCAAACCTAGATTTAATTAAACAAAATTCAGTGAACCTGAGCAAAACCAAATTTTTCCAACCCTATTCACTCTATACTAATAAGACTGTGTTTTCCAAATTCCCTAGGTCCCATACAATTTAGCTTATTGTAAACAAAATATCCAAATTCCAACTGTAGAGTATGCATTTGGTCACAGAAAATAATAATAATCTGAAATATTAAAAAAAAAAATTACCAAAAAATCCTGATTTACATAGAATTTGTTTTTGTTGACCACACGAAACCATCATCTTTACAGAAAGATATCTAGGAAGTGTTTGAATATAGAAAAGAAATCCCACATGACCAAAGAGCAAGATTGTTTAAGATAAAGATGTGCATTTTTCTGCAACAATCATCTGTAATGTTTTATAGTTATCATTTTCAATTTCTGACCTTGGTGAGACAAGCCGGTTGATCAGTTTGCAAGAATATGGAAAGATAATGGAACTGGGAATTGTGAATTGGCATTTTCTGTCATTTGACTAGTTAGGGAAAGTCATTAATAATTGTCATCAGAAATGATTTCTCTGTATAAAGCCAGGGTGCATTTCCACTTGGTGGTCATTTTTCTTGAGTATGGAGCAGACAAGAAAGGTCACAAACACATTTCAATGGCTCGAAACAACCTGGAATTGCTTGTAAGATGGTTGTTGCTGAAGAGAATACCTGCAATTTCCATGCTGGTGTAAAAATGCAGACGCACTTCATATTTGAAAAAATAAGTGAGAATAGATTGAGTAGACATCTCTTTAATGGTTGTGACCAGAATATTTGATTTGCAGAAGACATTTTTATCCAACCTGTTTTTTTTTTTCTTGATATTCAATAAACCTATTAAATTGATGTTGCGAATTTCACTAAAGGGCTTCTTATTCCAAACTGATTTCAAAATGTGCCTGGAAATAGTAATAGAGGAACAAGAGGCTTGCAACATTTCGTCTGTGAGAAAGGGGCTGTAGGGTGGGAACATAATTCGTCACTTCTGAAGGTATAGAGTTGCTTTTAGACACCATCGAGTGGAGTGTCAGGACTGGGCAGTTACTGCTTGTATATGGCAGCGGTACTCCATTTTCGACCAGACCTATCTCTTGTAAAATCGGAGGATAACAGGAAGGGCAAATTTTTGTTTGAACACTACAGGGAACCAATCATTTTGACAGCATCTTAAATGATGGATGCTACGAGAAATTATATTTGAAGTCTGGGCTGCGTTCAAGTCTCAATAGGTGCTCAAGGTAATGGGGCGTCCCTGAGTGAACATTTTTTTTTTTTTTTTTTTGTGATTGGTGAAAGGTCTTCGACTGATTGGTGATGGTGAAAAGTTACTAGTTTGATTTCTGAAGCGTTGAATGAGACCAGACAGTTTTTCTCCCACTGAGCAGTTAGAGCTCAGTCACAGGAGAGATCAGCTGTCAAGCTGAAGAACTTTATGGAGGCAAGTGTAGAAATTTTATATAGTAATCTATATTTATACGCCGAAAGACTATGGAAAAAAGTTCACCATTTAAATTTTTGAAATTAAAGAATGGTCTAAAATATCCGAAAATATTAAGTTAAAGTAAACAATGAAGGATGTTACGTAATATAAATCGTCCATATTAAATGAAAGTGAAGAAGTGTTATTGATTTTATGTAAATTTGATTCATTTTATATATTTTATATTTTTTTGTCATTTGTTTTATTACTATGCTGACAGAAACATTTATGCATACGTGAATTATATATATATATAAAGTTGCTTGGGTGTAATGAAAGCTTTAAAACTAATCCATAGTCCTGGAGCTCAGACTCTTTGGACGTTGGCACGAAAGACTATAAAGCAATAGTTGTTTCCAGTTAAAGCAAAACCGTAGACTGAAAGAAAAATGAATGGATGTAAGTCAAATTTTGATTTCCTGGTGTCGATATCAAATAAGTTTTTTTCGTCGTAAACTGAATTTTGAAGGCTAAATAAGTCCTCTGAGTAATTGGTATCATGGCTGAGACTAAGAACTACAATTGTACCTACTTAGAGCCAAAGCCGAAGCCAAAACTAAAATAAAAGGACTGAAAAAATAGACATACAGGGAGATAAACTAATACACACAAATTTCTTGCCTTTTTATATATATATATATATATATATATATATATATATATATATATATATATATATCGATTTTCTGCACTATTGTAAGAACTGCAACCTCGATTCTTATGTCTTTGTCTATGAGTGTATCAAATTTGATTAAAATCGGTCCACTCCTATAACCTGATTTTTTTTTTTTTGATTTTCTATATTTATCGGGGTACCTCGACACAAAAGCTAGCTAAGAACACACACACACAGCCAAAGTTTCATTTATAAATAAGTTTAGATTATATATATATATATATATAGTTAGGAAGTTCTTATATTTGTACGGAAAGAATACCCAATCTCTCTCTCTTTCATACATATGTGTGTGTGTGTGTGTGTGTGTGTGTGTGGTTGATGAATTATCTAAATTCCTAGAAATGAAAATAACACTAGCGTCTCATTTTAACATATATTTACCAAAATTATCGTAAAAAATTTTGAAATACTGAAAATTAAATTTATTCAGTAAAATCACAATTAGTTTTTATTACGATGTCTAGACAACTATGGAATCTCTACCTCTTCTGTAGTTTTCTTGTTTAAGCCAGTGAATGCTGCCATAATCCTTGTCTTCAGTTCATCTTTGGTGTTATAAGGAATTTTGTTGGTCTCTCGCTTAACTGCGCCCAACATATATGTATGGTCTAGAGCCTTGTCGCTAGATATAATATGTTACAGCAGGCATCCTCTTGACCCTTGCCAGCACTACTTCTTTAAGGCACCGTATTGAGTCTGAGGCCCTGACGTAAGATGAATGAAAGCATCATGTCGACATTAATAGTGATTGCTACAAAGATTCGTAGTCACTATTTTACTTATCCAACTCTTACCGTAATCTCTACACTGTGCTCAGATTAACACCCAAACATTCTGAAATGTTCGTATTAGTGTTTTCTGTACGAATACCAAGCGGTACAACAAGCCGTTTCTAAATATCTGACGGATTGAATTGCGTCATTGTAGTCTTTTTTCTCACAGATGGTGCGAAGTGGCCTTAATATAATGTGTAGGGGACAATTAAAAAAAAAAACAAAAAAACAATACGGTTGCATAAGTTTTAAAAAATGGCGACAATTTACCCACTGACTATATATATATATATATATATTAAGGCATGTTTTATTAAATAATATAGACAAGTTTTGTTCATTTATATTATGTAAATATTGTCTGATAAGCTTAATAGCGTTATTATTAAACGAAGAAAGAAAATTACAATATTGATACATTTTACACACACACACACACACACATATATATATATATGATAATGGCTGACATCTCATTTTAAATTTGCCTATCTTTTAAGATGTATTGCAAATCCCTCTTGCTCAGGTATATTTGTACTTTTTCCATACACACAAAGCCAACCTTTGGTTTACTGTATCTATATTGAACGGACTTTATCAACAGTTTCTTGGAGAGTGCATACAATATGGTATAATCAGTACTTGAACACGTCAAATATCAGAATCATCGTCAGTTGTGTTTTTTCTTTAATTTTGAATTTTTGAAATTAAAGCAAAAATGGGTTTTGAGACCATGTTTGGTACGATAGCACTGCACATGCCAATCATTTCAAGAAGTCACCTTCTTAATGTGACACGATAACTAGACATATATGTATTTTATTATAATAGATTAAAATAGAAAATAGATTAGAATAGAAAATAGTTTAAAAACATATTTAACAAAAGTGAAAAAGAAGAGGTAAAAAATAAATAAACGCTTTTTCTTTTATGAGGAAAATTGTCCTCCGGTAAATATTTGACTCAGTGATAAAGTTCAGCAGGTAGGTTTTCGATGACCCGGTCAAAGGCTGTCCTTTACTGTATCTTGACCACACATTAAGCCTTTTCCGGCGGAAGCCTTATTAAGATAAAAAAAAAGATAACTGAAATTTCAGACTTACAGTCGCCGGTGTTTGTCACCGGTGGTCTAAAGCATTTCCGGATTTCCGGTCAATTTTGGATAAATTCAGGTAATTTTTCCGAGTCAGTTAAGACGAGTTAAGTGAAGGGGAGTCCGCCGGGTGCGAGCTTGAAGTAAGGATCTCCGTTCGTCTTGTTTCGTTCAGTTCGGATTTGTTGATCTCCATTAATTAGAGTTAGAGCTGTGTGTCACATTCGCCTGCCCCAACCGAAAAGGCTAACTCTAAACGAATAAAGCATCCTTTCAACTCATCCAAGTTGTGGAAGTTCGTTCCTTATAGTCAATCTTGTAACCCCAGCTGTCCGGCCGACATTTTCTACAAATTTCCGGCAACATCACATCGTGGAGAATGGCCGCCGGAGGAAATTGTTCGGACGGACCGTTGGGGTGTTACATTAACAAATTTTGCTGAGAGAATGAGACATCGCATAGCTGCCCGCAAGTTCGGCTCCAAAGACTATTGGCAGCTCTGCAAACTTATGCTGAACAACAGCAACTCGTCCATTCCTACCTTAATTAATAAATTTGAGGTCCACACGGAATTAGTTCTACTCCATCAGCTTGTTTGCTCGCAGATTCTCATCCAACTCCACATTTGACTCGTCTGGAGTATCCGCACCCAACTTCCCTCTTAGAACAGAGGCTCAACTGGGAGATGTTCACACAACACCCTCTCTGGTATCTAAGATAATCTCAAAACTTGACCCCCATAAGGCGAGCGGAGGTGACGGAATCCTGATCATTTTCCTGAAGAAATGTACTCCTGAACTCTCCTCTGTCCTCTCTAAACTCTATAATTTCTGCCTCTCTGCTTCCTGTTTTCCTGCCGGCTGGAAGTCCTCTTTTGTGGCTCATGCATTTAAGAAATAAAGGGGAAACCTCGGAACCCATCCAATTATTGCCCTGTCAGCTTCCTACCAATTTTCGGAAAAGTGTTCGAGGCTATTATCATTGCTGAAATAATTCAACATCTTACTGCACATAAACTATTCTCAGACAAACAGTATGGCTTCTGCTTTGCCGATATGCTAACGACCATCACCGAGTACATATACTAGGCCCTCAATGAGTTTGGCGAAGCTCGAGGTGTTGAACTGGATATCTCCAAAACTTTTGATAGGGTTTGCACGCTGGCCTTCTGCGCAAACTACAGGTTTATGGTGTCACTGGACGCTTCCTTGATTTGATCCAATCTTTCCTATCAAACTGCATAGTGATGGTCGTCTTGAACGAACATGACTTCCACATCCTACCACACGCTTGCTGATGTCCCCCAGGGCTCTATTCCTAGGCCCGGCGTTCTTTCTGATTTTCATAAACGACCTTCCTGACGTGATCAAATCTTAAATAGGCATCCACGCTGATAGCACTACCATTTACCGCCTAAGTAAGAAATCTGACGAGTCGGTCAAAGATAACCTCGCTGTTCTCGAGAAGGACTGGCACTCAGTGGTAGACTGGGGTAAAAAATGGCTTGTAAATTTTAATGCTTTTAAAACGAACCTGCTGTCACCCACCAAGGCAGTCCCTCCTACCCTCATCAGCATGGACCAAGTTAGTTTCCCTGAAAGCAATACACTGTGCCTCCTCGGTTTCATCCTCTCTTCCGACCTCAAGTGGAACCATTAGATTGAATCAGTAGCTAAATCGACTGCTAGAAAGGTTTGGTCACTGTGTTGGACCAGGAAGTTTTTTTTTTCGCCTAAATCCATCTTACACATATACAAATTAACCAGCTGACTGTGCATTGAATACTGTTGTCATATCTGGTCGGACACCCCATCCATTCATCTCAGGGTTCTTGACAGGCTCCAAAGAAGAATCTGTAACGTGTTTGGTCCCAACCTGGCTGCTTGACTCAAGCCACTTTCTCACTGGCGGAATATAGCTTTCCTCTGTCTATTCTACAAATATTTTCATGACTTCTGTTCCGACGAGCTTAGCTCACTGATGCCCTCTCCACAAGGATTTACTCGAGCAACCAAACTGGCAATAAGATCCTATCTTCTTACAGTTAAATCAACTAAATACAGCCGCCACTTCTGCTCCAGCAGCTTTCTTCTCACACTTCCGGCCTGTAGAACTTCTTCCCGTATACCTGCTTTCCTGACGGCTACAATCTCCTAGTATTTAAATGCAATGTCAATTCCCATCTCTTGTCCGCTTGACTCCAGTCCTTCTCACGTCCTTTGCCCATCACCTCATATATCTTGTTCCTTTTCATTTCTCACTTTACCCTCGCAACTGTCTTCACACTGGTATTCCCATCATTCTCTTGCCCTTTCTTCGACAACCTCTGTAACGGGTTCGTCTTTCTCTTTGCTCTTTTACTCTTCCTTTATGTATCCCCCTGCGCACCAGTGCCGGTTCCGCCTTGCTTGAGGTAAAATGATTTTAAAAATGTCGGGTCTACTGGGTGGAATTTGTGTGTGTGTGTGTGTGTGTGTGTGTGTGTGTGTGTGTGTGTGTGTGTGTGTGTGTGTGTGATGATACTATGATACTAAGACAAGAAACAGGAAATTACCGTCTTCATAGATGAAAAATAATGACATATTTTGGAGTTTCAGTGACTGTCGCTAGCTAAGTTTAAAATAAGAGAGATTTATTACTATTTATTTATTTAACCCATCTTCTTCGTCTTGTGTCACGTTTTCTGTTTTTCAGAGAAATAAATATTTTTTTGCCTTTGATAAAGTCCCACGAAGGACAAAGCGCGTCGACTAAGATCAGTGTTCCTTTTGTTTTCATTCATATTGTTTATTTTACAGATTTACTGCATCTTCTACGCTCACACACACACACACACACACACACACACACACACACACACACACACACACACACACTAGGAGAGAACCCGTAACAACTAAGAGGATAATAAAAAAAATATGTAATTAATATAAATTATTAATTAGATAAAAATAGAAAACTCATTATAAAATATTCAGAGGAAAACTCAACACATAATTAAACGGTTAAAAACGCAGAATTTATTTCAACAATGGATGAACACTTTTACATTGTCACCTTCAAATAGATACATTCACTAAGACTATATAAAAAAAAAGAGGAAGTGATGCTTGTATTATTTAAACCGGAAATAAATTGAGACTAAATACATCAGATCACACATATAACATAATACGAACAAAGGAATACATACATTCAGTCAGTTAAGTGTTATACGTGATACACGCTTGGGCGATCATGTCTCGAAAGAGACATGACTGACTGGGCAGAAGATTATCCCGTAGTAGGTTGCCATTGCTTTCTGCCGGTAGACTGGTTGCCGACCAAAGGCTATAGAATCCAATCTGTCTTGTGATTTAACCCATAACTGGAAGGAAGAGACGGATTAATACCTTTCCCAAGGCTATTTGCGCGTAAGTGAATGTAATGAATTCAGCTGGAATTCGAACTCGGCTCCCTGATTTCTCGTTCCGAGCCGATATCCAAATCTTATAAAAACATATATACACACGCAAAAAATTTATGAATAGGCGCTAAAAAGGGACACAGTCTGGATATATATATATATATATACTAAATCACAAAGTTATATAAAAATGTATAGAATATATATGCACACAAAATAAGGGGGGGAAAATACGAATGGACATTATACAACAGACATGTCCACAGACATTATACAACAGACATGTCCACAGACATCTCAAACTTCTTCTTCTTCTTCTATGTGCCCTGTTCCTTCAGGACGTAGGCGATCATGGTTCTCCACGTCTCCCTATCCCTTGTGGCTCTTAGTATGTTTGCTCCTGTTACACCTCGCAACCCCCGTTCTGCCATCCACTAGCTCAAGTCCATATATCTAGAACATAAATGTATAGAAACTAGCATGGTTACAAAATGAGGGATCAGTTTATCTATTGATTATAATATAGATTTGATCCCCCACTTTATATTCCCATTATAATTTCTTATAAACACTTGGCATATATATTTTTCTTCTTCTATGTGCCCTGTAACTTCAGAACGTAGGCGATCATGGTTCTCCACATCTCCCTATCCCTTGTGGCTCTTAGTATGTTTGCTCCTGTTACACCTCGCAACCCCCGTTCCGTCATCCACCTGATCAGGCCCTGCAAATATATTATCCGCAGCCTTCCTCTGTCTCTTTTTCCTTCTATCTGGCCAGTGAGTATCAGTTTCTCCAAGCTCTCCTTCCACATTGCATGTCCCTGGAAATTCAGTTGTCTCTTCCTGGTGCTCAGTGTTAATTTCCTTTTTGTTGCCATTCTTTCCAACACCTCATCGTTGCTTGCATGCTCATTCAACGATATCCGCAGCATCCTTCTGTAGAACCACATTTCCGCTGCTTCCAGTGTTGTCCTCATTTTCGATAATATTGTCCTGCATTCACTGCCGTATTGAAGAACTGACATCACATAGCAATCCAACACTTTGTTCTTTATTTCTAGTGAAATTTTCCTGTGTGTTAGTACTTTACTCAGCTTCTGGAACGCGTCCTTTGCCATGCCAATTCGCCTTCGGATCTCTGTGACGCACTTTCCATCTTCTGTTAGAACACTTCCTAGGTATTTAAATTTTTGTACTTGTTTGATTCTGGTATCTCCTACCTGTATTTGGCATTTTGAGTTGCACCTTTTGCACCATGCATTCAGTTTTATGAAAGTTTATTTATAGTCCTTTTTTGTCACTCTCCACCGCTATCATCTGTAGGAGGTCTTGTAGTTTCCTTTCGTGTCTGCAATCAGCACTGTATCATCTTCATATCTTATGTTGTTCAAGTTGTGGCCTCCAATAAAAAGGCAAAAAGAGAAAGGGAGACGAAAATACACTACAGTCACAAATAACATCTTCCACAAAAAAGGATCTTTTCCAAAACCCTTTTTAAAAGATTCTCTTTAAACATTTCTCTTTTTTTAAAAAAATTCTTCAAAAAAATGTTTCTAAAACATTTCATTTTGTTAAAAAATACCGTTAAAAATGTTCACAAGAGAAAATATACAAACATTAGAAATGTATAAAATAACACAGACCATTACGAAGGAACTAATGTAGTAAAAAACACTATAGTCTCAAATGTTCAACATTACAAAAACAATTTTCGGCCGATTTAAATATAGAAAAATGAATAAAGTAACGAAAATATATAAATTAACTTAACAAAACTTTTAAAAAATTAAAGATAAAGTTTTAAATAAAAAATATAAAAACCTAATAATAGAGATTTAGGAAATAAGAATAAAATATAACATAATAAATGAAAAAAACAATTATAAATAAACTATATGATAAAATAAAAAAAATGTGTGTGTGTGTGTGTGTTTAAGACATAAGTAAATTCCGTTTATAGTTACCAACACTATTGACAAATATGACATCCTAACTACTAACCATATGTGGTAGTGAAGATTACATTTATAGTACATTAACGTAGCTTAGTATTTGCACGTCAGTGGTAGCGTACACAGCGGATTAAGGGAAGATTCCTGTTCCCTTCTATGACAAAACAAGGCTGTGTACTACAAGAATAACACAGGGCATATGTTTTAACTCTGTTGGTCTGTTCTATTCCACCTGCCATATTCACCTTTATTTGCTCCAACCGATTATTACCATTTTTGGTCGCTACAAAACACTTCGATGAGAAAAAACATTCTCTAATGAAACCGTGTTCCAGTGTTAGTCGAAAACATTTTCAACAGGAGTAAGTAGATAGATTCGCCTATTGTACTGCTCACATACCTTCCCGGTCTTTTGAACAGGAGTCGATGTGTACCCCTTGTTTCCTGATTAGGATTGGGTTTCCTGTTCCTTCTAAAGTCTACTTCAGCCCTATACTTCTAACATCGTCTGAAATTAGTAAAGATTTATTCACTAATTAAATATTGACTTCTTCATAACTAGAATTAGCTGTTATCTTTCCTGTAAAGTCCACAAAACTTCACTTCTTGCCCTTTGTTACCCTGATACAACACCTGTTATGGTAAAACACGCCTATTCTATAGTGAATAGACTCTCCCACTTAATTTAAGTAGGAGTAGTAAGAGGAACGACGGTCAGTCAATGTTGGACGATAATAGTCGACAATAGAATACGAAAGTAGTCAGCGACCTGGCAAGATTACACTGCGTAATACATATTATATCAAGTTCCTAACGTTTTGCATGTCGAACCTATTAGGACCGATTTTAGCACAAATACTAACCTCCACTGCGAAAATACCTCCACAGCAACATCACATAGTAATTCCCTACCTTGAGTGGATCTCGGGCATTATATTGGGTGAATATTTGTATAAAACCATTTAATTCTGCAGAGTTTTACAGAAATGGTATCAAAGAACTGCAAATAATGGTCAATGCAAATAATGTTGAATATACAACTGAATTGAATGTAATTATTTTTCAAAAGTAAAGCTGACAAACAAGAAAACGAAAATTATTTATGACTTAGCTTTATAATGTGAAAGGACCTTCTTTTTCTTCTATGTGCCCTGTCCCTTTAGGACGTAGGCGATCATCGCTTTCTACGTGTCTCTATCCCTGGTGGCTCTTAGCACGCTTTCTACTGTTGTAACCCTCCTTCCGTCATCCACCTGATCAGGGCCTTCAAATATGCTTTCCCCTGTCTCTTTTTCCCTCTATCTGGCCTGTTAGTATCAGGTTCTCCAAGCCCTCATTCTTTAATGCATGTCCCAGGAACTTTAGTTATCTCTTCCTGATACTCAGTATTAATTTCCTTTTCGTTTCCATCATTTCCAAGACCTCATCATTGCTCACATGCTTGATCTATGACAGCATCCTTCTGTAGAATCACATTTCAGTTGCTTCAAGTTTTTCCTTCATCTTTGAGGATATTGTCCAGCATTTACTGCCATATTGAAGAACTGAAAACACATAGCAATTCAGTAAGGACCTACGTCGGTTTAAAACTTGATCTTTTTTACGTAAACTGTTTTGCCTTTCCAGTGATGACTAGAAAACTGGGAAGGAAATTAAGTAAATTGTTTTCAGTACCTAAGCAGTTTTTCTCTATTGCTGAATAACCTTTTACTGTATTGCATTGCCATTTGAATGGTAATGGTTTAGTCTATTTAACGGATATCTACTTCTTATTGATAATGCCGAAATTTAATTTTCTTGGGGACTTTAGTAACTACTTTTTCTCAAAAATGGTAATAGCCGTTTCCATCCAGGTAAAATTCGCCATTCATTGACCACACCTTTAACGTTGCTGTCAGTTGAAATTTATAAAATATTTTCTTAAAATAGTTTTCCAGCAAAACAGAATTCTCAAGTCTGCTATTGATCTTTCCAGAAGTGAGGAATGTTTTCTTCCTAAAGTTTTGCTTAAGGTAGTGTGGAAAGTCAGCATCATGATCACGTCATTATTTTCTCTTCGAGTTTGAAGTGCCATCCATTTTAGATGATGCTGCTGTTGAAAATTTGCCAGTGATGTTTTTTTTTGTTATTTGGTAAAGTTCTTTGTGATTCTGTAGCGCCAAACAATAGTGTCTGATGAAGTATTGTCTTATTCAATACTTAATGCAATACTTAAGTCAATACTTAATTCGTTCGATTGAAGTTATTTTTAATCACTGATCTGAAAAGAAGATTTCATATTGACTTTTTTATAGATATTTTTAAAGAAATTTCTGAATGAGCCGGACACTCTGCATGACATTTGTATAATAATCTAGATCTTGCGAGGCTATTTCAGAGAACGACTCAAGTTCTTAGATGAATATTTTAGTATTGTAGCATTTATAAAATGAAGAGGGAAAGTGGATTAAACTCTTTCCTAAGGTATTAGTTCGATGTAATCAGCTTCAACTGAAATTCGTACACAGTATAACTTATCCGTTTTACCTGGTTAAAAAAAAACCTTTATACTTAACTTGAGCCTCCATTGAGTACACACACGCGTACGCTTTCTTATCATAAGAATGTAAGATGGAACACATGAAAACTACTTGGATATATTCATTTTTTCTTTTGTTAGTCTTTCGACACTTTCATTAACGTATTATCAAAATTTTATTGGTGCATCTCGTAAAAATAGAGAAACGTAAACAAAATAAAAAAATGTAAATATCCAACTAGTTTTTATGTGATTCCATCTTACATATTATGTTCGGACAATTTTTATTTTTTTATTTTTAATCATTTCAACTCAAGCAAGGTAATTTTTTTATCATTTCACCACAAGCAAAGCAGCCACACCGCCACTGGTGCGCAGGGGGTTACATAGGAGGAAAGTGGTGAGAAAGAGGGAAAAAGGTATAGGGGGTGTCAGGAAGAGGGTAAAAGGAGCACGAGAATACTGGTGTGGTGAAAGTGGAGTGAATGGAGAAAAGACTATGAGAGAAAGGATGCGAGTCAGTGAGATAGAAGATGACTACCTTCCAATTAAATTATTTGAGATTGTATCTGTCGGGGAAGCAAGTATACAGAAGGGAATTCCACAGGCGGGAAGTGCGAGAAAAGAAGCTGATGGTGTAGAAGTTGGATGGCTACTTGGAACTAGAGTCTCACAGTGAGTTAAAGAGAATGAGAAAACTTTACTGAGGAAAAAACAATAAAGGAAGAGGTTTCAGGAAAACAGAAGATGGAGATTGACGCTGCATTCAAATTTTTAAAGATTGTATGTATGTCTGTAGGGGCGAAAGAAATCGGAAGAGAGTTCTACGTGCGAGAAGTGCAAAAAATGAAACTATTAGAATAAAACTTACGGCTGCATATGGACTTGTTCAACAGGAAAACGATAAAATCTAGTTGCCAATCTAGTCTGTCATTCAGTTAAGTGCCATACGGGATACACGCTTGGGCGATCATCTCTCGAAAGAAACATAATTAAGTAGAAGATTTTCCCGCGGTATGCTGCCATTGCTTTCTGTGGTAAACTGGTTGCTAACCAAAGGTGACTGTACCCAATCTGTCTTGCTATTTAACCTATAGCTGGAGAGAGAAGAGAGAGATGGATTAATACCTTTCCCACGGGTATTTACCGGTAAGTGCATGCAATGAATTCAACTGGAATTCGTTGCATTCACTTTCCTTTGTGAACATGCTTAAATTAATGAAGTTGAGGCACTAAGGGGAGAGAAGCCGATTAAAACAATTGCCATGAAAATATTTGTAGAAAAGACAGAGGGATGCCACTGTTTGTAATTCAACAGTAGCAATGTTCATTTCTTTCTTTTTTTTTATGCGTCCGCCGCTTAGTAGGTGGAATAAAAAGGGTCGATGAATTTAAGATGAAAAATAGAGTGCGTGAGAAAGAACCGAAGAGGAGGGGAAAAGGGTCAAATATGGGTAGTAGTAGTAGTAAGTGGCAGAATGCATTTGTGTGAAAAGTTTAATCAGTCTACTTAACTAATAAAGTCTGTGTTCTTTTCCCTTTTCTGGCCGGTGAGAGATGTAAAAGTCTTATAGGCAGTTGAGGGTATCATGTTGTTGTTGTTGTTTTTCTTTCCTTCCTTCTTCTTTTCTTGTGTATTGTTGAGTCATGGACGGACCTGTCTGTCGGTTCTTCCGCCTCTCTGATCTTTGTGCCTTTCTGACTGTCTTGACCGGTTGGGGGACGTCTTTAAGTAGTGAAGCTGGTCATTTGACTCGATCCAAATGGCATTTTCATTCTAGGTGTGAAAAACGTCATATATGAATTTTTCATTTCCAATCCAATCAGGATCGGTAATTTTGCTTTTCACACTGACTTGTGAAATTTGCTTTGGCCTGGGTTTTTCCAAAGTGTTTTTAGTCGTAGTCTTGGTTTTTCCAAAATACTTTTAGTCGTGGTTTGGGTTTTTCCAAAATGCTTTTAGTCGTGGTTTGGGTTTTTCCAAAATGCTTTTAGTCATTTGGATCCGGTTTTTTTGGGGTGTGCAATTTTACTTTGTGTGTTTTAATTAGTTGATGGATGGTACAGGATTTGTATCCTATAAATTTTATCAAAGTTTTCAAGTTTATTACGTTATTTCGCTTTTGGGAGGCAACTTTCGTCATTCCAATGCATCTTCGAAATTCAGTGTCTTCTGCTAAAACACTTTCCTAAATTAATTTAAATTTAATTTAAATTTTTGGACTTGCTTGATTTATAAATTCCGAATTTATAATTAGAATGTTGAGCTCTTATTTTGGCTAATAACAAAATATTCCTGTCTTCTTATGATTGATAGTGAGTCCTTTCTTCTTGCTTTCCTTTTACTACCTTCTATAGAAGTTCCTGTGTTTCTGTTTCTGCTATCAACATTGTGTCTAAGTATATCTAAATTTTGTTAAGATTGTTACCACCAATAATAAATCCTAGTAGAACTTATCTTACGCCCCTTTCTATTTTTATATGTTTAATGAGAAAGTACAAATTATGGTGTAATATTACTTGTGTACTGTCGGCCTTGATATTCAGATTTGGATTGTTCAGTCTTAAATCAATGTATTAAAAATAGTTTTTATGTTATTTTTGTTTCTTGATTTTTTTAAAAATCACGAGTGATATATATAATAGTATGCATTTATCTCCCAGCCATAATTTACCGGCTATTTCGTATTAGGAAAAATAATACGTTTTAACCTTCCAATAGCACCAATACTAATATTAGCATTAGCATAGCCATTGATATATACACTAACACTGAATATGAATATACGTAGAAAGACGCGATACGTGACTGTAACAAACAACATTTAATAAGGCAAAAAATTACATAAACATATTAAAAGGTTTTACATATGTCCCAAAACAAATGATTGCTCATGGAGTCCAAAAGAACAAGGGTGTTTACAGAACGAGGACAAAAAAATATACCAACTTTAGTACCCTTGGCCGTCCGTGGATAAGTGAACAGACATTACCTTTTTCTCCACGCTAGGCTGTGTACATGCTGACCAGTTTCCACCTGTGTGGACGCACTGGTAGTAAGGAAGGTAAAGAGGCTGATCCTCGAAAAACGGAAGCAAAGAAGAAAAAAGGGACAGAAGAGTTCTCCCCTCTCTAAGGAGCTGAACTTCCATGAGCTCATCCCAAGGGAAACAACTGTAGTCTCCTTACATATATTTTATACACAAAATACTCGCTTGACTGGAACGTCGTGAATTCCCCAGTGTCCCTCCTCACATTTTTTTTTGGGGGGGGGGTTACTTTTTGTCTTTTTTTTTCTCCCTCCAATCAAGTCGTTAATTTTATCATCGACGTATTTTCACGTAATCCTTTCGATAATTAAAACAGAGAGTTTTTACGTTAAGCTTTTTTTAAATCGAATCATAAAATTTTATTTTAATTATTTTTACGACCTTCGAGATTCACTATTATTTTTTGTTTCTGTTTATAACAACCACATCTGTAAATAATGAAATAATCCGTTCTAATCTCGTTTAAAACAGTGTAAAATTATATATATATTAATATCATTTATTTCATTTTCTTTTCTTAATTTTTTATCATTGTTTACTCGACGATATTTTTGTTACAATTGTAAATAAATGTAACACCCCAATGGTCGTCCTAACAATTTCTCCGGCGGCCGTTCTCCACGCTGTGATGTCGCCGGGAGTTTGTTGAAAATGTCGGCCGGACAGCTGGGGGTACAAGATTGACTATAAGGAACGAACTTCCACAACTTGGATGAGTTGAAAGGATGCTTTATTCGTTTAGAGTTAGCCTTTTCGGTTGGGGCAGGCGAATGTGACACACAGCTCTAACTCTAATTAATGGAGATCAACAAATCCGAACTGAACGAAGCAAGACGAACGGAGATTCTACTTCACTCAAACGCCCGGCGGGACTCCTTCTCTTAACTGACTCGGAAAAATTACCTGAATTTATCCAAAATTGACCGGAAATCCGGAAATGCTTTAGACCACCGGCGACTGTAAGTCTGAAATTTCAGTTATCTTTTTTTTTTATCTTAATACGGCTTCCACCGGAAAAGTCTTAATGTGTGGTCAAGATACAGTAAAGGACAGCCTTTGACCGGGTCATTCGAAAACCTACCTGCTGAACTTTATCACTGAGTCAAATATTTACCGGAAGAGTGGTAGGATTTAAAACAGTAATCGGATACCGTTGTCTCTTCCACAATTTTCCTCATAAAAGTAAAAGCGTTTATTTATTTATTTTTTTCCTCTTCTTTTTCACTTTTGTTAAATATGTTTTTAAACTATTTTCTATTCTAATCTATTTTCTATTTTAATCTATTATAATAAAATACATATATGTCTAGTTATCGTGTCACATAAAGAATCAATCCATTCTCACCCTCCGTCAAGTTTAAGGTAATCCTTCATATTTTTTTTTTTTTAGTGGGGGTCACCTTCAAGGTTATTCTATAGATTGATAGTTGAAAGGGAGAGGAGAAAAAAGTAAAAAAAGGAAAGTATGAAAATAAATACACGGGTGACAGATTCTATCTTTTCCACCTTGTGATGATCTTTAAACCAATCAGAATAGCTAAGAGCGGTCATCTAGCAATTGAGATACTCTGCTAGAATAAATAAAACGTTTTACTGAGTGTAGCTTTTTGCCTCTGGATATGGACCGGATGCTGATCACATTACGGTCGGGTCACCCAACGAGGGGTATGCTGCTTAGACCCGAAACTTCTAATGACTTGGGAGTAACAACACCGATGACATATCCGGAGGTAGCCCTTGGAGGTGTATGACGACGAATGAATACATCTTTTATCCGTATGCACGTGATTCGTTCACAGAATAAGTTCTGTGTTATTTTACTGTCCTTGCAAAGAGAAATAAAAACGAAAAAATATCCATGTTGGTGCCATTATAACCTTTTGAACGTTTTAGAGAAATTGCAAGGAGAGAATAAACTGAATTTATTCAAACAAGATTATTTAATTCGTCAATAATAGTGAGGGCAGTATTGGACATTCAAGAAAATCTCGAGAAAATTTCATCAAATATTATTCATGTGAAAATCTATATGATTCGCATATTGTCCAACATGATTATATATATATATATATATATATATATATATATATATATATATATAGTGTATTGAGGCAGCAAATAATTTTCTAAATATATACTGTTAAATAAAAGAAACAATGAATGTCTATTATGTTAAATCATGAGCCGTTCTAAACGTCGTATTTTGGCTTTAATTTCAGGTGAAAATAAAGACAAAAATTCTCCAACATTTGGATAATTTTTTATTAAATTGCTTCTAAGCTTTCGGCTCACATGAGCCATCTTCAGAGAGGTTATTAAGACAGTAACACAATAGCATCCACCATCAGCGACGATTTTATCTTGTGTTGACATTAAACTCCGCTAGGCAACGGCAATAGTTACCAAAAATAACAAACGCAGTTCTCAAGTTTGCAGTGTGGTTCTATGACGTCACACCGCGTGATAGCTCATGTGAGCCGAAAGCTTAGAAGCAAATTAATAAAAAATTATCCAAATGTTGGAGAATTTTTGTCTTTATTTTCAACTGAAATTAAAGCCAAAATACGACGTTTAGAACGGCTCATGATTAAACATAATAGACATTCATTGTCTCTTATATTTAACAGTATATGTTTAGAATATATATATATATATATATATATATATATATATATATATATATATATATATAAGACAATGAGTGTCTATTATGTTTAATCATGAGCTGTTCTAGATATCGTATTTTGGTTTTAATTTCAAGTGAAAATAAAGACAAAAATTCTCCAACATTTGGATAATTTTTTATTAAGTTGGTTCTAAACTTTCGACTCACATGAGCCATCTTCTGAGAGGTTACAGCGACGTTAACATAAAAACATCCACCATCCTTCATGTTAACGTCCCTGTAACCTCTCTGAAGATGGCTTAGAACCAGCTTAATAAAAAATTATCCAAATGTTAGAGATTTTTTACTTTATTTTCACCTGAAATTAAAGCCAAAATACGATGTTTAGAACGGCTCATAATTAAACATAATAGACATTCATTGTCCCTTATATTTAACAGTATATGTTTAGAAAATTATCTGCTTCCTTGATACACTATATATATATATATAATGGAAATACTTTTCGAGTCGGAAAACAAAAACCTCTCATTTGTATCCAAGAAGTATAAAAATCTGTTGTATTTTATTGCATTCAAAACTTGAAAAAAATGTTTTCTCTTTATAGTAACAAATAATGGTATTGTTTAAAACCCTAATCCCAACCGACTCATCCGAAAATGTCTTTTTCATCATCTGATTTCATTATTTTATCCGGAGGCAACGTCTCTATATTTGTCGGCTTGTTTTAGGATATTTTTTTATCAATTCAAAAAGAATTCTGTAGAATGTTGCAGAAAAAGTTGTAAAGGATTATCCCAGGTATTCATCACTCTCCTACCGAAAAGAATTTTAAAAATCAAACTACACCTTACAAATAAAAAAGATGCCGGACCCGAAAGAGACTACCACCACCTTTAAATTTGTTGTTTTTCTTTTTTTTTCTTTTTTTTTCAGTGCAATCTTATCGATTACATCCTAAACTTTCCGATTGACAAAAAAAAAAAAAATTTGAAAATTTCAATATTTAAACAATTTTAGTGGGGGGTGGGGGGGGCTCAGTTTTTCATACAACCTTAGTAGATCCTGTGCAATTAACATTATTGCTTGCACATATTCAACAACTGAATCCTTTGCGAAATTTTTGAATAAAGCCATTCTTGGAGTTTCCGAGGAAGATGCCATCGTAAGAACTGAAGAAAACTTGAAAAAGAGAAAAACAAGAGCAACAACACGTCCCATAAAAAACCAAAACAAAGAGACCCCAACGCGAGTGGTCCCAAAATGGAGGATCGATTTACTATAACGGTGTATGAAAAACTGAGTCCCCACTAGAATTGTTTAAATATTGAAATTTTTCCAAATTTTTTAAATTTTTTTTGATAATCGGAAACTTTATGTAAGAATCAATAAGACTGCGCTGATAAAAGTAAAAAAAAAAAAAACGAAAAACAACAAATTTAAAGGTTTGGTGGTCTCCTTCAAGGTCCGCCAAAAAGATCTCACCAAACACTGACAAGGATTTGCAAAGACGTTGGAAACATAAAATATACACACTGTACTGTGGAAATCCTGTAATACCATACATGTAGAATATGAGAAGTACGGTAAAATAGGATTACCATATTTTTTAAATATAATACGCAACACTATATAATACTCACCACTATATAAGACGCACGCATATTTTGAAGTGAAAGTTTTGTTAAAAAGTTGCAATTATATTTGAACTAATTTTATTAAATAGAAATTCCTGTACATATTCTAAACACATAAAAGATGAAAACTTCAAAATAAAAATAAACTGTAAGTAAAATTAAAAGGTTTATTTTTATTAAGTTTTGTTCAAGATAGAAAAAATCCTCATGATTTTCGTTACCGTTTGGAAGGGAAGTATACATTTTTTTTATTGGATTCTGCAGATGGTCACAGAAAAATTGTAAAGGATTATCCCAGTTATTTATCACTCTCCTACCGAAAAGAATTTTAAAAATCAAACTACACTTTAATCTTATCTCAGTCGCATCTACAGTGTTACTGACACCGTATTTCTTAAATGCCTTATATCACTTATTTTTGCTACGAATTTTTCGCTCACTAGGACAGATTGACGTTTAAAGTTTTTAAGACAAGCAACATTGTGAAAGCTGGTGTTTGATGTGATAAGTAGTGATAAAAAAATTGATCTTTAGCTTTTATTAATTTTTGAGAATTGAGTTTTAAATATCATCTGAAAAAAGGAACAGAAAAAAATAATTTCCACAGGGTTTTGCCTACAAACTGACTTCAGAATCTTTTTATTTCAAGAATTAAATCCAAATAAAGTTGATATCTTTTCTATTAGATACATTGAAATGGAAAATATATTCAAACAAAAATGTTAATTATGAATCATCACACGCAAAATATGCAGTTATTTTTTTAATATATCTTTTTATAAAAATTTTAAGTAAAAACTATAAAATTGTAAAAGATTACAAAAAGGCCACTCAATGAATAAGATTTGTTCGATCATTTGTTAGATGATAATAAATAGAAGAAATAGATAAAAGTCCTATTTTCGGACAAACAGTATGGCTTCCGTTTCGCCAGCTGATATGCTAATGACCATCACCGAATACATATAACAGACTCTCGACGAGAAAGTGAAGCCCGAGCTGTGGCCCTTCTTCTTCTTCTATGTGCCCTGTCCCCTCAGGACGTAGGCGATCATGGCTCTCCACGTCTCCCTATCCCTTGTGGCTCTTAGTATGTTTGCTCCTGTTACACCTCGCAACCCCCGTTCCGTCATCCACCTGATCAGACCCTGCAAATATGTTATCCGCTTCCTTCCTCTGTCTCTCCATCCTTCTATCTGTCCAGTCAGTATCAGGTTCTCCAGGCTCTCCTTCCTCATTGCATGTCCCAGGAACTTCAGTTGTCTCTTCCTGATGCTCAGCATCAATTTCCTTTTTGTTGCCATTCTTTCCAACACCTCCTCGTTGCTTGTATGCCCAGTCCACGATATCCGTAGCACCCTTCTGTAGAACCACATTTCGGCCGCTTCCAGTTTTGTCCTCATTTTCGATGATATTGTCCAGCATTCACAGCCGTATAGATATCCCCAAAGCATTTTCGCAAGCTGCGGGGCTGAGGTATAACTGGATGCTTGTTTTATTTAACCCTCTAGGGCCATTCGTATCATGTTTGATACAGTATTTCCCTATAAGGAAACATTTGGTATTTCCCTATAAGGAAACATTTGGTATTCATTGACTGAGCAGTCAGTACTGCTTTCATTTGAAATTTATAAAATATTTCTCTTAAAAAATTTTTCAGGAAAATATTTCTTTCAAGGCTTGTTTTCATACTGTATCAAATATGATACGAATGGCCCTAGAGGGTTAATAGATAGATAGATAGATAGATAGATAGATAGATAGATAGATAGATAGATAGATAGATAGATAGATAGACTGAGATTAACCCTCTAGGGCCATTCGTATCATATTTGATACAGTATGAAAACAAGCCTTGAAAGAAATATTTTCCTGAAAAATTTTTTAAGAGAAATATTTTATAAATTTCAAATGAAAGCAGTACTGACTGCTCAGTCAATGAATACCAAATGTTTCCTTATAAGGGAAATACCAAATGTTTCCTTATAGGGAAATACTGTATCAAATATGATACGAATGGCCCTAGAGGGTTAATTCAATCGCTCATATCAAATCATGTAATGAAGATAGGATTAAAGGGACATCCTTTCAGATCCAGCCATACGAACGCAGGTGTTCCTCAAGGCTCTATCCTAGGTCCTAGGTCTTTTCTGATTTCATTAACAATCTCACTGACGTAATCAGGTCTACGCTGACGAAACTACCATTTATTCCCGTCTCAATATGAAACCCGCCAAGGCTGATAAAGCAAATCTTTGCTGATCTTGAAAAGAACCCCCAATCTGTGGTGGACTAGGTGTAAGAAAGGACTCGTAAATTTTAATGCTTCGAAACGAAGCTGCTATTCTTTAACCACCATAGACCATCTCTCTTACCCCCACATCAGCATGGATCACGCTGGTCTCCCTGAAAGCAATATACTACACCTCCCCTTCTCACTCTCTCAGTCGACGTCAAGTGGAACGACTACATTGAATCAATAGCTAAATCTACTGCTAGGAAGGTTGGGTCACTGTATCAGGCAGGAAATCTTTCTCGCCTGAATCCACCATTCCCATATAAAAACCCGCCCGTGCATTGAATACTGTTGCCATATCTGGTCGGGAACCCATGCTATTTATCTCGGTGTTCTCGACAAAATCCAAAGGACAATCTGCAATGTAATCGATCCTGACCTGGCAGCTCAACTCCAGTCACTTTCACACCGACAAGATGTCGTTAACCTCTGAGTCTTGAACAAATATTTTCACGGCTTCTCCTCTGACGAGCTTAGCTCCTTGGTGCCTCCTCTACGCGAATTTACTCGAGCTACTAGACTGGCAATTAGGTCCCACCCTTTTAGAGTCAAAACAATCAAATGTAGCCGTCACTCTAGCAGCATTTTTTCTCGCACATCTCGACAGTGGAACTCCTTTCCGTATACTTGCTTCCCTGTTAGCTACAATCTCTAAGAGTTTAAATGTAACGTCAATTGACGTTACTTATCTCTTTAACTCTCATCTCTCTCTTATACTCTCCCCGACACTCCCTGAATCTTGTTCTTCTTCTCCTTTTTCTACTCTCACGTAACTTCCTTCACAACAGTATTCCCATCCTTATCTTACCCACTCTCCCCGACACCCCCTATAAGCTGTCCCTCTTTCTCTTTGCTCTCCCTCTTACGTAGCTCCATGCGCACTAGTGGCAGTACTGCCTTACTTGCGGGTGAAAGGATTGTGGAGAGGGGCAGTGTGAGTGTCGGTTACGATCAGAGATAGCACTTCTCGCTGGCCGATCGGAGAACTAGCACCAAAGATTCTTAAAGTGTTACTTACCTACTACACTTCCCAGACAGTGTCTGGTAAATTCATTGATAAATGTCTCAGCATATAGAAAACGGGATCTCTATTTTCTTTTCTCGTTGTGGTGATACTTTCCATTTCTTTGCCGCATTGCTGAATGTACGCCAAGCCTTTTCCAGTTTTAAGTCACACCGACGCAAACACGAAACTATGATACGGGATAGAACCTAACCATTCGAAGAAAAACAGGAACGCATTAATCAACCCTATGTTTATATCTGCACTTACGGCCACATCACATTTTGAAACATGTTCCCATACAATCACTGAAGTTAAGCAACATCGATCTTGATCAATAGCTAGATGGGTGACCGCTTGGGAATAGCAGTTACTGTAAGCTTACGTGAGTGAGCGGTGAAATGAACAATGGTTCGGAATTTTTAATCCGAGCCCCGGATTTCCATTTTTGTTCGGTTCGTTATATTACGGATGTGAGTTGTGTTGCAGTCGATATAGCCTAGGAAAGAGAAATCGGGGAGCCGAGCTGAAATTCCAATTGAATTCCCTGCATTCACTTACGCGCAAATACCCTTAGGAAAGGTATTAATCTGTTTCTTATCCCTCCAGCTATGGGTTAAATGGCAGGGCAGATTGGAATTCTATAGGCTTAGTTGGCAACCAGTCTACCGCAGAAAGTAATGGCAAACCTATTGCGAAAAAATCTTCTGCCCAGTCAGTCATGTCTTTTTCGAGACATAACCGCCCAAACGGGAACCACGTATGGCACTTAACTGACTTATACACAAATACCCTACGGAAAAATATGAACTCACCTCTTCTCCCCCGGATATGGGTCAAGTAGCTTGACATGTATCACTAAATTATTGTTATCTCCAAAAAATAAAAAAAAATGTGAACAAAATATTAGGTATCCCATGAAGGCTAAACAAAATCAAGAATAATTTAGATCACGTGTACATTTAAATTCACGTGACCAGATCAAGGCTTGCTGTCACTTGATTACGCTTATCATTGACTAGTGCACTTCTGTGACTGCCTTAGACCAAGCAATACTGATGAATAGTCTTCTTATTATAATAAAGAAAATTATATATATATATATATATATATATATATATATATGTATATAAGCATGTGGTGTAGATATAGAAGAATCTAAAGGAGTATCCTGTACATACAGTGGTAGGATAACTCTCTAAAGAGAGCTCTAAATATATATGTACATAAATACATATAGAGCAAATGTAAGAAAAAATTTAGGCAGACACGTTATTTCATGGTAAATCGTGAGTATAGGCCTATTTCGGGCGAACCATCATCAGCTTTCGTCTTTATTGTACAGAAGATTTTACACGATTTACCATGAAATAACGTATCTGCCTAAATTTTTCTTATCTATATTGTCCTACGTCGATGGCACAACTCGGTGTTTCATGCGTTATGCAATCATCAGGTGCATATTACAAACCGATATTGCCATCGACGTAAGATTAATACGTATACTTATTACTATATGTATAAAAGAGCTCTGTTCATACTACCTTGAGCACTGTTTTATTAACACCTGAATAAAAAAAAAAGAAGGTATATGTGTGTGCCGTCAAATTTATTAATTCAGGTAACTATATAACACATCACTCAATAAATCCCGGGACTAACTAATAAAACAACAAATTTTATGTAAGATTCGACTTTATTCGTCAACATAGTCTCCTTTTAGGATTATACACTGATTCCAGTGCTTTTCTAACAATTCAATGCCTTTTTATAGAACCATTTGTCTTTTGACCTCATTTTCCGATATCACTTCCGATATTCACCTCAAAATACGCCTCATTTTCCGATATCACTTCCGATATTCACCTCAAAATACGCCTCATTTTCCGATATCACTTCTGATATTCACCTCAAAATTCGCCTCATTTTCCGATATCACTTCTGATATTCACCTCAAAATACGCCTCATTTTCCGATATCACTTCCGATATTCACCTCAAAATACGCCTCATTTTCCGATATCACTTTTTGGTTCTAATGAATTAGAGCCAAATCTTTTTCTCTAGAGCATTTTTGAGGTCTGCAAACAGTCAGTAGTCACTGGGGGTCAGATCTGGAGAATAGGGTGGATGCGGAAACAATAGGATGAAACAGTTGCGATCGACTTGTGACACGGTCCGTTGTCTTGATGAAAGATCACATTTTTTTCTTCATTTTTGGCGATTTCTTCCTTCAAACGCACCAATAATGCTATATAATATTCGCTACTGATGGTTCTTTCTTTCTCAAGGTAATCAATGAACAAAATATCTTGTGCATCCCAAAATACGGAGGCCAAAATTTTGCCTGAGTCTTTGGTTCCTTTGGACGTCTTTTACATGCTGCTGTCTACTCAGTTCACTACCGATTTGACTCCAGAGTGAAGTGGTGGATCCATGTTTCGTCCAATGTCACATATTTACGCAAAAACTCCTAGTAGCGTTGAAACTGTTGCAAACAACGCTCTCAATCATTGAGGCGTTGTTGCTTTTGATCGACAGTGAGCAAACGCGGCACCCATTTGAACAACATTCTCATTGACATATGTTCCTGCAAAATAGTGAATACACTGCCTTCTGATGTGTTCAACTTATCTACTTTTTACCCAACTTCAATTTAAGAACGGCCAAAACAAGTTTGAGGATTTTTTTTTGTGTGTGTTTTCTGCTAATTGTGGACGACCTGAGCGTTAAGCATCATTTGTGTCTGTACAGCATATAACCTCTTTACCGTTGTTTCTGACGTAGCGGTGTCCGAATAACCCTTATCAAGCTATTGCTTTTTTTTAACAGTATTTTCTTTTCACATCAGAAAGTAATGCTTTATCAACACACGAAATTCAGATTTTTCTCTTGTTTTAATTGTAATTTGTAAACTAATAATCTGATTGGTCCCAAATATTTTCACGAGCCATTTGAAGGTTAGTACTTTACAAAAATCATATGGAATTATTTTTATTATTGACGCCGTCTATATGTCAAGCCCCGGACTTATTGAGTGGTGTGTTAACGCTTTACTCTTCAGTAATGAATTGAGTTCTGTCGGTGACAGGCGTGTGTGTACACTGCATATATATAACACGCTAAAATGTTCCATTCCATCTATCATTCCATGCGACCATAGCTTAGGGAGTAGGGACTCCGACTGACACCAAATCATTCGAGATTCGATCCCAGCAGAAAGCAAGTGGATGTGTCTAGCCACACTGATGAGCTGTGTAACAGGCTTGTATGAGCATGACTAATATATATATATATATGTGTGTGTGTGTGTGTGTGTGTGTGTGTGTGTGTGTGTGTGTGTGTGTATAAAACCAATAATAACTAAACTCGTGTCGAAAAAGCATCCACGAATCTACGAAGAAGGGAAAAATGGTTTTGAAAAAGAAAGAGCTAAGTACATGAACATCAGTCAAAGAATTCGGACCGCGTCAACACGTCACCCAAAGAAAAATCCCCGACATTCGCTTAGGTGAGACCTTGGTAGGTCTGTTTGGCTCACTAGGTTTACTTTATATATATATATATATATATATATATATATATATATATATATATATATATCTTACCTTTCGTGGTCATGGAGAGAGAGAGAGAGAGAGAGAGAGAGAGAATAGCGAAGCCGTGTCGGTCCAGTTCATTCTTTTTACTACCAGTTAATAAACTTTACTATCAGTTATGAAAGATCTTTATTACTTATAAAAAAATTCAAATCTTCCAAAAACTTATGCCCATTTCACTGAGTGGATTTAACACTCGTGTCTTCAGCGAAAACAAGTCATTATAGTAAAATTCAATTATTTGTTGTGTGTGTGTGTGTGTGAGTAAAAACGGAAGTGTAGCGAAAAATAAAAGATTAAGAATGAAAAAGTTAAATATATATATATATTTACACACACACACACACACACAGACACACACACACACACACACACACACACACATACACATATATATTGAAGATAATTTTATTATCTATAGAAAAGAAAAATGTACAGTCATTTTTGTGATCTATATTTTTATTTATTATGTATAATAACCATTTAAATCCATGTAAGACTAGATTTTGCTTCATTATTAGTGTTCAGACTAACAATATATTGATATAAAATATAAATTTCATTGTATTTTCTGCACTAATATATTTTTAGCTTTTCATATTATCTCTTTATTTGAAAATTTCCAAGAATAAACAGATTCTTCTGTTTTTTTTTTCTTTTAAGATACTAGATACAGTATATATCTTCACACAGTTCCTGTAAACACAAACACAGTCGATTCTCATGACCAATGTCGACGAAAATTAACCTTATTCAGTACGAATAACAATGATTGTTAAACTATTCATTTGCCTCACCTTGGTAAACATAAACCTTAAAAAAATTGAAAACCTTCATTATTCGCTGCAGTTCCGTACTGTGTTATTTTCTTCTTAAATAACAGTGAAAAATAATTGAAAATACATTGTTTGAAAAGACATTCATAGTGTCGACAGTTTTTTTTATTGTTGTTTTCTTCATTATATATCTAGTATTTACCTCTCAGCAGCTATAATAAGGAATTGTTTTTATGATATTATAACCAACTGCGATACTTCTTAATTTTCATAGACGTGCACATCAACTAGGGTACACAAACATACACGATCGTATGCAGACGTGTAAAGTTATTATTTGATTAAATTAACAGGTCATGTGATTCGATTGCGTAGTAACTATCGAAATTAATTGTAATTATCTGTAAGATTCTTTTTTTATTCAAAATTATAACACTCAGTAATACTTTGACCCAAGGCCATAAAAATGGGAAACTCAGTGAAGATAGGAATTACATTGCTAGGAAACTAATCAATCTATCGTGCTTCTTTTGTAGTGGTAAGTGATAAAAGTCTATGGGGTGAAATGTTAAGAAAAAAATTGTACATTCTTGAGGCACACACCAGCTGAGTCATTCCTTGTCGAGTAGTAGAGGAAATTGTACGTGTGCATTTTATATTGTTGGCGTGAAATGAGTGAGTGAAACATCGTTTAGGATGAAGATTTCTAAAAGTGCTAATGAAATGTTAGCCATATTAAAATAGCATATGGGAAATATTTAACGAAACAATCAACAATTTTTGAGTAGTACAGATGATTTAAAGGAGTGTGTGAGAAGATGTTCACAATAAAGCTAGAAGTGGGCAGAAAAAACATAAATAGTATAATTTTTCGTCAGACGTATCTGGACACATTGACGAGCCGTTCTCATTCAGTTTCACACGCTTTTGCTTTTATTGTTTTTGTTTTTAAGTTTTAGGGATTAAATAAAAATACAAAATGCAATAAAAAATACTAAATAAAATAAAAATACAAAATAAAATAAAAGTACGAAGTAAAATAAACATAAAAATCTCCCAGGAGTCCTCTGACAAGAAAGACAATTGACGCATGCGCAAAAAGAGAGGCCTCCTGGTGCCAAAAATAAACTCTATCTCTTTCTCTGTTGGACTTTGGATGGTAAAGACGTGCCAAATTGTTTGGGAAGGAATTTCCCCAACAGGAGGTCGTTGGAACCAAAAATAAAATAAGTGTCCAAACTGTCACTCTAGTGTCTGTGTAGCTTTCCTTTTTCTTTGCCTATTTATTTCAGCGGCGAAAGCCATTCAACAAGTTTGGGATGTTCAGGCGAAAGAACCAACCCAGCAGTAATTTTTTTTAAAATCATTTCACCCCAAGCAAGGCATTCCACTGCCACTATTGCGCTTGGAGCTACATAGGGGGAGGTAAATAGGAAGAGTGGTTAGATATGGGAAATGTCAGAAGAGGGGTGATAGATAGTTGGGTTTGAAAGAATAGAAGTTAGTGTGTTTGAAAGAATGAAAGTTAGTTTGTTAGGAGGTGTCTATTGACCTTACATTTAAACTCCTGGAGATTGTAGCCGTCAGGGAAGCAGTCATGTGGAAGAGAATTCCACAGTCGGGAAGTGCGAGAAAAGAAACTGTTGGCGTAGAAGTTGCGGTTGCATTTTATCGGTTTCACTGTAAAAGGGTGGGATCTAGTTACTAATCTAGTATCTCGTGCAAATTCGAACCTAGGGGGCACCAGTGATCTAAGTTCATCGGAGCAGAAACCGTGAAAGTATTTATAGAAGAGACACAGGGAAGCCACGTCGCGCCGGTGAGAGAGAGACTGCAGGCGGTCTGCTAAGTCTGTATCGATCACATTACAGACCCTCCGCTGTACCTTGTCTAGAAGCCCAAGGAGAATAGCAGGGGCACCCGACCAGATATGGCAACAGTATTCAATGCACGGGCGGATGGTAGCCATAACATTCCATAAAGTTTATCGTACGCTGCTGATCTGCCAAGAAGATATGCCAAGAAATTAAATGTTGTAAGTTTCGGGACAAAATTTAACGTGCATACTTTAGCAATCAGTGTACTTTCTATACATTTTTGCATTAGAAAATCTTTTTCGCTTTTAATCAAAGTAGAATTTTTCAAATCGAAATTATGATCAGACTCAATCTGACAAAAAAAAAAATTTAACTTTTAAAAATAAAAATTTTAAAATTTTAAATTTATCGTTCCCATATTTTCAGGGTTTTTTGACGCCTTTGCTTATATCGCTTCTTTTCCTCCGACACATAAATATATCATTAAAAACATTACTTTCGTCTAATGCTCCTTCTAGCTTACCAAACGCGTTTGCGAATTATCTGCCTCACGCTTTTCTGATATATATTAGAAATGTTATATGCACTAATAAAATAAATTATTAATTATAAATAAATTATTAGGACGAATGTACAGACATTTATGTACATCCAACAAAAAAACAGGCTAACACCTGAATAAATTCAACGTAAAGAACCCAAAAAAGGGGCGACCGAAGGGACGCGTACAGAAATATCCCTCAAATTTCTTTCTCTTTTAATCAGGATAGAATTTTTCAAATCGAAATTATGGTCAGACTCAGTCTGACAAAAAACAAAAAAAAAAAAATCTAAACTCTTAAAATAAAAATTTTAAAATTTTAAATTTATCGTTCCTATATTTTCATTGATTTCCGACGCCTTTGTTTATATCACCCCTTTTCCTCCTACACATAGATAATTAAATCATTAAAAACATTACTTTCGTCCAATGTTCCTTCTAGCTTACTGTTGTGGGGTCTCCCCTTTCTCCAGGATTATAGACTCGTCTAGAGTATACATACACTCCTGCACAGAAGCAAGAGGAGGGACATCGAGAGATCCGCGAGACATCGTCAGATTCGAGAAATACCAAGAATACAGCGTCAGTAGTTCATAGTAGCTCTGAGCTCCTCTCAGCCAGAATATTAGTACACAGCACCTGTGAGCTTCCGACGTTAACATACTGATTCTACTACGGCTTCACTTCAGAGACATTGTATATATCCGTCTTATTAACTGTATTTCTGGATTACTAAACTGCGTTCAAGTTTGTATTCTTTACGTTTAATATACTTACTTTTCAATCTCAAAATCTGTTTGTTGTTCCTTTATTTTGTGCGGATTCCATTCTCGAGATCCACAACAACAAGAATAACATATGCGATCCCTTAATTGGGTTTACGGAAACATCACGTTGAAATGTCGGTTTCTGTAAGATCACTACGTTAAGCAGCGAGTAACTAGGTCAGAATCTAGTGAGGTGACTACTTCAGGAATACCAAGTTCTGTAAGACTGATTGTGCGGGGGTGCATTATTGAAATTGTTAATCAGAGAGCCGGGATCGGATTTCATGTTCTTTCGTTATATTCACTTACGCGTAACTATCCTTCTCCTCTTTTTAATTAGTAAGACTTAACTACGATGTATATAAAATGAGAAAAAACAGTATTCTTTTTTTATGTAGCGGTTTCTTGAGACATGTAATTTATGTTAAGGTTTACGCAAGGGTAAAAAGATTGAGAAATTCTATTCTACTAATGTTGTGGGGTCTCCCCTTATTAATGGATAATAAACTCGTCTAGAATATACATATACTCCTGCATAAAAGCAAGCCGTTCAGACATCGAGATATCCACGAGACCTCGTCAGATACCGCGTTAGTAGTTCCTAGTAGCTCTGAGCTCCACTCAGCAGAATATTGTTACGCAGTACTCGTCAGCTTCCGATGTGGACATACTAATTCTACGACGGCTTCACTTCAGAGACATTGTATATATCCGTCTTATTAACTGTATTTCTGGATTACTAAACCTGCGTTCAAGTTTGTATTCTTTACGTTTAATATACTTACTTTTCAATCTCAAAATCTGTTTGTTGTTCCTTTATTTTGTGCGGTTCCCATTCCCGGAAACCCACAACACTTACAAAACACGTTTTTGAACTAAATGCCGCACACTTTTCTGATATATATTAAAAATATTATATTCACTAATAAAATAAATTATTAATTATAAATAAAATATTAGGACGAATGTACAGACATTTACGCACATCCAACAAAAAACAGTCTAATGCCTGAATAAATTCAAGGAAAAGAACAAAAAAGAGGCGACCGAAGGGATGCGTACAAAGATATCCCTTTTCGCATGCACACAGGTACGAAGTTCACACGGCAGATCGTGGGAGACCCACATTTTGGGAAGAGTCCATCGCTAGTTCGATAGAACTATGAGATATTATTCAAGCATGCTCAGGACATCAAAAAATTTGCTCTCTTTAATGAGACACGTAGCTCATTGGTAACTGAAGGTGATCTAGAGGGGGAAACAATACACGTCTAGCTTCAAGTTATTTCTCCCACAAAAGAGAAAACAAAGACTACTGTATCTTTTTCTTATATGCAGTTAATATCAACTAAAAGAGAACGTCATCCTTGTGATTGTAAGATATGCTTGTCTGAAAAGTGGGAAAATTTCAAATTGTCCTATTCGGTGAATATCATCTCCATTCATAAGCAAAACACATATGCATAAACCTTTGATTCAATATCAAATCGAACAGCTGAAAGAGAACGTCATACTTGTGATCATTATTAAAATATGCTTGGCTGACAAGTGGGAAAATTTCACATTGTCCTATTCAGTGAATATCATCTCCATTCATAAGCAAAACACATATGCATAAACCTTTGCGTCAATATCAAAACTTGATCTTCACGAACTATGATTTTCAGAGTTATTTTCATGCCTTATATACAAAACTTAATACTTTTATTTATTCAAGCAAAATATATTTTATTTCACAGAAAACATGGTTCAATGAAATGGACAGAGTTAACTGAGATATACATATATATATATATGTCATGACGTATTCAGCGTCTTTTCATTAGAGGCCCTCGGGTACCTTGAGATGTAAAGTTGGCGAATCAGCGGGAATTTTTCTGTGATATTCAGGATTGTTGCAACCAATATCAATGCTCTTCCCGGCTGTAAAGACACACTTCTCACCGCATCTATGCGAATCAAAGTGGCGCCCATACATGTCGTAGCACACCTGACACTCGAAAAGGCATCGGTAATAAAGCGGGTTGTTGGGAAGTGGTCGGTTCCATTTCAATTCCGCTTCTGCGCAGTACAACGCCATAAACACAAACACAATGGCCAGTACCTGAAATCCAAAGAGAATCATTATTTTCTTAAAAACATAGATGAATTAAAAAAAGTATTGTCCTCATATGAAAACAGAAAAATGTGAACATTAACTAACATACATTGCTTACTATCACTAATTCTTGTTTTATCTTACTAATTCTGAGTTTTTAACACAACGCCTTGTTTGATTTTATAATTTTTAAAAATCATTTCACCCAAAGCAAGGCAGAACCGACACTAGTGCGCAGGGGGTTACGGTGTGAGAGAAAAAAAACCCAAAAAAACAAACAAACAAAACAACGTGGCTTCCCTGTGCCTTTTCTATAAATACTTTCACGGCTTCTGCTCCAATGAACTTAGATCACTTGTGTCCCCTATGTATGAATTTGCTCGAACTACTAGATTAGCAACTAGGTCCCACTCTATTACAGTGAAACCGATAAAATATAACCGCAATTTCTAATCTAACAGCTTCTTTTCACGTACTTCCCACCTGTGGAATTCTCTTCCATATACTTGCTTCCCCGACAGCTACAATCTCCAGGAATTTAAATGTAAGGTCAATAGACATCTCCTATCTCACTAACTTGCATCCATTCTCTCAAGCTTTTTTTCATCTACTTGATCCCCATCCTCGGTATTCTCTTCCGTCTATTATCCTCATTTCCTATAACTAACCGCTCTTTCTCATCATTTTCCCATATCTAACCCCTTGCACAACAGTGGCAGTAGAATGCCTTGCTTAGGGTGAGATGATTAAAAAAAACAAGGTACAGAAGATGTCGAAGAAAGGGTCAATTTTAAGACCATTAAGAAAGCAGTATGCATTATCAACAATAAAGAATGCATCTCTGACGACATTGGAACTTAAACTCTTTATTCTAGCTTTTTACCAATTAGAGCACGAAGGTTAACTTGCTGGCGTCGTTTACATTTAGTCATGTAGCTACACTCTACCTTATCAGATTTTACTTTTTTAACTTTTGACATTACGAAAAATAAAGTTAATGAGTTGCGCTCAAATTCTAGTTGAGGCAGATTGCATTTATTTCGCACTAACAGACTTGAGAAAGGCACCAATCCACTTCTTCCATCGAGCTATAAAGGTCCCTTCGACAGTAATACTGTCACAGCCTCATAGATGCATGTGGGTGATATAGTTGCAGAAGTTAAACCTTCCGGCCAGTAACCCATAATATATGTTTTTTTTATTCTTACGGATAGCAGTTTGGCAAAATGGCTAAGAAATAACGTAAAAAGTAAAGGTTTGTCTTTGTCTCACGCCCATTGACTTTCATCGACCTTTGCTGAACGAATTTAAGATTTTTTTTTAGGGAAGAAATTGGCCCAAACTATCACGTCGAACATTATATTCAGTGATTGCTAACACTGGTAAAAAATGGTCAGTTATTTCTCGATATTTATTATTATGTTTTCATTTTTCATCATAATTCGATTTCTGCTATGGTCGCACTACCTACCAAGTCTGCGGGAAGACCTAAGGCAGATTGTAGTGTGTTGTTATGTTTTTATTTCATATTGTTTCTATCTCCCCTAACATCCCTAGCTTTACATAGACAAAGTTCACCTTAATGTGTGGTCTGTACTTAACAAGACAATTTTTTGTATATCTCTTAAGCTGGGGTTTCCAGGGATTCTTTCAATGTGTTGTTTTGTTCGATTGTTTATCATTCCAAGTGCACCTACTATCACTGGCACAACTCTTGTTTTCAATTTTGACATTTTTTCTATTTCAGTTTCCAGGTCTTTATATTTTGACAGTTTTTTTTAATTCCTTGGTTGCTATGTTACAATCCGCTGGACAAGCCATATCAATTAATAGGCAAGTTTTTCTTTCTGGTTTTTAACAATAATGTCCGGCCAATTTGCTTCAATTTTTCTGTCTGTGTAGATGGTGTAATCCCATAGAATGGTGACATCTTCTATTTCTGTAACCGGTGCTGGGTGATATTCATGCCAGTTTTTGTGGACATATCTTCCCATAATGTTTGCACATTGTCCAATGTAAATATTGTCCCACTCTATCGTAACGATTTTTATATTCATTTGGGGCAAGTACAGAATATCCTAAGATTAGATGGTCTATTTCTCTTGCTATTTATCACAAAACCTGCATTTTGAATCCACATTTTTATGTATAATATTTGCCTGAAAGTTCCTAGTGAAAGGACTTTGGTCTTGCGCTGCAAGAATAAATCCTTCAGTCTCAGACTTTAATCCAGATGCACGTAACCATCGATGAGTATTAACTTTATCAACATTGGAGTTATTAGCACGTTCTGGATATTGGCCATGCAAAGGTTTGTCTTGCCAGCGTTGTTTCATTTGTTCAAGAGCTTTATCCTTGGCTTTCTTTTTCATATTTTTTGCCGAAATAGTTGGTTCTTGGCTTCTGTTTTGCTTTTCTACATAATCTATTAAATGTAAATCTTGTTTGTATTTACCGCCTTCTTTCATTATTGAATATTTTTCTTTATTTTTATTATTATTTTTTCTCTATTATTATTATTATTATTATTATTATGTCATTTTTCATCATATTTCGATTTCTGCTTTGGTCTCACTACCAACCAAGTCTGCGGGGAGAACTAAGGCAGGTAGTGGCGTGTTGTTATGGCTCCATTTCATGTTTTTCTATCTTCCCTATCATCTCCAGCATTACATAGATAAAGTTTTCCTTAGTGTGTGGGCTGTACTTAATAAGACAATTTTTTGTATGTCTCTTAAGCTGGGGTTTCCAGGGATTCTTTCAATGTGTTGTTTTGTTCCATTTTTTATCATTCCAAGTGCACCTACTATCACTGGCACAACTCTTGTTTTCAATTTCCACATTTTTCCTATTTCAATTTCCAGGTCTTTATATTTTGACAGTTTTTCAAATTCCTTGATTGCTATGTTACAATCCGCTGGACAAGCCATATCAATTAATAGACAAGTTTTCTTATTATTAATAAGTTTTATTATTATTATTATTATTATTATTATTATTATTTTTCTTTATTATTATTATTATTAGTAGTAGTAATAGTAATAGTACTAGTAATACCGGTACGGTAAAAGTAATTATCGAAACAAGTTACTAACTAATCGTAACGAAGCTACTAACTAATTCACCATGGTAACGAAGCTCCTCATTAATTTATAATCGTAACAAAGCTACTAATTGAAGAAAATGGCTGGTTACATTCAATGCATCTAAAACCAAACTGGTTACATTCCATCACTGTTAGTCAAACCCCGAACTACCAGCAGCAGTCACGATGAACGGAGGTCCCCACGAAGTAGCCTCGTGCCTTGAGAGGATCTGTGGCCTCAGACTTAATTCCCATATACAATCCATCGTTAAAGATACAGGTAAAATTATCATAATCCATAATCGTAACAAAGTTTTTAATTTATTATCGTAACAAATCTTTGAACTAATCTATTTTTATAAGAATACTTCTCATTCATTATCGTAAGAAAGCTACTAACTAATTCATAATCATAACAAAGCTCCTAATCCATAATTGTAAGAAAGCTCATAACTAATCCATTAATCTTAATAGAACTCTAACTAATCCATACTCGTAATAAAGCTTCTTACTAAGCCATTATCAAAATAAAGCCATTAACTAATCTATATTCGTAACAAAGATTTTTATTAATCCATTATCGTAAAAAGGCTTCTTACTAATCCATTATAATCAAGGCTAATAACTAATCAATAATAGTGAAAATCTTCTACCTTATCCATAATCGAAAAAAAGCAGCTAATTCACAATCGTAAAACAACTATTAATTAATCCATAATACCAAAAATCCTTCAAGCCACTCTTATCATTGACTAGCTGAAAATTTCTTCACCATCTATTGAGCAGGAGTAGAGTTTAAAAATTTATTTGTTTGATATTAAGGATTGGGTTTTCGGTCCTGTTTCCTAAAGTTTTCTCATTATTTCACACCCAGTAAACCCTTGTGTCTTAATGATATTAGCCACCTGCTTGGCGTGACATGTTTAAACAAAAAACAATTTCCTCAAAAACGAAGAAGAGATCTGAAGCAACAGAAATATTGTTCTACAAGAAATAATGCTAAGGATAACATGGAACTGAACATGTCAACAAAAACGAAGTTTTAGAAAAAATGGAAACAAAAAGAAAACAATATTTAACGTCAGGAAGAAGTTAAAAAATTTTGGGGGCACATAATGAGGAAGAAGGGTTTGGAAAATCTGATACTCACAGGACAGATTGACAGAAAGAGGGAAAGAGGAAAGTAGTGCGTAAGATACTTGATGTGTTTGAATAAATGGATACCTTAACAAATTGGCAAAACTTTCTCAGAGCTACGATGAACAGGAAAATGTGGAGGGGCACAATCGTCTATGGCGCGTAAAAGAAGCAACGGCTAAATTGCTTTTGTAATGTTTCTAAAACACTGATTTGATACAGGCAGTTAATTGCCATACGTGATACACTTGGGCAATCATGTCTCGAAAGAGACATGACAGACTGGGTAGAAGATTTTCCCGCAGTAGATTGCCATTACTTTTTGCGATAGACCAGTTGCCACCCAAAAGCTACAAGAATCAATTTGTCCTGCTATTCAACCCGTAGCTGGAGGGAGAAGAGATGGATTAATAACTTTCCCAAGAGTATTTGTAAACAAGTGAATAAAACGAATTCAACTTGAACTTGGTTCTCCGATTTCTCATTCAGCGTCGATATCCTTACACCACATCGCATCTTCTTCTATGTGCCCTGTACTTTCAGGACGTAGGCAATCATGGCTTTCCACCTCCCCCTATTACTGGTGGTCTTAGTACGTTTTCTCCTGTTACACCTCGCAACCCTCATTCCGTCATCCACCTGATCAGGCTCTTCAAATATGTTATCCGCTTCCTTCCGCTGTCTCTTTTTCCTTCTATCTGACCTGTTAGTATCAGGTTCTCCAAGCCTTCCTTCCTCATTGCATGTCACAGGAACTTCAGTTGTCTCTTCCTGGTGCTCACTATTAATTTTCTTTTCGTTGCCATTCGTTCCAACAACTCATTATTGCTCACATGCTCGGTCCATGATATCCGCAGCATCCTTCTGTAGGAAGCTTTTGCATAGCTTTCTTAAAAAATTTAAGGTTGCATACACCAAATGTTTTTCATCACGCAAATGTGTCTAATATGACTATTTCTTTTTTATCCTGTGAAACACAGGAATTTAATTCTATTTTCATTGTTTCTTCGATCCATTTTTTTGTCTGGTATTTCCTGAGATTAGCTTGATACAACACAAGACCAAAATAGAGGTAAACAGAGAAAATATGTGACGCTAATCTTCCGATCAATATTAGCAATCCATCACTTTATCTTTATTCGAATACAAACTTTTTCCAAACTTCAATGTCAGTCTACAGAAATATTTTTTTCATTCATTTAAATCCGGATGTAGTAATAGCTCTCCAACATTTTCCTTTCTTTTGCTACTATGAATAACACATGCCGCTTTGTCTTTTGGGGTCCTAGTTGTGTTATTCATTTACTCAATTCGGCAATTTGAGCGATCTTTATTTTACACTGCCTCGCCAACCCTGCAGATATTAAATTCTCTAAGCCTACTTTCCTCATCATATATCCTCAAATGCTAATCTGTTTTTTCTGATTGTCAGAAGCAATTTCTTACAGTTTCTATACTTAAAACTTCATCGTTTCACACATTCGTGGTATTCTTAGTATTTATCAGTAGAAAATAAGTGTGTTAAGGATAAAAACTTGAATGAAGATTAGTAGTCCAGGAATACGGGTTAGTAAAAAGTATACGTATCTGGAAGTGAAGCCGTCGTATATTGATTATGTTCCTCGTCGGAAGCTGACGAGTACCGCGTTAATAATCTTCTCGATGAGTGGAGCACAGAGCTACTATGAACTACCGTGTACTGACTGCTATTCTCTCTCTGGATTCTCGTATTCTCCGGTTAACCCTCTGTGAAAACGCGGTATTTTGTATTTATCTGCCCTCCCACTACGGCAAAATGTAGCACAAGGCCATTTTTACGTGGGACCTCCAGGCCATATCAGTCAGTCAGTTAAGTGCCATACGTGATACGCGCTTGGGCGATCATGTCTCGAAAGAGACATGACTGACTGGGCAGAAGGTTATCCCGCAGTAGGTTGTCATTGCTTTCTGCGGTAGACTGGTTGTCGAACAAGGCTATAGAACCCAGTCTGTCCTGCTATTTAACCCATAACTGGAAGGAATAGACGGATTAATACCTTTCCCAAGGGTATTTGCGCGTAAGTGAATACAATGGATTCAACTGGAATTCGAACTCGGCACCCCGGTTTCTCGTTCCGAGTCGATATCCACTGTACCACAACGCCCAGCCAAAAAATAGCTAATTTTACTAATTTTGACTCTATCCTTCGGCAGAGCCACGACTGGGTTAATGCTCTCCGCCCGAAGGCAGAGAACTGACAGTGTCAGTGTAATTACTGCGTGAAAGCGCGGCATTCTCTCGTCTCGCTTCTATAGCAGTAGTATAACTATACTCTGGCCGAGTCCATCTTTATGAAAAGGAAGAACCCCACAACACTAAGGTCATTTCCTAACCCCTGAATAATTCATCGAGTTTCTGACATTCATCTTTTGATGTTCTTATTCAGAATTGTCATATTTTCCGTTGTCAGTCCTTAAGAGATAGTTACATTTTCCTACCTGCTTTATTCCGATGTCACATTTTCGAAACTTAATAAAATGAAATTTACATTTACGGCTGTAAAATTCGGTGGTTAAATTACCAAACAGCAATTTTTAGAAATAATATTTCTATCGGAATCTTTATTCATTTATATCACGTTAAACTATTTTCAACAGATATTTTTTCAATTGCGTAATAGTTACTTTTTAATCATTAAAAGGGAGTAACTTCAAATGCATTGTGAAAAGGGTCAAAGTATATTTTTAGACATATCATTGAATTTATTAATTTACATAATATTTTAAGCGGCAAATATAAATATTATTATAATTCTCCGTGTTTCTCATTCAATTACTAGGTTTAGCGCATACTTTATGCTCTGCCATTGCCTCAGATAAATAATGGACCGTTCCTTTTAATTGCAAAGAAATACAAAAGGAAAATATATGAGTTGCTGCTTGGTTTTAGATAGAAAAATAAAGAATAATGTAAAAAGAAAGAAAGATGATCGAGGAGGCGATAACGCTCTCAAACATTTAACGCCTGCTTCAGTGAAATTGGAAACCTTATTAGTTTTTTTTATCTTTCTATAGAAATATATACATAAAAATAAACTTTTATAGAAAGATATACATTTTGAAAGGAAAAAATATTGCCATTATACATTTTGTAAGGAAATACATATTTAATACAAAACTAGAAGACATCTTCAGTTTTCATCGAAATCTGACTCAATCAACCTTCTCACTATAACCGAACAACCTTTAAAACTTTACCTTTGTAGGCATTAAATAACCCACAAAGTTGTTGATATGCCGTTAAACAAAACTCAAACAAACAAACAAATAAACAAAAGAAATATTAAACTGAATATTTTCAACTCATAAAAACTTCAATTAAAACAAAGAGAATTGATAGTTAAACAAAATGAGACATTTTAAAATTTCAAAATTGGAATTAATTCATAAGAATATTTTTTCTAAGTTTAATATTTAAAAGAAAATGATCTTTGAAAATATTTTTGAAGGCAAAAATAGTTATTGATGGATACAAAATAGTTTTGACTAAAAAGATTTAAAACAAGATTTATTTAGAGTCTTCGGTAGCATCTAAAAATAGAAATGTAATGTTGAAACGAAACGTATCGTTAGAAATTTGAAATTTCTAAAGATGTTTTAGAATAACATACAATAAATTGCTGGTAATAAAGAAATAATAATAATAATAATATACAATGTATTGCGGGTAATAAAGAAAGGAAAACAAAACTTTTTCAAACAATTTTTTACCCTACAAGAAAAACAGGTGTTATTAATGAGATTTTCCTTACCGTATTCATGTTTTCTGATGCGTCGGTGGATAGAGCTTGTGCAAAGAGGATAGTCAGATGGATGCCCGACCTTAACAGTTCTTCAGAAGGTGTCACCAGGAAATCCTGAGGTAAAAGATAATGACCGAACGAAATCGTTGGCCTTTTTTCAAACGTTTTCAATAAATTAGAAATTACTGTCAAATATTTTTCTTGTCTCTTATTCTTTTAAACGTCAGCTAGGAACTCGTAGAATCTTCCGGATGGGGTTATCTGATTGGATGCGAAAGTTCCAGTTTGACGGAAACCTCTGAAGAAATTCGAGCTTTGAGGACCAGGTAGTTCCGACAGGTTTATATACAAGAAAAGACTCAATTAAATTCTCTCTGTAATCGTCCCTATAATCTATCATATCACTTCTTTTTGCGTGTAAACACGTATGGCAACAATTATTCGCTTATGAATCTATAAATAGGCGTAGATTGCAAACGTTCATATATTTACTCCCACGCTGATTTTTTTTTTTTTTGTGTGTGTGTATTTTTATGCTTTGGGCGCGAATGTATTTTCGTGTATCGTCTAATTTTTGCTTGGGCTGTCGGGGAGTGATTTAATTTAGTCTTGAGAGTCAGAAGGTAACACATGTTGATTGGGGATAATTCGTGATTTTAATGTGGTCTGCCTTGATTGCAGCTTTTATCCCATGATACTATAGAGCAAAATGTAAATCGTTAGCCAGCAACTATCACAATTATCATAAACAACAACGGTTCACTTGCAAGGACGTGAAAATATCTATGGAAGTTTATAAGGACAGCAATTTCGCACTCACCGACCGGCTTGTTTTTATTTCTAATTCTTTGATAAAACGGAAAAACAAGGGTTTCAATTTTTTGCAGTGAAATCTTTCCAGAATAAGATAAACATTTAAAAGATAAACTGTTAAAAAGTTGACACTATAATCATTCTATACTCACTAATAGTTACTTATATTATTATTAGCAGTATAGCCCGGCGTTGCTCGGGTGTAATGAAAGCTTTAAAACTAATCCATGGTCCTGGAGCTCAGACACTTTGGACGTTGGCACGAAAGATTAAAAAGCAATAGTTGTTTCCAGTTAAAGCGAAACCGTAGACTGAAAGAAAAATGAATGGATGTAAGTCAAATTTAAATTTCCTGCTATAAATATCAAATTTTCGTCGTAAACTGAATTTTGAAAGCTAAATAAGTCCTCTGAGTAAATGGTATCATAGCTGAGACTAAGAACTACAATTATACCTACTTAGAGCCAAACGCGAAGCAAAATCTAAAATTAAAGGGCTGAAAAAAATACAGACATACAGACAGATAAACAGACACACACACAAACATCTTGCCTTATATATATATATATATATATATATATTATCAATTTTCTGCACTATTGTAAGAACTGCAACCTTGAAACTTCTGAATATCGTTTCTTATGTCTTTGTCTATGAGTGTATCAAATTTGATTAAAATCGGACCACTCCTTCTATAACCCGATCTTTTTGATTATCGATTTTCGATATTTATCGGGGGTAACTCGACACAAAACCTAGCTAAGAACACTGGCAGACACTTATAGTACAACTGAGTAAATTTTCAAGAAAATCGGTTCAGTCGTTTCGGAGTCTATAGGTAACGGATACACACACACACACACACACACACACACATAGACACACACATACACGCAAACAAAGACAAAGTTCCATTTATAAATACATTTAGGTAAAAGACAAAAGAAATTAGATTTATTTTACAATGCCTCCTGCTCCAGGTAAAAAGAAAAACGTCACATCTAATTTCGAAATTCAGCTTTCAATTGTGAACATAATTAAGATACAATGCAATAGTGACGAAAATGAAAGCGTCACATCAATATTGACAGGGACATAAAAAGGGTCTTTGATCATTTTGACAATTGAAACGATTTGCTTAATATGCAAAAAAATTAAGCTTTTTTACGTTTTGTCCAAGTATTGCTCTTCTTCTATGTGCCATGTCCCTTCAGGACGTAAGCGATCATGGCCTTCCACGTTTCCCTATCCCTGATGGCTCTTAGCACGCCTTCTCCTGTTTCACCATGCAACCCTCGTTCCATCATCCAAATATGTTATCCGTTGCTTTCCCTTATCTCTTTTTCCCTGTTAGTATCAGGTTCTCCAAGCCTTCTTTCCTTATTGCATGTCCCAGGAACTTCAGCTGTCTCTTCCTGATGCTCAGTATTAATTTCCTTTTCGTTTCCATACTTTTCGAAACCTCATCATTGCTCACATGCTCGATCCATGATATTCGCAGCATTCTTCTGTAGAATCAGATTTCAGCTGCTTCAATTTTTTCCTTCATCTTTGAAAATATTGTCCAACATTTACTGCCATATTGAAGAACCGTCATAAGATAGCAATCCAGTACACAAATTGTCCAGTTTCTTCATACTTTACTCAACTTCTGGAATGCTTCTTTCGCCATGCCGATTCACCTTCAGATCTCTGTGTCGCACTTTTCGTCTTCTGTTATAACACTTCACAGAGAAATAATAAAAAAAAGCCGATCGGTGATGCGAAATTTTCACGCCCTTGCTAGTGGTAATCCCCGATCAGCTTTAATTTAAAAAAAAAAAAGGTAAACCGATCGGGAATTTTAAAAGAGGATAGTTTGCAAACATTTTCCTATCCACCTTTTAAATTTCAGGCTACAATTAATAAAAAGAAAAAAGAGACTTTATTGTGTCCATGCTGAGATTTGAATCCAAGTTTAATGGTTTGAACGCTAACATTATCGCCATTTGGACACGAACGTAGAATCATTGTAGAAGCATATTTCCTACCTTAATTCAACAAACGTTACCACCAAAAGTCAAGACTTTCATTTGCAAACAAATGTCTATATTCAACGATCTCAACAATTCAATAACATTGTCTTAGCCAAATTTGATAAAATTTTCATCTAAAGTTTTTTTCTTTTTTTTTCCTGATATGTAACTTTTCTTCTTTTCTTCACTTAAGCAACATTGAAAATTCGAAATAAATATTTTATGAAATTGTTTTTCTGAATTCATTTTTCCTGATCTTAAACAGACCGTAGACATCGTCAAATGGAATTATATCACAGGAATGGACATTTTTAATACATAATTACATGGAAAATTGCTCGCATGAAAAGTAATATTCTTAAGATTATATTAAATCTTGAAATTTTAGCGGCAATAATTTCAGTAAGTAGTTTCTTATTTTTTACTTTATTAGTATATCTTAACCGGTTCTTTTCCAAGTTTAATATAATCTTAAAAATATTACTTTTCATGCGCGCATTTTTCCATGTAATCCATGATAATCCAGGCATTGCTATTAATTTAATACAAATTTATTACTGAAAACAATATTCAAAAATATTTCAATGAAAAAAAAAATATATGCAATTGATTAAAAAAAAACAAAAAAATTGATTATTTATAAATAATTAATTCTGATAATTAATTCTGATCAAATGATATGTGATAAGCAAAGTTTGATTGACAAAAATGATAAAAGACATCATCAGAATTTAAATGTTGAAAATCGCATGCAAAAATATTAAACAGAAAAAAGTCAGACACTCACTGATGTACTTACTAGCAGTAAAACCCGGCGTTGCTCGGGTGTAATAAAAGCTTTAAAACTAATCTATGGTCCTGGAGCTCAGACTCTTTGGAACGTTGACACGAAAGACTAAAAAATAATAGTTGTTTCCAGTTAAAGCGAAACCGTAGACTGAAAGAAAAATGAATGGATGTAAGTGAAATTTTGATTTCCTTGTATCGATATCAAATTTTCTGCACTACTGTAGGAACTGCAACCTAGAAACTTCTGAATATCGTTTCTTATGTCTTTGTCTATGAGTGTATCAAATTTGATTAAAATCAGACCACTCCTTCTATAACCCGATGTTTTCGATTATCGACTTTCGATATTTATCGGGGGTACCTCGACACAAAACCTAGCTAAGAACACTCGCAGACGCTTCTAGTACAACTGTGTAAATTTTCAAAAAAATCGGTTCAGCCGTTTCGGAGTCTATAGGTAACGGATACACACCCACCCACCCACACACACACACACACACAGACAAAGTTCCATTTATAAATAAGTTTAAGATGTAGTTAGTCTCCCTTTTCGGACATAACATATTTTGATGAAATTTTTTTCTACTGAAGAAAAATTCAAAATGTTTTTTAATATTTTCCTATATCAAGATTGATCATTTGAGAATTATTGCATAAAATTTTCTATTCTTTTATTGATATAGCTTGCGAAGGGTGTCTGTTGTCCTTGAGAGTTTATACCGAAAATAGAAAGTGTCTAACCAGAGGACGTATTTTACAACCGATATCTTTGCTTTCTGTAGCTTCTCCAGTATTCGACCCGGCAATTTCTCATTTAATTTTAATAACATACGTCCGTGAATATCAATATGTGTTGGGTATTAAATATCACATGAGCTTTCTATAACAGGGAGAAGCAACATTTATTAATCAAAGTATATGAGACATACAGAACAAAGTAAATATGTCATTTGCATAGCTTGTGTACTGGTTTGAGACTTCTGTTTTTTATTTTAACGGCAGATTTTTAAAAATATGTCAGTAAAGAAGCAAAATTTCGCTCGAGTTTTTTGTGAAGTCATTTTATATAAGAGAATTATACAATTAAATCTTCTTCTTCTATGTGCCTTGTCCTTTCAGGACGTAGGCGACCATGGCCTTTCACGTCTCCTTATCCCTGGTGGCTCTTAGCACGCTTTCTCCTGTAATATCTCGCAACCCCCGTTCTGTCATCCACCTGCTCAGGCCCTTCAAATATGTTATCCGCTGCTTTCCTCTGTCTCTTTTTCCTTCTATCTGCCCTGTTAGTATCATGTTCTCCAAGCCCTTCTTCCTCATTGCATGTCCCAGGAACTTCAGTTGTCTTTTTCTGATGCTCAACATTAATTTCCTTTTCGTTTCCATTCTTTCCAACACCTCGTCATTGCTCACATGCTCGGTCCATGATATCCGCAGCATCCTTCTGTAGAACTACATTTCAATTACTTCAAGTTTTTCCTTTATCTTTGTTCAGATTGTCCAGCATTCACTGCGATATTAAAGAACTAACATCACATAGCAATCCAGCACTCTTTTCTTTGTTTCTAGTGAAAATTTTCCTGTGTGTTAGCACTTTACTCAGCCTCTGGAACGCGTCCTTTGCCATGCCAATTCGCCTTCGGATAGAGAGCGCACATATATCGTTCTTATAGGAACTTTTAAGTGTAAAACCCTACTTTTTTTGTCGGAGACAGTTACCAGCTATATTTGCACGTAAGATTTAGATATGTAAAATAGCGTGTCTGTTATATGTTTTACTAGCAGTATAGCCCGGCGTTGCTCGGGTGTAATAAAAGCTTTAAAACTAATCCATGGTCCTGGAGCTCAGACTCTTTGGACGTTGGCACGAAAGACTAAAAAACAATAGTCGTTTCCAGTTAAAGCGAAACCGTAGACTGAAAGAAAAATGAATGGATGTAAGTCAAATTTTGATTTCCTGGTATCGATATCAAATAATTTCGTTGTAAACTAAATTTTGAAGGCTAAATAAGTCCTCTGAGTAAATGGTATTATGGCTAAGACTAAGAACTACAATTATACCTACCTTAGAACTGCAACCTTGAAACTTCTGAATATCGTTTCTTATGTCTTTGTCTATGAGTGTAAGAAGTTTGATTAAAATCGGACTACTCCTTCTATAACTCGATTTTTTCGATTATCAATTTTCGATATTTATCGGGGGTACCTTGACACAAAGCCTAGCTAAGAACACTCGCAGACGCTTATAGTACAACTGTGTACATTTTCAAGTAAATCGGTTCAACCGTTTCGGTGTCTATAGGTAACGGACACACACACACAGACACACATGCACAGACAAAGTTCCATTTATAAATAAGTTTAGATACTATCGTTGACCAATACAATCCGCAAGTGTTACTCAAGGTAGATATTACTGAATGAGGTTTATGTAAAGAAATAAATGTAGAAAGTAAATACATATAAGAATATGTAGGAGAGAATAACCGTTGACCCTAGAATTGAAAAGACGAAGTAGATAGAGAAAGAATTCTCCCAGGAGTCATTTCCACAATATAATTGTTCTGGAGAAGAATATATCCGGTTGGAATATTCTTCTTAATTGTGGAATGCAACGGGAAAGGAGGATATTAACCATGTGTACGTTACCGGCGAGTTCTACCTGGGAAAGTTTGAACAGGTGAAACTACAGAAAGACTAATGGGAACAATTTCAATGTCAGTAGCGACGGAATAGCGAGGGGCTAGCAACGTTTCATCTAAAGAAAAAGAGATTGCAGGATATAAAATAATTCATCACCCTAAACGCTTGAGTAATCGCTTTTGAACGCTGTCAAGGATGGAAAGTAAAACCCATTTTTACTTATTCCCTCTAAAGATAAAGAAATTTCTATTGATTGTAGTGTTAGATGTTCAGTACAAAATAAATCAAGTTGGACAAAATGCACACAATAGTTTTAAGTTTAAGTTTTGTATAACAGCATATCAACCTCTGGGGGTTGTTGAATGCCAAAAATGTGTCGTTTTAAGGGTTTTTAATGTTCAGTTTGCGTGAGAACGTTGATTTAATCAGAGTTTGATGAAAAAGTTTATTTTTTATTTTTATTTTAGAAAACTGAAGATGTCTTCTAGTTTTGTATTAAAAAATGTATTGCCAGTAATATTCTTTTCCTTCAAAAAATGTGTTATGGTAATAGTTTTTTCTTTCAAAAATGTATATTTTTCTAAAAATCTATAATGTATATATTTCTATAAAAGTCTATTTTTATACTTTTATAGTTTGACTCCAGTTTGGGGGTTAACTATTTGCCCATAGTTGGGACCCCGAACAGGTGCTCCCACTCCGGCTCAAGGTAAACCCGGGAACAACAGCAATTAAGAAGTGCTTCTATGCTCCTCCCAATCTCCCAGTCAGAAGCCTTGCTGCCGGGTGCAGTTTATTTTCTCCCACTTATCGCCTGCGGAACAATCTTCAAACATTTAAGCGCAAGGTCTATATTGCTAACGAATATATATTCTGATTTCTTACCATTGATATTCCGTTCTTTTCGCTTTTCCAAATTGTTTTGGAAATTCTGCTATTTTCTTTCTGTGTCTGCCATCAAGATGGCGTCATCTGCGTATCTTATGTTGTTAAGACTTTGCCCAACGATAATAAATCCTGGTAGCTTTTCTAGTTGTCTTTAGATTATTTCTCTGTAAAAATTAAATAAAGTTTATGAGAAGACGTATTCTTAAGTAACAGAGTGATTATGGCTCTTCACAACTTCTTATTATTTGCAGCATGTAAGAAAATTTGTCTTTTAGCTATTTCTTACAATCCGGCTGTGACATTTATTTGCACAAGCTTGTTAGGCAGTGTTCAATCTGCCTTTCCCCTGTTCCTCCAACCTTCAATATGTCCTGTCAGTGATCGATTCTCCAAGCCGTCTTTCCTTATTATGTATCTTACTAATTGTTGAGACGCCCGCGCCTATTCGGCTATAATGGACTATTCCATTACTATGTAAAGGAATGGTGGCATCTACGTAGGAGAGTGTGCCGAGCAGCCGTATCGACAAGTCAGTCGTAGACTTCCGGTGACGACCCGGAAGTACCCATTGCTCATACTACGTCTTACGACGGTTGAAACGATTAACCCTTATTCTTGTATTGGATACTAATAACCTTTGTAAATACTATTTTCACGGAATACAACAATTAACCTATTCCTGTTGTTGAGTTATTTATTCTTACTCACGACATAACACTAATTTAAACTGTCTTTTTCGGTATTATAAATATAAACGTAGTTTTTGTTTCCACTTAACATTTCCTCGTTACTCACATGCTAAATCTATGGAATTCTCAGAATCCTTCTGTAGAACAATATTTTAGTTTTCTCAAGTTTCTTCCTTATAGTATTTACATTATTCAGACTATTGTCTTCATCTCTTTTGCTATTTGTACGACGTTTCGGCTGTTGTATGCTGCGGCCTTTCTTCAGGCGCTAGGAATTTCGAACTGAACCCTTTATTACAATCACTGGGATATATGAACACAATTCCTTGCCTAATGACTTCCAGAAGAGGCACTAGGCAAGTTCATATACCTCAGTGATTGTAATGAATGGTTGGGTTCGATATTCCTAATATCTGAAGAAGTTCGGAGCGTACAACTGCCAAAATTTTGTACAAATGGAAAGAAAGATGAAGACAATATTCTGAATAATGTAAATACTACCTCATCTCAGAAATATAAACAAATTTCTTCTTTTCTTTGAAACTGACCAATATTCACTGACATATGTTTTTTGATTTGTCTCTTTAACAGCATATCAATTCCTTATGGCTTTTTAAATGCCGAATTTTAATTTTTCTTTTTTTGGCACTTAGAAAAAACTAGCATCATAACCCGGCGTTGCCCGTGCAACTCAGAACATTTTAGTAGTAGGAGAAGATGCCATTTTTTATTTTACATATTTTGTTTTTGTTTGAAAAAAAACCTTTTTTAAAATTTATTTCTTTTGTTTCGAAATTACGGGGAAAAATATTCACATTTTTTTTCACCAAACGAATTTTTAAAACGTCGGAATAAAAATGAAATATAAAGACTTTTTTTTAATAAAAAAATATTTTAGTCGCGTTTGACACGTGTGATCTGATTTCTGTGACGTAATTCAGCAACCATCTTAGATCTTAGATGTTTTACGGAGCAAATGTAAACAATCTGCACCATTGGCCAAAAAGCGCGAAAGGGAAAATTGCTGAACTCAAAATGTATGTATCGACCTGGCTTCCCTGTAGATATGTGTCCCTAGAAAGTTTGAATGGCGTAGCTTAAAAAATGTAGGCGTGCATAGGGAACAGTCACACACAAACTCACAGATTGCCTTTTATATATATCGATAAAAAATATTTGTTATTGTACTTTCACGATTGAGTAAAAGGCAGATAATTCTTCTATTTGTTCCATGTACATGTTTGTGCGGACATGATTACTAAAGGCGGTGATATGTGAGTTTTATATTGTGATTTTCTTGAAGTTATATTTTAGAATACAATTTGATTTAAAAAATTGTCGGATAGTATATTATATGGTTATTATATGGATTATTTTATGATTATTATATGGTTATTATATTATATGGTTATTATATGGATATTATATTATATGGTTAATATATGGATTATTATATGGTTATTATATGGATTATTATATGGTTATTATATGGTTATTATATTATATGGTTATTATATTATATGGTTATTATATGGATATTATATTATATGGTTATTATATGGATATTATATGGTTTAGTACCATGAAAGCTCTTCTATGTTGGTTGGTTGGTTAGTAGTATTTTAAATAGATTTGGGTGAAGTCGCTACAATTTAGTATTTGATATGTGTTTATTGTTGCTAATTTTACTAGAATTATGTATTCTTGGTATAATTTTACATGAAAATGCATTGTTGGTATTTTTACTATAAAAATATAGTTTTATACTTTCATAGTGTATTGCTTTTGTTTAGAGGGTTCACTGTTTTCCCAGAGCTGAGGCTCCGACATGTTCCAGGTCAGGGTAGATCTGGGAACTACAGTAATTAAGAAGTGGTTCCTAGTTCAAAACTCATCCAAACCTCCAATATTTCAATCAAAGACCTTGCTTCTGGATGTAGTAAAGCCATATAGGGAGGACTGATATGGCATTGAAGCTATAGGGAGATGGTTAATATTTTATGAATTCGTCCTTGTATGAAGCGTAACCGAACTTACAAGTTTATTCAGAATTATCAGAAGGTTATCATCAGAATGTTAGTAGCAGGTTGGAATGTGTGAATTTGTATGTGTGGAATAGTGGAAGAATAAAAATATACATTTTTCATGTTAAAAAAAAAAATTAATGAAAAGGATAACATGATTTTTGGTAGAAATTAATGGTCAATGAGAAAGTTAAGGGTATCAAGAAATGTTCGTAGTATTAGTTTGTTGGTAAGAATGCGTACGTGTGTATGTATAAGTGTTTGTTTGGTAGGAATGTCTTTGAATGAAGAAGAAGTAGAATGAATCAGCACACGAGAAAGAAGGAGAAGGAGAAAAATGTGCGACGAGACCTTATGTCCGAGTCGACTTGAAGTTTTTTTCCGTTACATTTTAGTTGTGTCTCTCGCTGCTACCATCTGAGTGCCTGACGAAGTATTTATAGCATTTAGATTTTTCGCACTGGATCACGAAGTCTTTATGGTCTTGCAAATCGCTTCCATTGGTCAGAAAATCAATTTAACATCTACTTGCGAAATCCGATTTCGAATTTTTCTTTAATCTTTCAATCCTTTTTCTGTTTGGGAAAAACCAAGATTTCACACGTCATTGTGAATTTTTGTAAAAGTGAAGAAGAAGGTTGATTTTAATTCTTAATTTCCTATTCCACAAAATAACAATTCAGCACTTTTTTCTTTATTTTAGCGAATTTATGTTTTTTAATATTTTTAGATTTTAGATGTCAAATTTTGCTATTTTAATGCACCTACGGATTTCGATGCTACATTAATGACTATTAAAAATGAAACCGGCCACCTGACTTCATATTTTGACTGAGCCTTTTTTTAAATTTGTTTTTACTCGTTTACTTATGTTATCTACTCTTATTATACTCGGGATTTTCGTTGTGGTACAGTGGATATCGGCTCGGAACGAGAAACCGGAGAGCCGAGTTCAAATTCCAGTTGAATCCATTGTATTACGCGCAAATACCCTTGGGAAAGGTATTAATCTGTCTCTTCCTTCCAGTTATGGGTTAAATAGCAGGAGAGATTGGGTTCTATAACCCTGGTCGGCAACCAGTCTACCGCAGAAAGCACTGACAACCTACTGCGGGGTAATCTCCTGCCCAGTCAGTCATGTCTCTTTCGGGACATGATCGCCCAATCGTGTATCACGTATGGCACTTAACTGACTGACTGACTCTTATTAAAACGTCTCGTTACTGACATACAACAAGGTTGAAAGAGAGAATGGTGGATTCAGCACAATATTCTTATAAATACCTTATCTTACTGATATGAACTATCTGTCTAATGCATAAATTTAGAAGTTTACTAAACTTAGCTTAACACAGAACACGCGCAAATGTATAAAAATGTTCGGATATAAAAATTATATTACCTAACCTTCCAAATGAAAATAACTTCCGTTACTGAACATGGGATATTTTGATTTTTAGCAAAAAGTCGATGCCGGTACTGATAGAAAGTACAAGCCTATCTCGGCTATGCAGAAGGCTAAAACTGAAGGCTGATGGAAAGATTTGTTGCTTCAACTTTTCAAATAAGAACCAGCTTCTAGTTTTGAAAATCAACATTCAGTATCGACATTCAAGATCACCATTGAAAATGGCAAGGAATGAGCGGAGCTAAAGTTCAATTTCTCAATGAAAATGATGCTCATGAAACTGATTAATCCATAAAAAATAAAACAGTAACTATTCAGATATCGGTCAAACCTGGAAACGGTGCAAGACAAGACAGAATCACTACAATATGACTAAAATAAAATCTCTTCTTTATTTTCGAAAAGAATAAAAAAATTTAGATCCCGTGAGGTTATTTATTTTTTTTTGTTACCCGAGTAGACAGATCAATATTTGAAACAAAGCAGATCGATAAACAAAAGCTTATGCAATCGATATCATCAAGAAACAAAAGTGAAATTGGAAAGTGAGGGAAGCGTTCAAAAAATGAAGAAAAAAAAAGAAGAAATTTCAATGAATAAAGGGAACCAAAATGTTGAATTAAAAATCGAAGATTTTATGGTACAAGTGAACAAAAGCGAATTTCAGACATATTTCTCTCAGTCCAAATTCTATTAGTGTCCATTTTATAGAAAGATTCATTCGCACATATATGCATCTTCATCTTGATTGTTTTTATTATCTTTCTAAATCAGTACACTGGGGTCAGGAACAGAAATCTGCGCCTTTAAAAGCCGCAGATAATCGGAACAATTTATATCGTGTATATTTTTCTAATTTGTTTAAATCTGATCAAATTGCAGAAGACACAAAATCAACTTTCTCATTAAAGTACAGGTGTGCTACTGAAAACGTAGGGAGATGGTTAAGGTTTATTTATTCGGCCTTGTGTCAGACATAACCGAACTACCTACAGCTTACAGGGTTTATGCAGAATTATCATCATCAGAATTATCAGAAGGTTTTCATCAGAAGGTTGGTTGTCGGCAGGTTGGAATGGGTGGAATCGTGTGAAATAGTGTAAGAATAAAAATATACATTTTCCATGTTAAAATAAAAATTTATTAAAAGGAAAGAATAACATAAGTTTTAAGAGTTAATGTGCAATTAGAAAAATTATTACGAAGTTAAGGGTAGATTTCGTGTTCAATGAGAAAGTTAAAGATATCAAGAGTTGGAGAAATTGTTCATAGTAGTAATTGTTGAAAGAGTATATGCGTATATACGCATGTATGTATAAGCGTTTGTTAGTAGGAGTGTCTTCGAAGGGAGAAGAAGAATTAAAATGAATCAGCACACAAGAAGGAAAGAGAAAAAGGACAAATGTCCGCGTCACTTAAAGCTTCTCTCGTTACATTTTAGTTTGTCATCTATGCCGCTTCCATGTGTGACTGTCTGTGATTGACGCTGACCGGGGGCTTTTATAGTATTCAGATTTTTGCACAGACTCGTGAAGTCCTCAAGTCTTCCATTGGTCAAAAATCAATTTAACACTTAGTTGCTAAATCCGGTTTCGACTTTTTTCTTTAAGCACATGGTCATTCCTTTTTCTATTTGGGAAAAAACAGGATTTCACGCGTCATTGTGAATTTTTGTAAAATTGAAGAAGAAGGTTGATTTTAATTCTTAATTTCTTATCCCGCTACAATACTATTATTTCATTCTTTTTATAGTACAGGTGTGCTCCTATTATTTCATTCTTTTTATAGTACAGGTGTGCTACTATTATTTCATTCTTTTTATAGTACAGGTGTGCTACTATTATTTCATTCTTTTTATAGTACAGGTGTGCTACTATTATTTCATTCTTTTTATAGTACAGGTGTGCTCCTATTATTTCATTCTTTTTATAGTACAGGTGTGCTACTATTATTTCATTCTTTTTATAGTACAGGTGTGCTACTATTATTTCATTCTTTTTATAGTACAGGTGTGCTACTATTATTTCATTCTTTTTATAGTACAGGTGTGCTACTATTATTTCATTCTTTTTATAGTACAGGTGTGCTCCTATTATTTCATTCTTTTTATAGTACAGGTGTGCTCCTATTATTTCATTCTTTTTATAGTACAGGTGTGCTACTATTATTTCATTCTTTTTATAGTACAGGTGTGCTACTATTATTTCATTCTTTTTATAGTACAGGTGTGCTACTATTATTTCATTCTTTTTATAGTACAGGTGTGCTCCTATTATTTCATTCTTTTTATAGTACAGGTGTGCTACTATTATTGCTGCAGTACATGACACAGTTATTTAATACAATACTTGTAACGATTCAAATATGTTTTATCTATGCTTTTATCCGTTAGAGAACGCAAACAATAAATTTTCTTTTCTAATCAGAAGCTTTTATATAGTGTTAATATACAGAGTGTCCATAAAGGCCGTGTACTCTTTAAAAAAATTATAACTTTATTCGCATTTGTGATAGAAATAATCTGTAAAAAATGTTATAAACTTTAATTTACCTAGTTATTGAATAATTCTTTACCACAAAACTTTCAATAATTTTTAGATAAGTAAGCAGATGGATCGGAAGGGGTGGACCATTTTATTGGTCTCCACGTTCGCCAGATTTGACTCTATTAGATTTTTTGATGGGGACATGTGAAAACAATTGTGTATGCAACCAAACCTAGTTCATTAGAAGATTTGAAAGCTAAAATAACTAATGTGATTTCAGATATTACTGCAAATCAGTTGGCACATGTTTTTCGTGAACTGCAAAATCGTATTACTCTTTCTATTGCTAATGATGGAGGACATGTGGAAACTTAAATAAAATTTCAATAAAACCTTAAAAAATATAGATTTACTTCTTTCTAGTCCTTTTTAAAAAATATTTATATCGCAAATACAAATAAAATTATAATTCTTTTAAAGAGCACACGAACTTTATGGACACTCTGTATATAGGTGAAAACGAATGCGAACTCTACCGAACAATCAGATTAATGAATCTCGTAACAAAACTCATCATCCAAATTCTGAGGAACAAAGAGTGTAGCAGAATCAGACCGGAAATATAACAAGAACAGTACAGTTTTGTCAAAGAAACAAGGAATGCGATATTTATGCTTAGAAATTTATCAGAAAGGGTGATACAAATCAGAAGAACGTGTACTTGAGTTTCATATACTACGCGAAGACATTCGATAAAGTATGCCAAAAAGACCTGATGGAGACGCTCCAAAAACTTGGAATATTCGGGAAGGACAAGAATAATCAAGAATCGGTACTGGAAACAAACTGCCTGCATACGAACAGGAAATGAATTCAGATATACAAGGATAGAAAGGGGCGTAAGACAAGGATATATCTTCTCACCAGATCTTTTCAACTTATACAGCGAGACTATTTTGAGAGCTCTAGAAGTCCTATCAAAATCCGTCATTGACGTCCGCAATCTGAACAATATAAGATACGCAGATGATACAGTGGTGGTAGCAGACACTGAAAAGGTATTACAAAACCTCTTACAGGAAGTAGTTAAAGGAAGTGGAAAGAAAGGGATACATACAAACTACAAGAAAACTGAATGCAGGGTCATCAGTAAAAAGGGTAGCTCAAAATGCCAATTACAAGTAAAGGAAACTAAAATCAACCGGGTACAAAAATTTAAATATGCCGGAAGTGTCCTAACAGATGATAAAATTTGCGGCACTGAGATCTGAAGACGTATTGGTGTAGCTAAGGATGCATTCCAGAAGATGAATAGAGTATTAAAAGACAGGAAGATTTCGCCGGAAACAAAGAAGAGAGTGCTGGATGTCGGTCCTTCAATACAGCAGAAAATGTGAGAAAATCTCATCAAAGTAAAAGGAAAGACTTGAAGCAACCGTAATGTGGTTCTACAGAAGGATGCTGAGGATACCATAGACAGAGTATGTGAGCAACGACGAGATTTTGGACACGACAATAAACTGATACTTAACATCAGGAAAAGACAACTCTTGCATAGACAACCCTCACTCGATTCAATTTCTTCTCTCCCGTCTCATCTTCTCTTCTCCACTCACCAGCTCTGCTAGCCTTGTTGAGTAAAACAGACCGTACGTGTTACCTGGCTGTCTTTTCCAACCTCGGTTTAGGCCGGTGTGTTCTCTCTAGTGTGGACCCAAAATAGGTTGTATAGCACAGACAAGGTTGAGAAAATTCTGTCTATCTCCATGGTAAGTTGTTTCTTTGCATCCACGAACTACGTCGGAATAAGTGCTGGAATAAGAATTTCTTCAATAAAATTACAAACACTATTGATAACTCTAATGAGCATAAAAAATAGTGAATAAAATGTCTATTATTTACTGAAAGATCAAGCTCTCACCCTGCTGGATGAAAAATCTAGAAATATACTTTGTAAAATAGTAGTTACAAGACTGATATCATGAGTATGTCTGTGGGTTTGCTGTATGTCTTGGAAATGTTCTTGTGAAGCGGACTCCGGAGCAAATCATTGACGATTCTCCTTGTTAAACCCAATTCTCGGTTTATCTTTAGGGCCTTTTGCAACTTTGTTTATTTAGTTAACAGCCTAAAATTTGATACTGACATATTTAATTTATCCACCCCACGATCTTTTTAAACGTAGAGGAACTGTTAATGACGGTAACGTTTATTGGAAAACCAACCAACGGACCAGTTTAATGTTTTTTATATTTTCTGGCATACGTTTAGGATTTATTAATGCAATTTATTAAAAGAAAAATCTAGTGTATGTTAAATTTTCTTGGAGATGCTTGAAGACGAAAACCGAAACCGTATGATTTTTTCAGATTTTTTAAGTGCATTTGATTTAATCGAGTTTGTAATCTAATATGAAATCAATAACACTTCCATTATTAAATCTCTGAACATATATGCAAAAACACACACACACAAAAAAAAAAGAAATGCAATTATATTTCCATACACACGTACGTAAATACATTAGCATAAACATGCTTTTATCCACATAATTACGCACACAATCCAAATAGGTAATTAAAACCACTCTCTTTCACTCTCTTTCTCTCTCTCTCTCTCTCTCACATACACATATACGCACACACACACACACACACACACACACACACACACACACACATATATATATATATATATATATATATATATATATATGGGTTGCCTATAAGTAGCAAAGAGTCATTCAAATACTTTTTAGTAAAGCAGAAACAATTTATATCTATTAGTTGGATCAAATATTTCTTCTTGGATTATTTTTTTTGCATTTTAATATTAAATGTCAATGGTAATAGTATTACCAACCGTTTCTTTATAAGGAAACATTTGGTATGTTTAAACGAACAGCCTGTGATACTTTCGTTTGAAATTTATAAAATCATTCTATTAAAACATTCTTTTCGGGGGAAAAAATAAGTTGCTCATATCCAATAACTCTTTTCTCGTTTACTAATATTGATACAGATTTCCTTCCTAAAGTTTTTGTTCGAAGTAATGTAGAACGTCAAGATCTTGATTATATCAACAGTTACCGCTTTTTTCAGTTCTGACGAGGGTTTCTTCCGAACCTACTGTTTGGTTGTGGTGTGCAATGTTGACATATTGATTGCTTTATTGCTTTCTATTTGAGTTGCATGTGATATTGTTGTGGAACCCATACTCACCTCAACATGGACTCACCCACTACTATATTAATAGGTGTGTGATAGCAGCGGGGAAAAGCAGACAGTAGCACTGTGCGCATGACCGCAGACGACTACCAAAGACTATACTGGATTCGTAAGCTCTGCTTATTTGTACCTTCTTCTTTGTAACCTTTTCTTTAACCTACACCTCGTGTTCCGTGTTATATTTCCGTGGACCCACTTTTGGCTCCACATCAGATATTCATTTTAGTTGTTCTTGAAATTCTCAACTGATAAGATTACAACCAAAAATTACAATCTATCCTAGATAACAAATTAAGGATAAATTCCACAGAATCATTAAAAAGGTACGTAAACAAAATGGTTACATCGAACAACGCTGAGATCGGAAGCTTAGATGTCAAGAAGATTGTCAGGATATCTGCACGGTAAAGAAAGCACCCATAAACCAGGTTTTTCTCTTCAGCATATCATATCTCAAATACCTACACCAGTACATCAGCTATCAAAAACACTCATTGGCATAATTTCTTTATACACACAAAGATTACACAGTTGCAATTCTTATATATATATTTTTAATCGTATCACCCCGAGCAAGATGGTAATGCCACTGATGTGCAGGGGGCTATATAAGTGTAAAAAGATTAATTAGAAGAGAGTGAAGAGGAAGACGGACCAGTTAGAAAGAAGCAAGAGAAGATGGGAATACAGGTGTGATGACAGTTGCAAAGGTGGAGAGAAAGGAAAGGATATAGGGGTGGTGAAAGAACTAGAGGCAAGTGGTTAATAGATGAGTATTGACATTGCATTTAAATACCTGGAGGTTGTAGCCGTCAGGAAAGCAAGAATGTGGAAATTAGTTCCACAGGCGGGAAGTGCGAGAGAAGAAGCTGCAGGAGTAGAATTGTCGTCTGCATCTTAAAAGTCATAAATCCTTCAGGTTGTACACAAGCTTTGCCTGTTGAAATTTTTTTACCAACGTCCAAGTTGAAGAAGCAATCAACATAAAACTACTTCTACAAACTCCCCATCAATCTCTTCACCAAAAATTCTTCCATCAGCTCTTTGGAAGTTACTCCTCGCCTGAACCACGAAAACCCCATCTTGTTAACATAATGGCGACGCCTACATCCGAGCTAATGGCGTCATTAAGCTATGCTTTATCTAAATTTTATATGTCTCATATTGAAAACAAAGTGTTTACAATAAATGAGAAAACGCAAATCTACACAAGCCACGTTGACGACATTTTGTTTTGATAAAAATAAAGGACGGAATTATAAATCTATAACGAATTTCTGAAAAAAATCAACTCAGAAATTTTCATACAAACTCATGCTTAACAACAAAACCCCTTTTGTTGATGCTGATATAGAATTAAAATCTTTAGAATTTACCACCTAAATGTATAAAAAAAAACACCAGTTCAAACTTTTGCCTTATAAACTATGATAGTGAATGCACTGAAAGATATAAATTAGCAGTGATAAAAACTACTTAAATAAAACACACCAAAATTCCTCTTCCCAAAGAATATTTCTGACTGAACTAAAATGCATAAAACAAATATTAGTCAATAATCATTTTTTAACAATATAAAATTATAGACATTATTCTGAGAAAACGTACACGGCACCAGTATTGAACACTGAAACAACAAAACATCAACGCATTTTACTACAACTAAATGCACAATAATTATAAGTACGGCGAATTCACTATACAGCGATTTATTAAGCATCACATTTCTATTGTAATTCCCTAAAAACATGTAAAATTATAATATATTGGAGGAAATGGAAAACCGCAAACCTTTTTCTCGAAAGAAAACAACTGAGTCGAATGTAAACTAGCGATGACCAATATACTTTATCAATTTCGTTGCCCTGTTTTATTTCACGAATCAATTACCTATATCGGATATGCTACAAACTCTTTGAGAGGATGTCTCTTGCATTACTTTTCAGATCAAAGTCATATAAAAATATATATATTAATTTACAAGAAACTTAAAGAAAAATTCTGGTCAAAATTCATAAAATTCAATATAAATCACATTAACAGAAACATCTTGCTATTAGAGCGGTCCTTTATATTAGAAATATCTCGCCTACTATAAACTTTACCTTATTTAACAGTGGAAATGGAGTGGCAAAATTTCTTTGAAAAGAGAAAAATGCTAACGCAAATTACAGCGGCGCTCAATGGTTGAAGGCTCGGCATAAACGCTCCTGTAAAAAGCAACAGAAAAATAACATACAATTTAAACAGTCAAAACATAAGACAAAACTAACAACCTCTTTTCGTTGAATCTCAAGCTCTTCGGAGAATTAAAATTATGGATAATTTCTCTATGAAACGGAAAACTTAAAGATGCTATAAAAGCTAACTAAAAAATAATTAAATCTTCCTTGTCTGCGATATTTAATGTTTGAAAGAAATGTTGATGTCTATATATATATATATATATATATATATATATATATATATATAAACGAGATTATAATTATACTCGTGTCGAAAACATTCCTCGAAAACTTTCGACGGAAGAAAAAATGATTTGAAAAAGCGAAAGAGCTTAGTACATAAACGTCAGTCAAAAGTGTTCGGATCGTGATCAGTACGAAGCCCAAAGTAAAAAACCCGATACGAGTAATCATCGAACAAAAAGCGCTCAATACAGATGCAGAGGGAAATAAATAGATAACACCTAATGAGCCAGACCGACCTACCTGGCCAGCTTTCCCCGACGATCCATTTAGGTGAAACCTAGGTAGGTTCGTCTGGCTCATTAGGTGTTATCTATCTATCTATCTATATAGATTTACGCTCTCACACCCTGATTGAGCATTCTGGAAGAATGGTAGACTTTGAAAAACAATAGCTATTCTGGCATTTACGCATCGCTCATTCAGTAATGAATTAAAGCACTCTGGCTATTGGGCGTGTATAATGATAATATACGCGCTAAAAAGTCTGCCTTCTTCTACCGAGCGCCGATAGCCCAGAGGTAGAATCGCCGACTGATGCCAATTCGGCCGGGTTTCAATCCTGGGTAAAAAAGCAATCGGAGTCTAAACGTACTGATGAGCTGTGATACAGCGAAACAGATCTGTCTGCGGATGACTATATATATATATATATATATATATATATATATATATATATAAAAGAGGACACTGAGATCATCTATATGCAGTTCAATCTCAGTTTCTTCTGTTTTTATTTTTGAATGCATCTACTTATTATTCGTCCATCTGATTGATCTTTTATCTCTTTTATGGAACTTGGTATTCTAGTTTTGTTGTCTATGATGAATTTGACGCTTCTACGAAGTGACATGAAGCAACAAATAACTTCACTGATGAATACATAATAATTTCCATTACAACTTTTTAAATTCATAGCAATTGCGCGCGCGCGCACACACACACACACACACACTCAAACACACACACACACATATAGTTACGTAAATATACATACGAAGATATACACATGTATAATATTACTATTCAGATGCTAAAAGAGTGCTCAATATAGTATGAAAAGAGCTATTTTATATACATATTAATAAATATACATACTGTCCTACGTCGATGGCACGAAAAATAATTGCCACTGCCAAAAAAAAAAAACCATAATTGCCACTGCCGAAAAAAAAAAAAAACTGCCACTACCGAAAAAAAAAAAAAAAAATTGCCACTGCCGAAAAAAAAAAAAAAAAAAAAAATTGCCACTGCCGAAAAAAAGACAATTGCCACTGCCGAAAAAAAAAAAATAATTGCCACTGCCGAAAAAAAAAAAAAATTGCTACTGCCGAAAAAATAAAACCTGCCCATTAAATGGTCAATGTATGTCCAAAAGTATTTGTTTTAGAGCTCGAATTCATGCGGATATTGATGATAATGTTAAATTTTTCAAATTATAATCATTCGGGTATATTATTCTCATTCCATGTGCGATGCTACTTCTAGTAAGCGTGTAGTTATCTCCCTTTAACATAGCTATTCTAAGTTATTTGTTCTTCACCGCTGTAGCCTGGTATTGAACTCCCAACTCTTTGGTTCAAGTCACTGGAACTAACCAACGTCTATATCCACTGGGCCATGTGTACTTGAGGACCGTAATAAAGGAATCGGTTCGAAATTCTTAGCACCTGAAGAAGTCTAGAGCGTACAACGGCTGAAACGTCGTAAACATAGTAGTAAAGATGAGGGCAATAGTCCGAATAATGTAAATTGACTAAATACTATCTCACCTCAGAAGTATAGATAAACTTTTATTTTTAATTTTTATATCTACATGTACTCTTCATACATTTCAATTTTTACTATTGTTATTAAAAAGCTGTAACCTATTTTTATAAGATTTAACCCCATGAACATCGAGTGAAATTAAATTCAAACCTATTAAACTGTCTGTTTTAATATGCACCTGATGATTGCAATAAGCAAGAAACTCCAAGTAGAGCCATCGGCGTAGGACAATACATACATATATATATATCTCATACACCGATTGAGCATTATGGAGGAATGGTAGACTTTGAAAAAACAGTAGCTACTCAAGCATCTACGCATCGTTCATTCAGTAATGAATTTGAACACTCTCAGCTACTGGCGTATGTTACATTGTATATAACATGTTAAATGTCCGCCTTCTACCGAGCGCCCATAGCTCAATGGTAGAATCGCCGACTGATGTTAATTCGGTCTGGTTAGATGCAATCGGATGTCTAACCGTACTGATGAGCTGTGATACAGCGAATGACTATATATATATATATATAGATATATATAAGATAAAATTCATCCTTGATAATGCTTGGATAAAAAAAAAATCATTCGGATTATTTTTATAAAATTTATTAACTGAAAAGAAAGAATTCTCAGATCATATGAGAAAAACAAAGCATGTCTGACTTTTTTAACAAAACTACAATATATATATATATATATATATATATATATATATATATATATATATATATATATATGCATGGTAGGTTTATATATATGTATAAATGAAAACTAAAACTAAAACAAAGACACCTTACTTCACAGATAAAAGATCCAGATCACTTTCAATGCTTATCTTGTGCCGATCGCAGTTTACGCCTCAAATATGGAGGAATGTTTTTTTCCCCGGATGTGTATTTGTCATCCGGGTCCCATAAGTATTTTCATGCATGCAACATCCTGTCCTTATCTTCGCACGATTCGGAGTACATCAAGATCATCAGCTTTTTCACGTTCGGTTTTTGTTTTTATTCTTCATTGATCTACGTTTTGTGTGGTCTATACAGTTATATATATATATATATATATATATATATATATATATATATGTATGTATATGTAGTTTAATTACTTAGTTTTCAGTCATAATAAAATTAGACCAGTGTCAGTCAGTTAAGTGCCATACGTGATACACGCTTGGGCGATCATGTCTCGAAAGAGACATGACTGACTGGGCAGAAAATTATTTCGCAGTAGGTTGCCATTGCTTTCTGCGGTAAACTGGTTGCCGACCAAGGCTACAGAACCCAATCTGTCCTGCTATTTAACCCATAACTGGAAGGAAGAGAGGGATTAATACCTTTCCCACGGGTATTTGCGCTTAAGTGAATACAATGGATTCAACTGGAATTCGAACTCGGCTGCCCGGTTTCTCGTTCCGAGCCGATATCCATTGTACCACAACGCACAGACCAGTGTACATTTGTATAAAAAGGTGTTCAATACAATTATACTGTAGAACCTTTGAATATTCTTCATTTGTAAACACGTTATTACGTGACCTAAGTTTCTACCATTAGTGGTGTCGTCAAGCGATTTTCAATAACAGATTTTACCTTTTACATTTTTTTTTTGAACGCTCACGTGACGGGGAACTTTTGAGCGGGCAATTTTTAAAATTACAAGAAATTATAACGTTTTCATCCATGGTTGTATGAACCTAGTAGGTATCTCATGGTATGTTTACACTTAGTCAACAATTTCTGTTCTTTCATTCAATAATTCATTTTTGTTTGGGAATAGCATAATCGATAACTTTTTTTCCTGGCACAGTTTACATATTTTTCCACCGTTGTAAGGCTTGGCTGTTTTCACTATACTCCACATTATGTCTGTTTTTTTTTTTCATATTTTAATTTCAATCGCGGTAAACGTTAAAATCAGTTATTTCAAATCGCGAAAAACACCACTCATGGTAGAAACCTAGGTCGCAGAATAACTAGTTTACAAAAGAAGAATATATATATATATATATATATATATATATATATATTATTATTATTATTATTATTATTATTATTATTATTATTATTATTATTGTTATTATTAACCAGTTATTTGACAAAATCAAATTAGACCTGTATACAGTTCTATTAGTCAATACATAGATACTGTAAGACTTCTAAATATTTAAATTTTGATTGACATCCGAACTAGTATATATATATATATATATATATAGTAGTTGAAATTGTTGGTATTGATGGGGGAAGCGTTTGTCGATATTGATAACGTGAATGTTGATATAGGTAATGTGAACAGAAGAATTAACACTTCATAACAATTCTACGCTTCAAGTAATATTTTATGTCATGTTTTTTTTTAATCGTATCATCCCGAGCAAGGCGGTAACGTCACTGATGTGCAAGGGGCTACGTAATAGTGGAAAGATTGGAAAAGAGAAAGCCGAAAACCACATCCTAAACAGGGAACAAGGGATGAGCCTCTTGACCTGTTCAATAGACGTGGGTGGAGTGTGAATCTATGTTCATTGTTAGGGATTCGTTTAGTTTCGTACGGAGATAAATATCGTAAATAATTTTAGATGGGAAAATACGTAGACACATGCTTGCATATACGCCTAACTCCCTAGTTTAAAAAACACACACATCGATGTTATCCTCAAAAATGTCACGCGGATCATGGAGGATTATCAACACATATCACTTGTAAACTATTGTCAAATATAATCTTAACAAATAATCAGATAGCTAGTTAGTTAGTAAGTTAGTTAGTTAGTTAGTTAGATAGATAGATAGATAGATAGATAGATAGATAGATAGATAGATAGATAGATAGAAAAAGAATTAGATAGATAGATAGATAGATAGATAGATAGATAGATAGATAGAAAATCAATAGGACAGATAGATAGATAGATAGATAGATAGATAGATAGATAGATAGATAGAGAATTAGATAGATAGATAGATAGATAGATAGATAGATAGATAGATAGATAGATAGAGATAGATAGATAGATAGATAGATAGATAGAAAAATAGAGATTAGATAGATAGATAGATAGATAGATAGATAGATAGATAGAGATAGATAGATAGATAGATAGATAGATAGATAGATAGATAGATAGATAGATAGATAGAAAAAGAATTAGATAGATAGATAGATAGATAGATAGATAGATAGATAGATAGATAGATAGATAGAAAAATAGATAGATAGATAGATAGATAGATAGATAGATAGATAGATCGATCGATCGATAGATAGATAGATAGATAGAAAAAGAATTAGATAGATAGATAGATAGATAGATAGATAGATAGATAGATAGATATGTGTGTGTGTTTTGGGCAGCAATCCCTCTCTTATACATGTTACGTTAAATACTACTGACAAATTTACTGCGTTTAAGATTGTGAGTTCATTTTTCTGGTCTTCTTATATTTTTTCTTCTCTGGAGATATATTATTCAAAAATTATCCAAATGATTCGTACGTGCAAGCTTTTTAGGCTATACTATTAACCATTGTTAAGGCTAATTTTGTTTGTCCATTTAACTCTAGATACATACAGATAAAGCTATATGGTGAGGGTTAATTTTTGTATAATTCGGCCTTATGTCAGACATCACCGAACTCCCTACAGCTTACAAGTTTTATCCAGAATTATCATCATCAGAATTATCAGAAGGTTTTCATCAGAAGGTTGGTTGTTGGCAGGTTCGAATGTGTGAAATTGTATGAAATCGTTTAAATATTGGCGGTAAAATGTGGTTCACTTACCTTGATTCTGATTGGATAGCTAAAACCAATCAGCAAACAGCTTACATTTATTCAAATATACAATGGTTGCAATAAAATTTAATACATATATTTGCGTGAATGCGTATGTAAATGTGTGTTATACCTGTAACTGAATGTAATTTTGCCAACGTGCAAGAATGCCGCTTATACACACGTTGAAAAACGAATTCCTTCCGGAGACAATAAACTGTTTAAAAGCATTTGATATTATTTTTTTTTAAATCGCTTACTTCCTGGACTTGATCTTTAAGAATATTATCTTCCAAACAAAAAATTCTTAAAGTAAAACAGAGTATTTCGATCAAAACTTTTAAATGAAATAAATTTCGTTCAACATTTTTAATCAAAGAGGGCATCTTATGAAATTCAATATTTTCATTTTTATTTATAGAATTTTAAATACAAGCAGTTAAGAGACAAGATTTTGGAAAATCAACAAAATCTGTGATTGAATAACTATGCTATAAACACTACACATTTGGAGAAAACGATACGGTCTGCTTTGAGTATCTAAACTTATTTATAAATGGAACTTTGTCTGTGTGTGTGTGTGTGTGTGTGTGTGTGTGTGTGTGTGTGTGTGTGTGTGTGTGTGTGTGTCCGTTACCTATAGACTCCGAAACGGCTGAACCGATTGTCTTGAAAATTTACTCAGTTGTACTATACGCGTCTGCGAGTGTTCTTAGCTAGGTTTTGTGCCGAGGTATCCCCGATAAATATCGAAAATCGATAATCGAAGAAATCGGGTTATAGAAGGAGTGGTCCGATTTTAATCAAATTTGATACACTCATAGACAAAGACATAAGAAACGATATTCAGAAATTTCAAGGTTGCAGTTCTTAGATAATATCAGAAAATCGATAATATATATATAAAAGGCAAGATGTTTGTGTGTGTGTGTCTGTTTATCTGCCTGTATGTCTGTATTTTTTCAGCCCTTTTATTTTAGTTTTTGCTTCGGGTTTGGCTCTAAGTAGGTATAATTGTAGTTCTTAGTCTCAGCCATGATACCATTTACTCAGAGGACTTATTTAGCCTTTAAAATTCAGTTTACGACGAAAAAACTTATTTGATATCGATACCAGGAAATCAAAATTTGACTTACATCCATTCATTTTTCTTTCAGTCTACGGTTTCGCTTTAACTGGAAACAACTATTGCTTTTTAATCTTTCGTGCCAACGTCCAAAGAGTCTGAGCTCCAGGACCATGGATTAGTTTTAAAGCTTTCATTACACCCGAGCAACGCCGGCTATACTGCTAGTAAATATTAATGTGAAAAAAATACTTTAGGAACAAGCAAATTCAAGAATGCAGTTTTAAGGACATCTTTCAATTTGAGTCTACCATACTTGCTGATAATCAGGGAATGCCATCGTTTGCATATTGTGATCTTTTCTTTACTAATCACAGAACTGCCATAAATTTTTACCTCAAAACCCTGCAGCGATTGGTCGCTTTCAGACAAGTAATTATTTTGGTGTTTAATATGGCTGTCCAGCCATTTTTGTTTCTCACGGAAGGCTTTACCCTCGACTGTGCATGCGAGCAAAGCCAAATAATAATTTGGCGCCTATAATAGTCGTTAGGTTTCAGTAAAAGATTATCGACGCCTAGTCACTGTATTGATTGTCTTTGATTGGACAAGATTATTCCAGAAGAATAGCCGAATACGGTAATATGGAGAGGACTGGGCTCAATTAGTCTCACGCCTACAAAAAGACTGTTTAAGCTGCGTATATTTTTAGATGTATCATTGCTTTGAGGTAAATGTTAGCGCTAAAAATGTGATTCTTGTTTTTTTATTCGCTGCCATAATATTCTGACTGGTGGGGATGTGAAAGTAAGTTTTGCCCGCCACGTGCTGTCTTTTTTTTTTCTTGTACGATTTGATATTTTGACTTCGTTAAATATAACCATTTTTTCTCGTTTTAGATTTTATGACCCTTACATTCTTTAACCCACAGTTAAGTGCCATACGTGATACACGCTTGGGCGATCATGTCTCGAAGGAGACATGACTGACTGGGCAGAAGATTATCCCGCAGTAGGTTGCCATTGCTTTCTGCGGTAGACTGGTTGCCGACCAAGGCTACAGAACACAATCTGTTCTATTATTTGACTCATAGCTTGATGCGGAAGATATGGATTATATTCTTAAGTAGTAAATAGTGGGGGATCAGTTTATTACTTCATAACAATATAAAACTGATCCCCCATTTTATGATCAGAAAATGCCTTTTATCATGTTTTCAGTTATTATATTCAGTCAGTCAGTTAAGTGCCATACGTAATACACGTTTGGGCGATCATGTCTCGAAGGAGACATGACTGACTGGGCAGACGATTATCCCGCAGTAGGTGGCTATTGCTTTCTGCGGTAGACTGGTTGCCGACCAAGGCTACAGAACCCACTCTGTTCTATTATTTAACCCATAACTGGAGGGAAGAGACGGATTAATACCTTTCCCAAGGGTATTTGCGCATAAGTGATTGCAAAGAATTTGACTGGAATTCGAACTCGGCTTCCCGATTTGTCGTTCTGAGCCGATATCCACTGCACCACGACGCACATCCACATTCTTTAACAGTTCAGAAAAATGTTTCAAAAGTTGTTTTAAGAATAAAATCTATAATTGACATTAAAGTATATTTTAATCTTTTTCTGTGTAAGAATTCGGTTGAAAATCTTTATTTAATACATTCAGTATAAATGTTTTCTACAGAAGGATGCTGCGGATATCATGGATGGAGCATGTGAGCAATGATAAGATGTAAAGAATGGAAACGAAAAGGAAATTAATATTGAACATCAGGAAGAGACAACTGAAGTTTCTGGGACATGCAATAAGGAAGAAGGGCTTGGAGAACCTGATATTAACAGGCAAAACAAAAAGAGGGAAAAAGAAACAGGAAAAAGTAGCGGATAACATATTTGAAAGAGCTGATCAGGTGGATGACGAAACTAGGGTTGCGTGGTGTCACAGGAGAAAGCGTGCTAGGAGCCACCAGAGATAGGGAGACGTAGAAAGCCATGATCGCCTACGTCCTGAAAAGACAGGGCACATAGAAGAAGAATATATATGCCAACTGTTTATAAGAAATTATAATGTGGGTATAAAGTGGGGGATCCGTTCTATATTATAATCAATATATAAACTGATCCCTCATTTTTTGGTCATACTTGTTTCTATACATTTATAGTCTAGATTTATGGGCTTGAGCTAGTGGATGATAGAGCGGGTGTTGCGTGTTGCAACAGGAGAAGGCGTGCTAAGAGCCACCAGGGATAGGGAGACGTAGAGAGCCATGATCGCCTACGTCCTGAAAGGACAGAGCACATAGAAGAAGAATATATATGCCAACTGTTTATAAGAAATTATAATGTGTATGAAATGGGGGATCAGTTCTATACTATAATCAATATATAAACTGATCCCTCATTTTGTGGCCATGCTAGTTTATATACATTTATAGTCTAGATTTATGGGCTTGAGCTAGTGGATGATAGAACGGGTTTGCGTGTTGTAACAGGAGAAGGCGTGCTAAATGCCACCAGGGATAGGGAGACGTGGAAGGCTGTGATCGCCTACGTCCTGAAACGACAGGGCACATTGAATAAGAAGAAGTATAAAAATTAGAATTAAAATGGACCAGGAGACTATCACGCAACAAAACCTTAAAAGACATTTTGAAATTTTGTTTCAAATGATATTTCATATTTAAATATGAATCCTTTCTCTGTCCAGGTATTTAATACTTGTTGAAGCCAGAAAATTTTTTGATGCGTGTTTAAGTGTTATGCCAACGAGATTTTTGTCAATAAACATAACAATTTTTGAGAGAAATATAATCTATTCACAGTGATAAACTTTTACGAACAATAAAAGAAAAACCGGACATATGAAAGATTGTAATTTTGTTTTCTCCCGAAAAGAGTGTCAAAAGTTAACCCACTTGCTATTTCTTTTGTGACAAAATGCGATACAATTTTTTTTTCTACCCTAGTCGTTTACAACAAATATTTCGGTACTCTTTTTAAGCTTCAGAACGCTTACGGCCATATCACGCATAAACGCCGGTTCTCGTATGATCTCCGAAGTTAAGCAACGTCAAGCCTCTCAACTCTTAGCTATGTGTTAATTATATTCTATCAGTAAAATCATTATCATCTAAAATAAAATGTTAGAATTTAAAACAAATTTAGGCTTTTAAATAACCCACAAAGTGTTGATGGGTTGTAAAAAATAGCAACAAATGGCTGATTCTAACCTCTGCGAAAGGGACCCATTGCAACTTATCGGATTAAGTTTTTTCACTGACAGAAAGTGGAATATATTGAATCAATTGCTAGGTCTGCTGCTTGGAAAATTGGTTTACTATGTGGTTTCATGCTAGAAGGTTTTTTTGTCAGAATCTGTTTTACATTTTTAAAAGTCTACCATTCGTCCTTGTTTTGAATATTGTTGCCGCATCTGGCTATAAATATAATGTTATCTTTAGAAATATTCTGTCAAGTGCCATGCATGATAAACGCTTAGATGATCATGTCTTTTTCGATTAATGACTGACTAGGCAGAAGATTTTACCGCAATAGCTTGCCATTTTTTTCTGCGGTAGACTGATCGCCAACCAAGGATCTAAAACCGCACCTGTAATGATACTGATTCCATAACCGCAGTGAGAATAGATAAATTCATACCTTCCCAAGACTAATTGTGCCTAAGTAAATGCAACAAATTCAATTGATATTTGAACCTTGCTCTCCGATTTCTCATTCCGAGCCGATATCCACTGCACCATAAAAATAATAACGTCTGTTTTCTTACAAATTTCTTTTGGGAAGAAAAGAGAGAGAGAGAGAGAAAAAAAAGATATTTTTGTTTTTTCTCTTGCCCATGAAAGAAATCGCGGGCGTTTTGGGATGTCACTGATCTTCTTTCATTCAGGATGATAAATGCATATATTGAATAATCGTAAATTTTAAGTGTATCATTCTTTTTTGTTCTCTTGGAGAAAGTCCTCAATGCTTGAATACAATAAAGAGAAATTTCATGCATGGTTTTTTTTTCTGCAAGGCAGCTGAGTAAGACGGAAGAGAATTTAAAGCAGCTATGTCCCTTAAACCAAAAAGACGAAAGCGTTAAAACCATCGAATTCAACTAGAGAAGTATTCTTCACAAGTTTGAAAAGATGGACGCGATTCAACAAGATTTCGATTCTTACAAACAGAACAAATTGATTTTTGAAGAGACGAATTGTATGCTTAAAAAATATAATCGGTTCATTAAAAATCTTATTTAAGTCTGTTTATAATTGAGATTATCCTTTTGGGGTGTATTGGTTTTTTCAGAGGCGATTTTTGGATTGATTCCTTTCGGGTATGTGCATAATATTTGAAATTGAGAGGTATGTAAAAAAAAAGTCTTAGAATTGAACTGTCATAGTCTAAAATTTTATTTATAAAGATTTGTATAAATTCTAACATTTCTGCGGGTGTAAGAATTTCAAATTATTTTCATTTATTTTAAAAGAATTATCGAAAGTATGATTAACTTAAAGATTTTATTAATTTAAAGATCTTTAAAGTAAAAATTGTGTAGTTTCGAAAAAACATTTAAAAATTGAGTAGATTTTGTTGTGTATGACCAGGGACAGTCCAGTTTTCCCTTTTCAGTTTTTAGAGAGTCCAAAAGTATCTCCGCCTTCTTGTGAGTACAAATTAGCTTCCACCCAACAACATCTTATAGACAAAACGTCGCAAGCCTATCGCTATTTTTTACGTAAAGTGCTCAGACGAACTACGTTCCTTCCACTGGTTTTGGGCAAGACGGTAAACTGTATCCGTATGCAATAAGTGAGATGTAAACTTTTCCCCACGCTTTGCGAAACCGACTTCCCAGAGGATGCTTTCTCATTTAATTTAATCTCAAAATAATCCTGTTCAAGTTTCGGGTTAACCGTTACTCTGTAACCCAATAGTTCGAGTGTCTCCTAAGCCTTGTAAAAAGTGAACATCATTGTAAAAAATATTTTTTAAAAATCATTGTATGAGCAAAAACATTGTATTGCCATTTGTAGTTATTTTTATTCATGTAGTTTTATTTGAAAGTGGAAAAGTAGAGTTTTTCTTTAAAACAACAAATATCAAGCCATTTATCAATTTTTTTCTTTGTTTAATGAGTTTAAGTTTTTTTTTAACGACATAACAACCTCTGTGGGTTATTTAATGCCAAAAAGCTAGGGTTTTAAGGTATTTTTTTAATATTCGGTTATAATAAGAAGGTTGATTTAGTAAGATTTTGATGCAATTTATTTTTAGAAACTGAAAATATCTTGCTTTGTATTCAAAAATGTATTGCTGGTAATAATTTTTTTCCCTTCAAAAATGTTTTATGGGAATATTTTTTTTCAAAATTGTATTGTTGGTAATATTTTTAATTAAAAAATGTATGCTTTTCTATAAAAGTTTATTTTTATAGTTTCATAGTGTTTTAACCCTAGTTTGAGGTTTAACTATTTGCCCATAGTTGGGACCCTAACAGGTACTACCACTCCGGGTCAGGATGGATGTGGGAACTACAGCAATTAAGGGGTGGTTCAATGCTCCTCACAACCTCCCTTGCTGCCGGATGAAGTTTACCGTCATACCCAGGACCAATTTTTTTTGTTTATTACTTTTATCTTGTTTTCTACATTGTTGCCACCTTGTCAGGAAAGTAAGTCAACACTTATACTTTGTGGATATTTCTTTTGCATTTCCCGATATATTTTATAGGTTTTTACCGACATTTACACTAACAGTACAATCAAAGGATGTTTTCTACATTTTCTAGCGTCTGTTACTATTAAATCATTGAAAATATAAAGAGTAGTCATAAACTTGCGCTTTCAATTCAGCTTATCAAAGAAAATTTAACACTCTAAAAGAAAAAAAGACATTAATCAGTCATGGTTCTAGTTGTGTAAAATGGCTAAAGGATTATCAGGATTTGAATAACATTTCATTTCAACAGTCAGTTAAGTGCCATACGTGATACATGCTTGGGCGATCATGTCTCGAAAGAGACCAACAGAAGTTTTTCCCGCAGCTGGTTGTCATTACTTTATACAGTAGACTGATTAACAACCAAGGCTATAGGACTAAATCTGTCCTGTTATTTAACCTATAACTGGGGAGAAGAGACGGGTTAATACCTTTCCTAAGGGTAAGTGAATGCAACAAATTCAACTGGAATTCGAACTTGTCTCACCGATTTCTCGTTCTGAGCCGATATCTACTGCACCAAACCCATTTAATAGAGAACCGCGAAAAACCTATAACGCTATTCAAGTTTCTTCTTCTTCTATGTGCCCTGTCCCTTCAGGACGTAGGCGATCATGGATCTCCACGTCTCCCTATCCCTTGTGGCTCTTAGTATGTTTGCCCCTGTTGCTCCTGGCAACCCCCGTTCCGTCATCCACCTGATCAGACCCTGCAAATATATTATCCGCTGCCTTCCTCTGTCTCTCCTTCCTTCTATCTGTCCAGTCAGTATCAGGTTCTCCAGGCTCTCCTTCCTCATTGCATGTCCCAGGAACTTCAGTTGTCTCTTCCTGATGCTCAGCATCAATTTCCTTTTTGTTGCCATTCTTTCTAACACTTCGTCGTTGCTTGTATGCTCAGTCCACGATATCCGTAGCATCCTTCTGTAGAACCACATTTCGGCCGCTTCCAGTTTTTTCCTCATTTTCGATGATATTGTCCAGCATTCACAGCCGTACTGAAGAACTGACATCACGTAGCAGTCTAGCACTCTTTTCTTCGTTTCTCTTGAGATCTTCCTGTGTGTTAGTATTTTGCTCATCTTCTGGAACGCGTCCTTTGCCATGCCAATTCGCCTTCGGATCTCCGTGTCGCACTTTCCATCTCCTGCTAGAACACTTCCTAGGTACTTAAATTCTTGGACTTGTTTGATTCTGTTCTCCCCCACCTGTATTTGGCATTTTGGGTTGTATCTTTTGCTGATGACCATGCACTCAGTTTTCTTAAAGTTTATTTGTAGTCCCTTCTTGTCACTCTCTACTGCTACTTTCTGTATGAGATCTTGCAGTTTCCTTTCCGTGTCCACAGCAAAGACAAAAAAGACAACAAAAAAAAACACGCTTTTCTAAGTTACTCTTTCCAGATATATCTGGTCATTTTTCACAATGCTCAATATTGATAAGAATCAAAGAGATGAAATATTATGGGTAAATTCTCGTTTTAGGACCCAAAGGCCTTTATTCCTTCAGATCTTTCCAAAACATCCCCATTTCCGTGCAAATGTATATGCTGAACTCAAATCGATAATTGTTTATTGAAGAAACCTACCTTTTTTCATGTTATCGGCCAGAAATAAATCGGACTATATTTCACCCCTTACCACTGTTCTCATATCTGATTAACCGCTGAATGAATTGAGGCGTAGGATACTGAATTCGTTCTATTTACTCCCTCTGGCAGCAATTACTCCGCGATTTGTTGTGTTTCGGAACTCATTTTCCGCACATTAATCGCAAAATGGAAGTAAAAAGACCGAAAATCTACGCGTGAATTCAGTCTGCAGTGAATAACATTTTTGAACCTTGGTTAGTGGGTGAGATAAACAGCGACAAGAGGTTCCATATTTTTCTTCTCGATAAAATGAAAAAAAGGTAGGTTTCTTCAATAAACAATTATCGATTTGCGTTCAGCATATACATTTGCACGGAAATAGGGATGTTTTGGAAAGATTTGAAGGGGTAAAGGCCTTCGGGTCCTTAAACGAAAATTTACCATACTATGGAGACATAATGAGAAGGTATTGGCAGACTTATCACGAATAGGATGTAAGATAAACAAATGAAAACAACAACAAATTTACTCAATGTTTCGCTTAAATGGAAGAATGAATAAACACGACGTAGAGAAAGGTCATGAAAAAAAATATTGGTGAAAACAAAAAGACAGATATTTATGGCGAAATACGATCGCTCACTACTTAAAGCGGCATTTTAAGTTTATGTATATACATAGATGTGCGTTGTGGTGCAGTGGATATCGGCTCGGAACGAGAAATCGGTGAGACGACTTCAAATTTCAATTCAGTTCATTGCATTGTCTTACGCACAAATACCTTTGGGAAATTTGTTAATCCGTCTCTTCTCCCTATATTCAGCTATGAGTTAAATTTAAAGACAGATATAATGGCAAGTTACTGCGAGAAAATCTTCTGCCTTGTCAGTCATCTTTCTTACGAGACATGATCGTCCAAGCGTGTATCACGTATGACACTTAACTGAGTGATATACATAGAAGAGACTTAATGATACGCATCGTTTTTATAACAGGCGTCACCGACCTACCGACCAACGAGGAAAAATAACATTTTCTCAGGTAATTTTATGGTATATTTTATACTAATAATACCATACAAATCATTACTACCTGTCGCATAGTCAGATTATCAGCAATTAAACTGGCTCGTTCAGCAATTCGATCTCGGCTCCCGAGTATTCAATTCATTATCTCACCGCGCATCCACCATTTTAAGTATATAATTGGAAATTACCTCATTTATATCCATCTCGGCAGAAGAAAATGCTTAAGGAAAATAATTCTTTTATTTAATTTTGAATTTGAATTTATCTCAGTAAAAACTATGCATTGTGAGCAAAGTATCAAAATAATAAAAAATTAAAAATTCTGGGTTTTTTTTTGTTTTTTTTTAATCATATCACCCCGAGCAAGGCGGTAACGCCACTGATGTGCCGGGGACTACGTAAGAGTGAGAAGTTTGGAAAAGAGAAAACCGGAAACCACATCCTAAACAGGGAACAAGGGATGAGCCTCTACACCTGTTCAATAGACGTGGGTGGAGAAATAACATTTTTCTCTCTGGGATAGGCTTACGACTAAATTACGTTGAAACACCGTACGATCAGTTAAGCAGCGTAACATCCGGTCAGTGTCTAGATGAGAGACCACTTGAGAATACCAGGTACTGTGAGGTTGTATATGTAGATGGTATAATGGGCTTACGGCTACATCACGTTGAAACATAAAACGATCACCGAAGTTAAGCAGTGTCGAATCCTGTCAGTGCCTAGATGAGAGACCACTTGAGAATAGCAGGCGCTGTTAGCTTGGTGGTGTGGAGGAGGTAATGTGCTTAATGCTACATTATGTTGAAACACGGTTCCTGTGCGATCGTCGAAGTTAAGCAATGTTGAGTCTGGTCAGTATCTAGTTGGGAGTACCAAGTGCTTGAGAATACTAGGCTTGGATGTGTGGGTGGTGTAATGTTTTTGTGACCTTGTACCAACCAAATCTAAACCAATAAATACTTTTGTCTAGACAAGAGTGAAAACAACATTCGCTTGATTAGAGAACAAAATAACGAGAGTTTAGCCGCAAAAAATTAGAAAAAAAGATGGAGCCAATATTCCAAAAATATCCGCTCATATTTTAGATCATAAACATTGCAGATTAAATCAGGAGAAATTCGTTTTGCGTTTCTATTCTTAGAGATTAACGGTTTGTTTACAAGAAGCGTAATTGTCAAAGAGATCCACGTAGCATAAACAAAGAAAGGTCAGGCAATTAAAACTAGTAGGTAATATATTTCTGATATTTTTATTGAATCCCCTCAATAAAAGTAAATTATTTGCGCCAGTATCTAGCAAATGTACTGTCTTAATCCTAGGATATATATTGTAGCGTAAGGATCTGGTTAATGTTTCTTTGTTCGGCCTTGTGTCAGACATAACCGAACTCCTTATAGCTTACAACTTTTATCCAGAATTATCATCAGAAGGCTTTCATCATTATCAGGATTTTCAGAAGGTTGGTTGTCGGCAGGATGGAATATGTGGATTAGTGTAGAAGAGTGGAATAATAAAATATACATTTTGAACGCTAAAATAGAAATTTATTAAAAGTAAAAAAATAAAATGAGTTGTAGAAGTTAATGTGCAATTAGAAACATTATTAAGAAGTTAAGGGTAGAGTTCATGATCAATGATAAAGTTGAGTTAAGGGTATCAAAATTCGCAGAAAATGTTCATAGTAGTAATTGTTGAAAGGGATAAAGGAGAAAGAGAACAAGGTGCGACCTGACCTTATCTCCGGGTCGACCTGAAGTTGAAGTTACATTTTAGTCGTTTCGTCTTGCGGCTCTCATCTAACTCTCTGACTGACAGACGCTGATGAAGTCCTTTTATCGTAATCTAGATTTGTCGCACTTACTCGCAAAGTCCTTTTGGTCTTGCAAGTCGCTCCCATTGGTCAAAAATCAATTTAACACCTACTTGCGAAATCTGATTTCGACTTTTTCTTTAAGCAGATGGTCAATTCTTTTTCTATTTGGAAAAACCCAGGATTTTCATTGTGAATTTTTGTAAAAGTGAAGAAAAGAGTTGATTTTAATTAATTTCTTATCCGCTACAATATAAGTTAATTTAAAACGAAGATTGTATGGTTGCCAGCAAAACAAAAAATAAATAAATAAATAAAAAACAACAACAACAAAAAAAAAACAGCACAAAATCGAATAAAAAATTGTGGACACCAAAATCAAAAAGTAAAACAGCTTAAATATCTGTGAAGCGTTTAAACAAAGGATGGAATCTGAGACACTAAAGACGAATTGAGATAGCAAAAGTAGCCTACCAAAAGTTAAGCAAAGTATTAAGAAACAGGACAAAATACTGAAATATTACGTAAAATCAGTTCTTCTATACCAGTTAACGATGAACGCTCTTTTCACAACTAAAGAAGAGACTTGAAGCAACAGAAATTCAGTCCTATAGAAGGATGTCGAGAATAACATGGACCGAACAAGTGAGCAACGACAGAGTTTTTAGAGAAAATGGAAATAAAAGGGAGAATTAAACTTAACATCGAAATTAATAAGACATATTATGCGGAATGTGAGCTTAGAAAATTTTGATGCTCATACGCTATTAAAAAGGAAGAGGGACAGAGGAAAATTATGCAAATCCTACATAGCGAGCCTGGATAATGGAACAAAGTTTAGAAGAGACAAAAAAAAAAGGCAAAAATTATTAAGAGTTACACAGGACAGAAAATTGTGGAGAGCCATGATCCCCAACGCCCTGCAGGTAGACAGTACACAGAAAAAGAAAAGCAAAAATGATTTTTCAAAAGTACTGACTTAATTCTGATACGAGGTTCATTCAATAAATAAGGTGACTTTTTCGGTATAAGGATTTCTACAAGGGTCATTCAATAGATAAGGTGTTTTTTTTTCGGTATAAGGACTTCTACGAGGTTCATTCAATAAATAAGGTGAATTTTTTGGTAATAGGACTTGTACGAGGGTCATTCAATAAATAAGGCGAATTTTTCGGTATAAGGCCTTTACGAGGGTCATTCAATAAATAAGGTGAATCTTTCGGTGTAAGGATTTCTAATACAGATAGAAGCTAACTTTGTTTTAAATTTTTTCCTTTTCTTCTTTTTCAGAGGGATTTAATTTTTTTGCAGATTGAAAACAACTTTGAGAGTTTTGGAGATTAACAAAAATGGATGACCAAGAAGTATGCTTTAGGATTGAACAGAGGTCAGTTATCAAGTTTTTAATTGCTGAAGGGTGCAAATCAGTTAAAATTAATAAGAGAATGTCAACTGTGTATGGTGCCATATGTTTCAGTCAAACAAATGTCTACAAGTGGGCTAAATTGTTTAAAAACGGATGGAGCAGTATTGTAGAGGAAGACAGTCCTAGGAGGCCTACAGAAGTAAGGTCTCCTGAGGTGATCGAATCAGTCATTGACCTCATTCAGTCTGACAGAAGGGTGACAGTGGATGACATTGCAAGGACTTTGAGCCTATCTGTTGGAACAGCACACAAAATTGTCCATGATGACCTTGCCTACTCGAAGGTCAGCTGCAAGGCCTCAAACAGCAACCCAAACAGTGCAGACTATCAACGAGCTGGGCTGAGAACTGCTCCTTTATCCCCTTTACAGCTTAGACCTGGCCTCTTTTGACTTTTACCTGTTTGGTCCCTTGAAAGCGTTCACGAGAGGCACGAAGTTTGAAAGTGACGATGATGTCAAAAGTGGTATGAGCAAGTGGCTGAGACATCAGTCCAAAGATTTGTACGCTGAGGGAATACGGAAACTTGTGCACTGATGTGAAAAGTGTGTGACGCTGCTAGGAGACTACGTTGAGAAAACTTTTTAAAAAGTATGCTTCTATCTGTATTAGAAGTCCTTATACAAAAAAATCACCTTATTTATTGAATGACCCTCGTAGAAGTCCTTATACCGAAAAATTCACCTTATTTATTGAATGACCTTCGTATAATTTACTTCCAACAGGAAAATATAACAACAAGGATAATCCAATTGTTTCATGATAAAAGTCTACTTATAGTAAGCAGCAACTAAGGATCGAACCCATTGTTAATAATATAAAAATTCAGCTTGATGAGCATTACGCCACAATCAGCTGCCCTGTTATTCATAAAAATAATCTAGTATCGGAACAATACCACAAGTATGGGACACCTAGTGAGGATCTAACACTTTATTAATGATCAACTGTTAGGCCAGACTCTCATATGAGACGCTCTCTTTTTTTACTAATGGTGGTTGTAATGCTAATATTAACCTTATTAATTTTCCTTTTTAAGAAACATTTAGATTAGAGTTACGCTTGTATACCTTAAGCATTGAACTGAGATCAAAGTGTGGTATTTTTCTTCTAATAGCTGTTCTTTTATAAGGAAACATGCTGTCCAGTAGATATAGACGTTGGGTAGTTCCTGTGACTTGACCCTAAGTTTTGTGAGTTCAGTACCACGCTACAGCAGTGGTGAACAAGTAACTTACTGGGTTAGAGGGAAATAACTTATGACTACCAGAAAAGGCAATACTAGGCACGAAATGGTGTTCATATACCCCAGTAATTGTAATAAAGCGTTCGGTTCGAAATTCATAGCACCTGAAGAAGGTGCGTACAACGGCCGAAACGCGATACAAATGGCAACAAAAATGAGGACAATAGTTCGAATAAAGTAAATACTGGAAACATGTTGCATTCACTGATCGTGTTGCTTCTGTTCGAAATTTATAAAATCTTTTCTGTTAAAACGGAATTTTGAGGAAAATATGTTTCTCAAGTCCACAATTATCAATCTTTCCACTATTGATGGGGTCTTCTTTTGCTTGAAGTATTGGGGATCATCAACATATTGATTACGTCATTAGTTTCTCTACGTGTGTTATGCACCTTATTGGTTGCCATTGTTGAAAGTTATCAACTAATGTGTTTTCTTTTATTTGAAACTATTCTTTATTTCAGATTATGTATCGCCTTTCAACGAGTTTCGAAGGATAGACCTCTCCAAGCGCTAAAAATAATTGATTAGTTGACTTTGTTTAGCAGCATATAATTTTTTTTTAATCATTTCACCCCAAGCAAGGCATTCTATTGCCACTATTGCGCATGGGGCTACATAGGGGAAGGTAAAGAGGAGGAGTGGTTAGGTGTAGGAAATGTCAGAAGGAAGGTGATAGATGGGTAAGGATACCGAGGATGAGGGTTGGGCAGATGGGAAGAGTGTTTGAAAGAATGGGAGCGAGTTAGTGTGTTAGGAGGTGTTTATTGGCCTTACATTTAAACTCCTGGAGATTGTAGCCGTCGGGGAAGCAATCATGTGGAAGGGAATTCCACAGTCGGGAAGTGCGAGAAAATAAACTTTTGGAGTAGAAGTTACGGTTGCATTTTATCGGTTTCACTATAAAAGGTGGGATCTAGTTGCTAATCTAGTTTCTCGTGCAAATTTGTATCTAGGGGGCAGCAGTGATCTAAGTTCATTGGAGTAGAAGCCATGAAAGTAATTATAGAAGAGACACAGGGAAGCCACGTCGCGCCGGTGAGAGAGAGACTGCAGGCGGTCTGCCAAATTGGTATCGATCACATTACAGACGCTCCGCTTTAACTTGTCGAGAAGACCGATGAGAATAGCAGGAGCACCCGACCAGATATGGCAGCAGTATTCAATGCACGGGCGGATTTGTTATTTGATAGCGCAATCTTAATATATTATACGTGATTTTATGCTTTCAACTACAAATATTTTGACAATTTTATACTTTCAGGATAAAGATAAGAGTTTTTAGATACATAATTTAACGATCATAAAATGTCTTAATAATTTTATTATTTAAAACATGTATTTTGATATTTAGTGCTTTATTGATTTTGCTTTAAAAATATATTTTTCCTTTTTTTTTTTTTTTCATAATCACATCACCCCAAACAAGGCATTTTACTGCCACTGTTTTGCAGGGGGTTACATAGGAAGAAAGTTATGAGGAAGAGTAACGGGTTATAGAGGGTGTCAGGAAGTGGGTAAGAGAAGGATGAGAATACTGATAAAAATAGATGGAGAAAAGAGCATGAGAGAGGTGATGCAGGTTAGTGAGATAGGAGATGATCCAAGCAAGGTATTTTACTGCCACTGTTTTACAGGGGGTTGCATCGGAGGAATGTTATGAGAAAGAGTGACTGGTTATAGGGGGTGTCAGGAAGTGGGTCAGAGAAGGATGAGAATACTGAAGAGAGTGGAACAGACGAAGAAAGAGGCATGAGAGAGAGGATGCAAATTAGTGAGATAGGAGATGACTATTGACTTTACATTTAAATTCTTGGAAATTGTTGCTGTCGGGGAAGCAAGTAAATGGAAGGGAATTTCACAGACGGGATGTGCGAGAAAAGATGCTACTGGAATAGAATTTGCTTTTACATTTTATTGGTTTCATAGTAAAAGTGTGGGACCTATTTGCAAAACTTGTGGCTCGAGTGGTACCATATAGAGTGGGTACCATTGAGATAAGTTCGTCGGAGCAGAAGCCGTGAAAGTATTTCACATTTTATTATAAAAATGTACTGCTGATTTTTGTTTGTGGATTTACTAATTGCCCGTAGTAGGGATCCTAACAAGTAGTACCACTTCATTTCAGTGTCGAGCTGGGTACAACAGCAGTTAAAAGGAGGTTTCGCGCTCTTCAAAACCTGTAATATCCCGACGAGATGCCTTGCTGCTGGACGTAGTTTATCGTCAAACCCAGGATGACTTACAGCTCGTCTCATTCGCTCAGAGTTTCCTTTAACCATCGATCTGAGAAAACGATTGAAAACAACTGACAGTTTTGATATTTCTAAATGAGCTTGGCTGCACGCATGACATCTATGTGACAGTCTTGATCTGACGATGTTATTTAAGAACATGACTCGAGTTTTATTGTGGCATAAGGTTTGGAGCATACAGAGAAGACAGAACATACTTTTGATGATCCACAAGACCAGTTTGCTTCCACTTACACAGTGATAAGTATTAGTTTTCGGGCAAGGTCAGACATCAGGTTTACCCAATGAATATCCGAATTGAATCCCAAGATAAGGTTATCCATTTATTAGTTTCCTGCCAGTTTTCATCTCTGGGATTCACACTGTTTCTTATACTGCCTATTAGGAAACGGTGAAAAGTGTTAAGCAGAAAGGAAGCGTGACCAAAAGGAGAGTGATATGAGGTAGCGAAACGGCGTTCGAATAAATTAATAATCTTTTATTCTTTTTTCGTCTACAATATATATATATATATATATATATATATATATATATATATATATATATATATATAGTTTGTAATTGTTGTTACAATGGTTTATAAAAGCATAGTATCACTACACAAAAATTTTCACGTTTCGGAGCTACGTTTGCTCCTCTTCTGGTGATAAGTTGAAATAACTTACACTATATATATATATATATATATATATATATATATATATATATATATATTGATTGATTGATTGTTTAATTATTTAGTTTTTGGTCATAATAAAATTAAACCAGTGCACGTTTGTATTAAAAAGTGTTCAATACAATTATATTGTAGAACCTTTTGAATATTTTCCATTCTTAAACGAGTTATTACGCGACTTAGGTTTCTACCATGAGTGGTGTCCTTGGGCGTGTTTCCATATTTTGATTTTAATTTCCACACGTGTGGAAATGAAAATCAAAATATGAAAATGACGTGGAGTATAGTAAAAACAGCCAAACCTTACAACGCTGGCAAAGTATGTAGACACTGTCAGAAGGAAATGTTAGAGATTATGCTATTCCCAAACAAAAGCGAACTGTTGAATGAAAGAACGGAAATTATAACTATGCGTAATCATTCTAAAAATACCTCTTAGGCTCATACAACCATGAATGTAAACGTTATAATTTCTTGTAATTTTAAAAATTGCTCGTTTAAAAATTGCCCGTTACGTGAGAGTTCTTTAAAAAAAAACGGTATAGAGTAAAATCAGTTATTTAAAATCGCCTGAAGACACCACTCATAGTAGAAACCAAGGTCGCGTCATAACTCGTTTACAAATGAAATATATATATATATATATATGTCATTCGAGGTAACAAGTGGTTTTGCCAAATGTAACCGGGTAGAACAATTTAGTACGTAGACGTAATGGACGGTACTCGTTTTATGCAGTATCCTGAGACGTAGGCGTAGTCAATAGATGTAGACCAATAGTCGTAGACCAGTAGACCTACTGTGGAAGACATATGGACGTAGATCTCTCTTCGTCCTCGCCTTCGTCTGTATTTGTCTGACACCAGCCAATTACATTACTGTGAGGGGGAACCAAGGTATATGCATATTCATTGCATATTCATTACATAAATAAGGAACATATCTTGGGAAATATCTATCTCTATCTCTTCTTTAGCTCTGGGTTAAATTTTGCGAATTGTATCTTGTAAAATCATTGTTAGTCTTAAAAGAAATATGTTAATACAATATTGACTCACAAAAAATATTTCAGCCTCATATATATTTCGGATTTAAATATTCTTCAAAACATTTGATAAACCGTAAAAAAGAAAGAAAATAAATATGTACATTTCACAAAGAATACAATTACTTATCTGAACGTTTGTTTGTATCTTGTTGATATTATCTGAACCTGACATAACCCACACCAGCCAACTCAGACAGCCGAAGTCTCTATGGGCCACTCCTCCGGGTTTGTAGGTGCAGCAATATAACTACATATCAACCTAACACCAAGATGAATAGTATTCCTATCGGAATCAGAGTAGGCTACTTGTAATTTAGTCTAGTAGTTAATGGATGGTTGTGACGATGAGAGTTGTTTGGGAAAAAATCCACCCGAAGATATATTATTCCAGCCACCTCTTTTATTAAAAATTCAGAGAATTTCCTGTGCCATTTAAATTAGCATGTAAGTCTTCTTAGTCTATATTGAAATTTATAAAGAATTATTTTAAAGGATTCTTATCATCGTATTTATTTCAACCATCCTTTCTATTTGAAACCCAAGAGTACTCGGCTGGGTATGGGATAAAGTTTAATCATGATAGATAATTTAGAACAATTTTTTTACATTATTTTTTTTATTTCAAATCGAGAGTGTGTGTCTTCCCTGAAAATCATTATTCAAACTTCTTATAACTAGTGACAAAGATAAAACACAGATATCACAGAGATGGTTATATAGATTGCAATTGCAAAAACATAAAAAATTGGCTCGTTTCAAACCCCCGTCACCCGTCGAAAGAGTCTCCTGTACGACCTGATAATGGTAGTGTCGGTTTGTCTCATCAAAACACGTAACCACATTCTGCACGAGTCTGATTTCAGGAACACTCGACTGACTTCCAGACATTCTGCTGGAACACTCATACGCCAGATTTAAGCACATAATTCCCTAAGGGTGTGACATTATCTCCCGCTGATATATTTGTTTTTGTTTGGTTTAATACAATGGACAGAGAGAAATTAATATTAGTGGTATTATTAGTTGTGCTTTATTGTAATTCGCGATGTGAGCTTAGGTAAAACACTATTTTTAATACTATCGTGTTCTTGGAAAATCCGGAGAATAGATAAATTAGCTGACAATTTGTATGAGAGGGAAAGAAATATAGTTTTCTTTCTCTTTTATATAGAAACGGATTATTTTGGGCCAGGTCAGGATTTACTTGATGGAGTCAGGTAGGGTAAATCCTCAACAGTTGTTCCTGGGAATTGAAAAATCTAAAGATGATGTAATCGAAAGAAAGAAGAGAGAAAGACATTACGTCATGTGAGCTGTTGATATTTCATTCGTCGAGCCATGGCTCACCGCAAATCGTATGGGTGGAAAACAATCTCATTGGTCAAAAGCTTTGAGTCGGCTAGATCCCCCAAGAGGAATGAGGATGGTTATTAAAATCAGGACTCAGCAAGAAAAATCGTTAGTTGTTGTGGAGTGAGTTTCTGGAATTGAAGTCGAAATATAACAATTGTGGAAAAAGGTTCACAACTGGGGAGCCATGACCCACGGCTGGTTGCCTACCATAGAACTTATGGCTAATGAAGCCTGCCGCCGATTAACTTAAACAGTTAATGTCGAACGAAGCCTGCCGCCGATTAACTTAAACAGTTAATGTTGAATAATGCGTCTCCGATAGGAATCCCGAAAGAACGTTATTGTTTTAAAAGATATTTGGAGAATTGAAATTTCTGATTCCTCGTTCGCTCTATTTCGGTAAATTCCATTAAACTCCAATAAGAACCCGAAAGGACTTTGTTGTTTTAGAAGTTGCATAGAGAATTGACAGCTCTGGTTATAGAGAATATATGAAAAGACTTTAGTGAAGTTTTGAAGAGCTCTGATTACTTTAACGAAACTTAGAAAAGACATTTTTATTTGAGGATTGAAGGCTCTGATGTTTTGAAACCGAACTCTCTCTCTCTCCGTTGTAAACTGGCATTCCGACAACTGTATTATCTGCTCCTGTAATTAATATTTATTTCTTTTTTATAAAGACCTTCATCGTAACTCTCCGGGCGTCTTCGACCTGATTCATTTATTTAATTTTTTTGTTTTTTGGTGTCGTGTTTATTTTTAACCACATGCTTACACAATTGAACGGTCTGGATCTGGTACGGCTACTGGATTTGCAGAACGCGACTTTCTAAGATCAAATCACAACGTGGGCAATGGTCCGTTGTTGTAAAAGACGTCTTGAGGACCAGCTTCTGTGACGAGATCATCAAGACCATCAACAGCGGCCCGAAAGCGTCGACATAATTGGTACCGTTTCGACATCATCGCAGCGGAATCCGTTTTCGAACCAGCGAGCGACCGAACCAACCAGCCAGCTGGGTGGCAGTGTCACAATTAGCCAGCCCAGGCAAAAGTACCACAGTTGGTGCCATCACTACCAAAATTTGACCCAATGGTGGCCACGAGTAAAGTCACCGAGAACAAGTGTCACAATTAGCCAGCCCGGGTAAACAGTGCTACAAGGGGACATCTACCAAGCACAACGCTGTTGTATTCAAACCCGGAATGTAACTGGCTTGATATGCACTATGTGTCTTACCCCAGATGTTGTCAGCATGAACTTTAATCGTGTTAAGCCGTGACTAAGTCCGTGCTTCACTCGATATTCAGTGGCTGGCCTCGTGGTCGAGGGTTGTGCAGGCACTGGAAAAATGTACGACAGGTAGATAATGAAGAGTGTCTCTTATATTCTGGTGGAAATGTAGCATCCATCCTCGAAGAAAACCCAAAAGACGCATACTCACTAGCCTACAATAAATGAGGGAATATGGAATTGAATAAAATATGTTACGTATCAGATTTTGTCTTATTAAAGTCGACAGCGATAAAGTTGTAAATATACCCTCACAATGACTGCAGTATGTCTCATACCCGACATTATTATTCATTATACTCACCTGGCACATTCTGTGTCGGTTGGGGGACCAAAAAGCATCTCTCAGTTGCATCTCTGTCCTCGAAGACAGAGTGCGGCTCAGTTGTAGCTCCGTCCGCGAGGGCAGAGGTGCATCTGAGAAAAATTACACTGAGTAGATGCTCGGTTCCGGGGAACAATGTCCCGTGGCCGCGCCACCCCATTGCACTAGAGGGGTGGACCAGATGCTCGTCACCGGAACCAGCTTAACCGGCGGTTGAGGGAACTGGGGAATTTTTGTTCCTTCGCCCGTCTGTACGAGGTCAAGCTCCCCACGTTAAAAAAGACCTTGTGACACATCTCGCTCCAGTATGGGATTAGGGTAAATATATACCCGACATTATTCAGTTTAAAATGGAAATTACAGGTTATAATTTTTGTAGTAGTTTATTTGCAACAGATAACTTGATTAGTCAGTTAAGCGCTACAGGTTTGGGCGATTATGGCGCTTTCGGTCAATGACTGACATGGCAGAAGGTTTTCCAACAGTAGATTGTCATTTCTTTCTGCAGTAGACTGGTAGCCAACCAAGGCTATAGAACCCAATCTATTCTGCTATTTAACCCATAGTTGAAGGGAGAACAGATAGATTCATTCATTTCTTATGTGTGTTTGTGTGTAAGTGAATGCAACGAGTGCAACTAGATTTCGAACTCGGCCTTCCGATTTCTCATTCCGAGACGATATCCACTGCACTACAAACTACATTGAATGAAATTGCGTCAATTTTCAATGTAGTATATGTCTTGAAAACCTGAGTTTTTTTGTTTTGTTTTTTTGGCGATGATCATCTTTCTTTGAACATTGTGGACTGGCGCTACAAAATCACAAAGAAATTGATGACAACCGACAGCAGCAACAACTAAAAGGTATAGCACACGTAATTCGAAGTGAAAATGAGAACAAAACCATGTAGATATTCCACATTACTTTAAATAAAAGATTAGGAATGAAGCCTCTATCAATACTTCAAAGGGCAATAACAGCGATATATTTTCCAGAAAGGTTGTTTTACGAGATAGATTTTATACATTTCAACCGAAAGCAGTACTGTCTGCTTTGCTAAGAATACCAAATGTTTCCTTATAAAGAAACGTCTTATATTACCATTACCAGTGGAAGCTTTGACCTTGACTTAACCCCGTAGCTCTGGCGAAGAAGGTAAATATAGTTCAATATAAAGCATCAAGATCTTTCAAGTCTGTCGTCAGTCTGCCGTTAAGAGGCAAATTTTCAGACTCTAATTCAATTTTTAATTCCACTAGTTTATCACTTCATGCTACGTCCTCAGCGTCAAATCACCCTCATGTCCTTAGTATTAGATCCGTTCAGACAGATTATCCCCAAGAATTGCTTTCTCGAACCAGTATTAACCACTTCAAGACTCGCGTCAATCATCCTCCATATTCTTGTAATTGAAGTGTAGGGGAGATGCCTAATGTATCTTTTGTTAGGCCTTGTGTCAGACTTAACCGAACTCCCTACAGCTTACAAGTTTTAATAATATTCATCAGAAGGTTTTCATTAGAAGGTTGGTTGTCAGTTGGAGTGTGTGGAGTGGAATAATAAAATATACATTTTAAATGTTAAAGTAGAAATTTATTAAAGTGGGGAATAACATAAGTTGTATGAGTTAATGTTCATTGAGAAAGTTAAGGTATCAAGAGTTCGTACAAAATGTTCTAGTAGTAATTGTTTAAATAGATAAAGAGAAAGAGAAAGAGAACAAGGTGCGACCTGGCCTTATCTCCCGGTCGATTTGAAATTGCCGTTACATTTTAGATGTGTGTCAGCAACCCGCCTCCCCTGACTGACCGTCGTGACCGGTTAGAGACCATCCTTAAATATTCAATCCAGTCACGTGGGGTGACTCCGGAATGATTTTTTTTTAGCTGTGGAAAAACCGTTTCTCTGGCGTATTTTGAATTTTGCAATTTGATGACCAATCAGGATCCAGAGTCTCCACTTACTTCTTTCTGTTTTATGTCCATACTAATCGCCTCAAAGAGTAACTCTCTACCTTAAGTGGCTCTTGAGCCTTGAATTGAGTGAAGGTTAATAAAAACGGAAATTTATGGCTGATAGTTTAGAAATGGGAAAGTAAAACTGAGCTGAACGAATCTTTCCTTAAAAATCAACATTTGAAATCACACCGACTGCTAACTATAAAAAATACACTGTTACTCTTGCCACCAAACAAGTCTAGCTGAATATAAATATTTAAATATCATTACGTTATTTATTTTCTTCTTTTACATAATATCTCGCTCATTGTTATTTTTTTATTTTTATGACCGTTTTTCTCTTATTTTTTTAAATTCAGTTCCATTCATTTCACTTCCATTACATCAACCAAATTCCCATTCAGAAACACTATTTATAATCTGAATTTCTATATGATTCTCTCATATTTAAAATCATTGTTCTTTGTATTGTTTGAAAGCAGAAATAAAAAAAAAAGAGCAACAATGGTTACCTGAAAACAATTCTGAAAGCAGACAATCTAATGACTCCCCAGGGACGATGTTGTTTACTAAATGAAAAGTGTAGGTTTCCAACATTATTCGGAATAAATTTGGTTTGTTGAAAACACACGCTGTGTAAATTATTTGAATAAAATTAGAAGCTAATATAGTGACTGATCTTTGTTTCATCTGTCCAGATCAGAAAAGCCAAAAAATAAAATGAAAAGAACCGGAGAAAATTTGTCCCTAACTACAATAGTCAGCTCCTATCAGCGGGTTACATGTGCCAACAATCCCAGCGGATTTCCGACAATATATTTACTACATACTCTTCGTATATATGCTTTTGATAAATTTCATTTTTAAATAAGCTACAATGATAACAAAGAAATAAATAATTTTATTTCCATTTTTTATTATCTGTACATTGCAACATGGATGTGCGCTGTGGTGCAGTGGATATCGACTCGGAACGACAAATCGGGGAGCCGACTTCGAATTCTAGTTAAATTCCTTGCATTCACTTACGCTCAAATACCCTTGGGAAAGATATTAATCCTTCAGTTATGGGTTAAATAATAGAACAGATCGGGTTCTGTAACCTTGGTCTGCAACCAGTCTACTGCAGAAAGCAATGGCAACCTACTGCGGGATAATCTTCTGCCCAGTCAGTCATGTCTCTTTTGAGACATGATCGCCCAAGCGTGTATCACGTATGACATTTAACTGACTGACATTGCAACAAATTCATGAGAAAGATAGTGGAATGGCTTCCCGTTTTATTCTCAGTGGTATGGAATTAAGAGTTTTCTGTTTTGATTGGATGCCAACCAAAGTTATAGAGACCAATTTAGTATTGTATTTAAAAATGTTCATTCTATTTGACTAGAGACCAACCAAGGCGAGAGAGTTTCCTAAATCCAGTAATTTAAGAATTTTTCTTCTGTGTGACTGGATATCAGCCAAGGCTAGAGAATATACTGTACACTTGTATTTAAGAGTTTTCCTCCTATTCGACCGGCTGCCAACTACTCTATGAATAATTGCTAGCCATCATTGCTTTTTATTGCTTTTTGCTAAAAAGCAACTAACCATCCAAAAATCCTACATTACTTACTCAGCCAGCTGACAAACTTCTCCACATTAATTCTATTAAGGTCTCAATATCGATGTGCGTTGTGGAGCAGTGATATCGGCTCGGAACGAAAAATGAAAGGGCCGTGTTCAAATTCTAGCTGAATTCGTTGCATTCACTTACGCGCAACTACCCTTGGAAAACGTATTAATCCATCGTTTTCCCCTCCAGCTATTGGTTAAATAGCTGGACAGATTGGGTTCTACAGCCTTGGTTGGCAACCAATCTACCGAAGACAGTAATGATGACCTACTGTGGGAAAATCTTCTGCTCAGTTAGCCATGTCTCTTTCAAGGCATGATCGCCCAAGCGTGTGTCACTTATCTGACTCATCGAACAATTTATGACCAAAACCTAATTGCCTAAAATACCTTTCTACAAGTGAACTACTGAAAAAAAGCAACACTTTATATCCGAAAATCTAATTTATTTTGTCCTCCCCTTCCTTTACTCCTACTCTTCCGGTATTACTATATTTGGGAGTGACATTGGATTTTCGTGCATGTGCCTGAGGAATCCCAGATGGCAATATACGGATACGGATCCCAAAAATTTGTAAGTTCGTTATATATATATATATATATATATATATATATATATATATGTGTGTGTGTGTGTGTGTGTGTGTGTGTGTGTGTGTGTGTTTTACTATGCTGTGTATTTAGAGGAAAAATGTTCTTTAAGACAAATGTTATTAAATGGTTCGGCCCGCACCCCTAAATGTCTTTACGAGAGATGCAATGTATGTTTAATTGAAAAAATTAAAATAATAAAATATCCCAAGAAAAATCTGAATTAAACTTACAAAAGGACCTCATAAGCAAATGTCGTCATCAATCCAAATTTAGAAATTTTGAATTTAAGTATTAACCCCACTAATTAAAATCCAAATTTAAATTTTCTACTGATAGCTGTTTCATTTTCTTTCTTCTTAATTACTGTAGAATTAATTACAATAATCATATGTATTTACCTCTTTAACCCTTAATTTTTCTAGTCAAATCTTTTGATATTAGTCGACGCCTTAATTTCCAAATTTAATTTTTTAATATATAATTTATTTTCCTTAATATGATTGGTTTATTTCCTCTTAGTAGCCCTTTATCATGGAATAATTAATATAATATCTCTTTTTTTGATGGCCTCATTTCACTCTACTTCTAGATTTTTTCCATTTCGGATCTCTCTCTCTCTCTCTCTCTCTCTATATATATATATATATATATATATATATATATATATAAACAGAAATAGGGGTTGTTTCCAATGAGGGAAGTTGGTATAGAAGAAAAAGTGCCAGAAGCCGTAAAAGTTTTCTTTAAAGTGTAGATTTATTGTTTTTTTTTTGTTTTGTTTTTTTTTTAATCATTTCACCCCGAGCAAGGCGGAAACGCCACTGATGCGCAGGGGGTTACATAAATGTAAAAAGATTAATTAGAAAAGAGTGAGGAGTACAAACGAGTTAGAAAGGAACAATAGAAAGCTGAGAAAGTAGGTGCGATGACAGATAAATAGGTGGAGAGAAAGGGAAGGTTATACAGGGCAGGGGAGAGAGCTAGAGTCCAGTGGTTAGTAGACTTTGCATTTAAATTTCTGGAGGTTGTAGCCGTCAGGAAAGCAAGAATACGGGAGTGAGTTCTACAGGCGGGAAGTGCGAGAGAGGAAGCTGCAGGAGTAGAATTGTCGTCTGCATTTGGCTAACCTGACTGTGAATGGATGGGACCCAGTTGCCAGTCTGGTTGCACGGGTAAACACCTGTTGAGGAGGCATCAGTGACTTAAGCTCATCCGAGCAGAAGCCATGAAAGTATTTGCTATTATTATAATTATTACTTGCTTTGTGTATGATATATTAAGTGTCCAAAATAGTATTTGTGTCGCTACACGTGTTTCGAGCCTAAAGTTGGCTCTCTTCAGGTGAATAAACTTGTGACTTCACATATCCAGATCTGTTTGGTTTTTCTGCTGGCCAAGGCATCGTGTATAAATAGATAAGTCAAGTGGTCAGTCCGTCAGAAATTCATATGCGTGCGTAGTGTTTTTTTGTTTTGTTTTTTGTTTTTTTATACTCGCACGTTTAGTTTCTTCTGTCGCCTTCGTTACCGTAAAACCTTTTTCACTGACTTGCGAAATTTGATTTCGTCTTTATATTTCAAAATTGTTTGCAGCGATTTTGATGCAACTCTACTCTAGGGGCCATCTAGTTCTTTTTTTATTGTTTTTGGGATACTATTTGAATTTAGTGTGTGTGTGTTTCCGCGTCTGAATTTCATGTGTGTGTGTGTGTGTGTGTCTTAGGTTTTTCATGTTATTTTGTTGAGGGAAACCTTGTATTTTTTTTATAAAAATTTCTTCCTGCATCATGAATGTGTCATAATCTGCATTTTGGTAGATAGGCATTTCTCTGAAATTATCTCCACTGCATTAATGTAAATGTTTGGAGACGTACAATTTCTTGTAATTGGCTAGTTTAATGTTACTTCTGTACAGGACTATTCTTTTATTCAGGCCCTGTGTAGCCCCCACGTATATTTTTGCGCATTCATCGCAATTTGTATTCTAAAAACGTAGTTTGCCAAAAACAATAAAAAGAACTAGATGACCTGTAGAATAGAGTTGAATTAAAAAGAAAAACAACAGCAACACACGCATATGAACTTTCTGACGTACTTACCATTTGACTAATCTATTTATACACGACCCTTTGGCCATCGGAAAAGCAAACGGATCTCGACATATGAAGTCACAAGTTTATTCGTCTGAAGAGAGTCAAGTTAAGATTCAAAACTCTTGTAGCGACACAAGCACCATTATGGACACTTAATATATCATACAATAAGCAAGTAATATTAATAATGTTAGCAAACAATAAATCTACACTTTAAATAAAGCCTTCACGGCTTCACGCAATTTTTCTTATATATATATATATATATATATATATATATATATATATATATATATGTGTGTGTGTGTGTGTGTGTGTGTGTGTGTGAGTTTGTAACCCGAGTTTGTCTGACGATCGCAAAAGCGTGAAACCCAGGGTTACAAACTCACACATATCTATATGAATATGTCTGCTCTATCACTGATATTGAGCTCTTTTAAACAAGTACCACGCACATATATGTAAACAATATAATATAGATAACAAATTGCATATATATATATATATATTGATATTTATAATTATATACATACACCCCACCACACACACAGACATATATATATATATATATACGTATCATAACACATTTAGTTTAGCCTAATGCTGTCATAATCTTAATTGAATTTAAATATTTTAATATATTTATTTTATAATTTTAATTATTCAAAATTGCTTTAGTTAAGGTTTTTCCCTTCTTACCAGCAATATAAATTGCTATTATATATATATATATATATATATATATATATATATTATATATATAAACCCGGATATAAGAGAGTTGCCGAGGACCGGAGAAACCTCTCTTATACCAGGGTTTCTCTTATACCAGGGACTCTTATATCCGGGTTATACTATATATATATATATATATATATACACACACACACACAAAAATATATATATATATATATATATATATATATATATATATATATATATATATGTATGTATTATATTGTTAATTTGTGTTCTTTGTCCAATTAGTAATTTATTTATATCAGAAGTATTAATTGTTGATGCGAGCTTGAATTTATTTCGTTTTCTCTTTATTTCTAGTCTATTTTAAATTTATCTAAATTTCAATTTTTCTATAATAGGTGTTTTTCTTTTCTGTAGGTATTCATTTTACTTATATTATAAATTATTTACTGATATTTTAATTTCATTTTTGATTTTTCTCTTTACATTCCTAAGGTTAATTTTAACGTAAATTATTTTGATCTCAATAATAGTCAGGCCCTATTTTAGTTTTAAATGGGGAAAAATGGAAAGATCGGCAAAGCCAAGCGAAGCATATCATTCATTCTTATCTTTTTAATTATAACTATCTATCCCCTCCCCACACTGTCTTGACTAGGGTTTCGTCATCTCTGCAAATCTAACATACTTTTTCCCCCGCCTCTTTCTTCTTTTCACCGTCCCATTTCTTCTTTCCTTTTTCTTTCTTCCTCCCTTCCTTTCCTTCTTTTCCCTTCCTTTTTCGCTACGCTTTTCCTATTCTTTTTCTTTTCGCACGCTTACTTCCGGTTTCTTTACTCTCTCTCTCTCTCTCTCTCTCTCTCTCTCTCTCACACACACACACACACACACACACACACACACTCAAACAAAGTTTCAACTTTTCCATTATATTGAAGATCGCCGATGAATAGAATTCAATTCGCCAAAATGATAATATATTTTTCATGTTTATGTGTAAAATATATATATTTGCTTTGTAAATAAATCATTTTAATTACATTGAGCTTTCTTACTGGATCAATTTAATTTTTAAAAATTATTTTAATTGGATCTTCTTTAGGATTTTGCCATCAAGCCGCATTATTTTGGTTTTAAATGTATATATATATATATATATATATATATATATATATATATATATATATATATATATAAATTACAGAAAATTTTCAAAATTCAAAGGTGTCGGATGTACATTTCGACATAGGATCTCTAATAAAGACTCTATGTCACGTCAGCGACATTGTTTTTCCAAATGGCGATCGCCCTGAGTTAGAGTGTAGAGGGGTTTTTGGTTAACAACGGTCACAAAGTGGAAAAGGACAGAGCTGGTAGTCGCGGGGTTACAGGGTGTTGAAATGGTATATTTAGGAAGGGGAGGAATAGGAGTTCATATTTTATAAAGATAGACAACTAAATGAGTTAAATTACTTTTTAAAGTTAAGATTTTGGGCTGTTTGAAGAGGTGTATGTTGGACACTTATGTAATTTAAAGGATCACCTTTATGAATGTTGTTAGATTTGTCGGATTTTACAAATTTAGATTTAGACATCACCCTTAACATAAATGATGGATCCTACCAACCATTTCTCAAAGAAAATAGTTCCCCCACTTTTCTTAATATTTCATCCAACCACCCCAAATATATTATAAAACAGATACCCAATATAGTGAATAATAGAATCAACCAATTATCATCCAACATTAAAACTTTCAACGCAAGTAAAAATATTTACAATAAGGCCCTTCAAAAAAGCGGATATAAGAACAAGTTAACATATAATAAACCTACAATAGACTCCGAATCATCCAAAAATTACAATAAAGGAAACTGTAGAAAAAGAAAGATAATTTGGTTTAACTCCCCTTATTGTAAACTAACATCAATATTGGTAAATATTTTCTCAAGTTAATAGACAAAAATTTTAATAACAGTAACCCTCTACGGAAGATTTTTAATAGGTACACACTGAAAATTAGTTATTCTTGCACAGCCTTATTAGTTCCCATAATAGGAGTATTCTGGTGAACTTGCGCAATGCTGAATCTAGGTCCGGAATTCTAAACGAATGCAACTGTAATTCTGTGGACGCCTGCCCGGTGGAGGGAAAATGCAAATCCACCCAGGTGATTTATGAAGCCCGCATTTATTCATCTAACAAAAAAAAAAAAAAAAAAAAAAAAAAAACGACTTCCGGACCTATATCGGTATGTCCGCCGGTCCTTTCAAACAAAGACTGTATAACCACAGTCACAAACCATGTCAGAGGTACCAGACAGCCCTTTCGCGGGCATTCTGGAAAATGAAAATGAAAGAAGAAGGGCTGGATTCTGAAATTAGCTGGAAACTGATAGGTTCAGCCCGTATTCCGTGGAATTTTCGTGATAGGTGCTGTCTATGTTCACTGAAAAAAAATTTCAATAATAAAATACCCCCACCAACACCGGCTACTGAATCTTAGGAGGGAATTCATCAGTAAGTGCCGTCACAAGGCAAATTATTCGAATACTAAAATTTAGAATTTAAATCCGCGTTAACTAGATGTTAGAATATAAATTAAAAGGATTCAATTTAAATTTTAATCTTAATTTTACCCTAACGTTAACCTTAAAAAGTATTTTAACCCCCCTACCTTCCTATCCCAAGCTCCTTTAATTGCCTATCTTTAGAAAATATGGATTCTTTTACTAAACCCCTTTTTCCTTGGTTAACACATATATGTATATATATATTTTTTTTCTCTAATATTTTTTTCTCTAATATTTTTTCTGTAATAATGTTTAAACTGATAACTTCCTGTAATTGGCATTTAACTCGCTTCTACCTAAAAGGTTTAATCAAATAAACTTAAATTTTTTTTTAAAATCTTATATTGAAAACCATTCCTTCTCGCCTAAATACACCTCTTCAAACAGCCCAAAATCTTAACTTTAAAAAGTAATTTAACTCATTTAGTTGTCTATCTTTATAAAAAATGAACTCCTATTCCTCCCCTTCCTAAATATACCATTTCAACACCTTGCAACCCCGCGACTACCAGCTCTGTCCTTTTCCACTTTGTAACCTTTGTTAACCAAAAACCCCTCTACACTCTAACTCAGGGCCTACGCCATTTTGAAAAACAATGTCGCTGACGTGATGTAGAGTTTCTGTTAAAGATCCTATGTCGAAATGTACATCCGACACCTTTGAATTTTGAAAATTTTCTCTAATTTATATTGGTTCTGTATTCTTAATACATTGAGCTCTCTGCCTGCATCACTTTTTAATATTAACATTTTTTAATATTGATTAGGATCAGGTTCATGGAATTTACCTTCCTACTCTTCCACTTCGGATTAAAGAAAAACAATATATATATATAGTGTTAAGTTGTGATGGTGTTTAGTGCCAAGATTGTGGCTTTTTCAATGGTTTATTGTTAGAAAAGTATTTTGGCAAGCAAATTTTTTGTTATAAAGTGCTCGATATCGAGATAGAGCGTTATCAAAATTAATGTAGAGTATTTTCACTTAATTTATATATATATATATATATATATATATATATACGTGTGTGTGTGTATGTGTCCAAAAATTCAGCGAAGTATTAAAGAATGTTATAACAATTACAGTTTTTTTCCTTTTTTATTCGTGTTTTTAAAATTAGATAAACGGAGGGTCATTGCACTAGGAAAATTTTGCAGCTGAACAACTAGCCCAAATCGTTGAATTTTATTTAGGATATAACCAAGCCTTTCACGAAATTTCTTAATTTTATGGCCATCACGTACTCTTTGTCTGACGCCTAGCAATTATTTTCTTTGGGGATACCTTAAGGTGCGTGTATACCATCAATAAAATCAAGCAATTCAGCAATTCTAGAAACCTCTTGACTACAGACAGAATTATTAACACTAAAATGGGGCACAGTACTGAAAAAACAATGTCTGTGTAAAATCGAAAATGTAGGATATATTTATTCTGGATAAAATAAATTTTAATAATAACAATAATATCTTTAAACGAATAGATTTTTATATCCATGAGTGAAACTTTTGACATTCTATATTTATATATACAGGGTGCAATGGGTAAATTGTCAGTCAGTTAAGTACCATACGTGATACATTCTTTGGAGATCATGTCTCGAAAGAGTCATGATTGACTGGACAGAATATTATCCCGCAGTACGTTGCCATTACATTCTGCGGTAGACTGGTTGCCGACCAAGGCTATAGAACCCAACCTGTCCTATTATTTAACTCATACCTGGAGGGAAGAGAGGGGTTAATACCTTTCCCAAGGGTATTTGCGCGTAAGTGAATGCAATGAATTCAACTGGAATTCGAACTCGGCTCCCGATTTCTCGTTCATTGATTGTTTGTGATTTTGTTTGCACATACGCTGCGTTCATTTGGACACCGTCTATGAAAAAAGAGTGCCATGACGCAATTTGCTTTGTCAGAAATTTGGAAAAAGCATGGCTTGGCATTCGTGCCGGTAGCTCCAATACCAGTATTTCAAAGTGTTTGGGTGTCAATCTGTGGACGGTGTAGTGTATTCGGAAAGAGCTGGATGAGTCTAATGGTGATTATGAAGGTGCTTATAGTAATCATTCGTGATGGTAATGTTATACCTCCATTCATTTTCCCACAGGGCCTCAGATTCAACACGAAGGCCTACATCAAATGGTTTGAACAGTTAGTGCTGCCCAAGGTAAATAAAGTGGCTGCTGGATGAAGCTATATCTGTCAACAGGATTCTACATCATACTGCATAATCACAGTTATGGATGTCTGACAATTTCTGCAACTACGTTTCCCTTACATCTGGCCACCTTACTTCCCAGACTGCAATTTCTTGATTATTATGAATAGGGTTCAGTTCCGGTAGAGACCAACGAAACTATGATTTAAAGGCAAGGATTATGTCAGTTCCACCAGTTTAAACGAGGAGACCGCCCCAGAAGAGTTGCAGTAGATTCCGAAGTCATCTGAAAGCCGTGGTTGAAGCCAATGGCGGTTTTATTGAATAGGTTTACTCTTTAGTATTTTAAGATATTTTTGTGTAATTTTGGTAAAAATGTCTTAAAATGAGACGTCCGTGTTATTTGCGCAATTTAGACGACAATGTATCTACTGTATCACACAGAAACACACACACACACACACACACACACACACACACACACACACACACATATATATATATATGTGCGTCCCACATAATAGTAAGTCATAAGCTAGATGCCATTACTTTTGGTAGATGGTTGCCATTCAAGAATATGGAACCCAATCTGTCCTAATATTTGACCCATAAATAGACAGAAGAAACGGATTAATATCTTTCCCAAGGATATTTGCGCGTCAGTGAATGCAAGGAGTCCAACTGGATTTTCGCTTGGGCGATCATGTCTCGAAAGAGACATGACTGACTGGGCAGAAGATTATCCCGAAGTAGGTTGCTATTGCTTTCTGCGGTAGACTGGTTGCCGACCAAGGCTATAGAACGGATGTGCGTTGTGGTGCAGTGGATATCGGCTCGGAACGAGAAATCGGGGAGCCGAGTTCGAATTCCAGTTGAATTCATTGTATTCACTTACACGCAAATACTCTTGGGAAAGGTATTAATCCGTCTCTTCATTCCAGTTATGGGTTAAATAGCAGGACAGATTGGGTTCTATAGCCTTGGCTGGCAACCAGTCTACCGCAGAAAGCAATGGCAACCTACTGCGGGATAATCTCCTGTCCAGTCTGTCATGTCTCTTTCGAGACATGATCGCCCAAGCGTATTTCACGTATGGCACTTAACTGACTGTTTAGTTGAAGAGAAAGTTTGTTGTATAAATAAACGTCAATCGTTGATTATCTTTGTCTTGGTAGGAAAAAGGCATCATTTATAATAATGAACAGGATTCTATTTCTCTTTGTTTCACTATTTGTCACGCTAAATGAATCAGATAGATAAAACGAAAAACTAAGGCAGACCCTTTAGCCATCATTTATAATAATGAAACAACGTGGCATTCTTCTCTCTCTCTCTCTCTCTCTCTCTTCCCCCTCTCTCTCCCTCTGTATCTTCTGCTGTTCTAAATTAAGCAGATATATAAAGATTAATAAGTGGTACTAACACTGATTTGAACGTTCAAACTGAAAGAATGCAGACAATATATCCACGACACTAGCTCTCGTTTCTGTTAAATGTATCAGCAATGAAAGCTCATTAGACCGGATTCAGATCCAGGACCTTCTCCCTCTCGTTTAAAGCGCCCCTCCCTGATTGATCATGTCTTCAAGGATGTAGCCGGACTCACCATGCTTGTCAAATTTCAGGTTAGTAAGGTTATTTGACCCATAGTTGGAGGTTTTTAATTCAGAGTTGTTTTCTTCCAAGAACGGAATCGGTCCAAGGCTATAGAACTTTGTTCTGCTATTTACTCATAGCTGGTAGAGAAGTGATAAATTGCTATCTTTTTCAAGTGTATTTTATCGTAAGTGAAAGTAACCAATTTGATTCGAATTTGAACTCTGCTCTCCGATTCTGCAATCCGAGTCGCCATCTGCATTAATAGCATCGTAAAATTAAACGGAGTGTCAGCGTTAGAGTTTTGTTCAATGGCATATCAATACCTCTGTGGGTTATTTAATACCAAAAAGGTAGGGTTTTAAAGTATTTTTTAAACGTTTAGTTATAGTAAGAAAGTTGATTTAGTCACATTTTAAAGAAAATTTTTTATTTTAGAAAACTGAAGATGTCTTCTAGTGTTGTATTAAAATGTATTGCTGGTAATATGTTTCCTTAAAAATGTATATAATTTTATAAAAGACTATTTTTATACTTTCATGGTGTTTTGACCCTAGTTTGGGAGTTAACTATTTGACCATATCTAGGACCCTAACAGGTGCTGCTACCCCGGGTCAGGGTGGACCTGGGAACAACAGCAACTAAGAGATGGTTCCATGCTCCTCACAACCTCTCAAATCCGGCCTTGCTGCCGGATACCGTTTACCGTCATACCCAGGACCAAAAAGGAGTGTCGAATTGAGAATGGACAGTTTTAAACATGATAAAAGTCCAAGATGATAAAATTAAGCAAGCCTTCTGCTTTTATGTGCCATATTCTTTGGGGACCATAACTCTCCACAGCCTCCTATCAGTTTTAGCTTTTAGCAACGTTTGTTCCTGTGCTAAACATCTTTATCGACGTTCTGTCATCCTTGCACAAAGCTTATCAAGTAAATATCTCTATGCCTTCCCCTGTCCCTCTGACCTTTGATATGCTCTGTGGGTGTCACTTTCTCTAAATCTTCCTACCTCATCATAAGTCCAATAAATTTCAATTTTATCTTTCTGATTGTGAGCATAAATGTTCATTTTGTTTCCATTTTTCGAAAGACTTTTTCGTTGATTTTACTCTCTTTTCATAGAATCCCCATTTCTACTGTAGAATCACATTTCTGTTACCTTAAGTCACTTTTTTTTTCTCTGATAAGATTGTCCAACATACACTGCCGTCTAATATAATTTATATTACGTCTCAATTTAACACTCTTTTCTTTCATTTTAACGGAATTTTCTTGTTTTTCAGTGTTTCAGTAAGGAATTATTCTCTATTTTTATTTGGCGTCCAATTTTGCATTCTCTGCTAAAAGGCTTCCCATGTATTTTATGTTCAGTACTTGTTTGATGGATGCGCGTCGTGGCGCAGTGGATGTCAGCTCGGAACGAGAAATCGGGAAGTCGAGTTCGAATTCCAGTCGAATTCCTTGCATTCACTTACGCGCAAATACCCTTGGGAAAGGTATTAATCCGTCTCTTCCCTCAAGTCACGGATTAAACAACAGGACAGACTGGGTTCTGTAGCCTTGGTCGGCAACCAGTCTACCGCAGAAAGCAATGGCAACCTACTGCGAGATAATCTTCTGTCCAGTCAGTCATGTCTCTTTCGAGACATGATCGCCCAAGCGTGTATATCGTATGGTACTTAACTGACTTGTTTGATGGATGTACGTTCTGGTTCGGAATGCGAGATTGGAGAGCTGAGTTCGAATTCCAATTGAATTCGTTGCATTCACTTACGCTTCTCCCTCCAGCTACGGGTTAAATAGCAGAACATATTGGGTTCGACAGCCTTAGTCTGCCACAGAAAGTAATGGCAGCTTACTGCGGGAAAATCTTCTGTCTCGTCAGACATGTAAAAACACAAAATAAATTACGTTAAAAATAAAAACACGAGGAAAGAATTACAATATCGTAAATATAAAACCCTTGTAAATGACTGGTGAAGTGGCTGAAAGCGCTTGAAAAAATAATAATTACAGAACATTTTTACATTTCTTAACTCCAGTGAAAAAGAAACATATAAGACTATCGGAAGAATTAAAACAATAACTAATAGATTCTTTTTTTTTCTACGAAACATGCTTAAAAGAAAGGTTGCTGCCCAAATATCCTTATATATATATATATATATATATATATATATATGTGTGTGTGTGTGTGTGTGTGTGTGTGTGTGTGTGTGTGAAAAGTGTAAGAAGTAGGAAACGTTTTGTTTAATGTGTAGATTTATTGTTATTGTTATTATTAATATTATTTATCTTTTGTATAATAAATAATTGCCCATAATCGTATCTGTGAACACTCTGAACACGTGTTTACAGCACGAATATGATTAAGAACACTTAATAAATTTAAACAACCTCTATTTCTGTTTTCAATATATATATATATATATATATATATATATATATTCAACATTGAAATGTAGTTTTCTTTTGTTTCTATTCGATGTTTCAGTTCGATGAAACCCTAAAAGATTCAAGATCCGTAATATTAACAAAGGAGAATCTAGAAGGGTGGTTAATCAGGGTTGATAAGTCTGGCTTACCTGGCAGATATAAAGCTTGGATTTATCAACATGTCATTCTTCCAAAAATTCTCTGGCCTGTAACTATCTATGATTTCACTTCCTCCACGGGAGAACTAATGGACAGAAGCATAACATCACGACTACGTAGGTGGTTAGGTTTGCCAAGATCCCTATGCAGCGCAGCGTTATACGGGAAAACAAACGCACTGAAACACCCGTTTAAAAGCCTACACGAAGAATTTAAAGTTGCTAAAGTGAGAGCCACAATCCAGTACGAGTGCTCGAAAGATCCCAAAGTAGCCGGTGCGGGAATATCAGTATATACAGGTAGAAAATGGAACGCCTTGAAAGAACTGAATACAGCAAAAGAAAGAATCCGATAAAAGCCAATACTAGGGACCGTAGCTACTGGACGCGCGGGCCTCGGGTTTTTTCCCTCAGAAAAATATGATAAACTGCAAGTAAAAAAGAAAAGTCATCTTTTGCAGGAAGAAATCAGAAATGGCGAAGAAGAGAAACGAATAGCAATCCAAGTCGGGATGAGACAGCAAGGGGCATGGACCAAATGGAGCTCTATGTTGAAACGCCAAATCAAATGGTCCGAAATATGGCGCGGTGACACTAGATTAAAATTTCTAATTCGGGCAGTATACGACACCCTGCCAAGCGCCACAAACTTACAATTATGGTATAAAACCCAGTCGCCAAATTGTCATCTTTGTGGGCGCAGAGGTACCTTAAAACATATCCTGAGTAGCTGTAAATCTGCACTAGCTGATGGGCGTTACAGGTGGCGCCATGATGAAATTCTAAAAGAGATCGTGAAAATAGTTAAAAATGCTATCAAAGAGAATGTTTACAACCCAGACACAAGGCAGATAAAATTTATTAAAGCGGGCGCGAAAATCCCACGAAACACGAAATAGAAAGTTAAATCCAAACCTGCTATCTCCTACAACAGACTGGGAACTAAGGGCCGATATAGGCTCAAGATTGAAATTCCCAGAGCAAATTGCCATCACAAAACTTCGCCCAGATATAGTTTTCTTCTCACATAAATTGTGGGAACTGACGATCCCCTGGGAAGAAAACGCAGAGGAAGCTCATGAAAAGAAGTTAAAATATGACGAACTGCTGGAGAGTTGCAGGATTAAAGGCTGGAGGGCTAGCTGCACTCCTATAGAAGTGGGGACTAGAGGATTTGCAGCAAGGTCCTTATGCAAAGCCTTAACAGATATTGGGATAGTGGGAGTAAAAAAAAAGAAAAGCACTCAAGTCCATAACCGAAACAGCGGAAAGAACAGCTAATTGGTTATGGATCAAAAGAGAGAGTGCCTGGATTCGAAATTGTTAGCTAAAATTCCCCGAAATTCTGCATCTAAATTAATGTTTCGGACGAGCTCATGTGCGATTCGCCTCTAAATGGAAAGTGGCTCTGACTGTCGCCAATCGGAAGCATTTGCAGGGTTTCGTACCGGGCCTAAACATAATTTTCCAGTGTCTGAAAGCGCTTATCGAGGGTGGGCCGGAGGCTGATCATCTCTGGTCAGGTCGGCGCGGTGAAGGGGGTATGATGTTGAAAGACCCGAAACCCCCTAGTGATCCTCACGATGACATCACTGACGACACCCTCTAGCGCCGCCCCCATTACGGTGCGTATGTTTGAAATAAGCGAACATATTTACATAGCTTACTTCCCAGTCAACCTCCCTTTCGCCCCTTTCTTTCCTTTCTCTTCCCCCTACTACTTCTATCCGTCTGACATGGCTAAAACTCTTGGCTCTTCTATGGTGGAAGGGTAAGTCTTCTAATTTGAGACAAAGGTATCTGTCTGCTTTCCCCTTCTTACTTCCTTACATTCAAAAATTGTTAATCCCACCCCATTTTATTTTCCTGTCTATAGAGAATTTTTGGGGGCTTGTACCGGTAAAAAATCTTTTAACATATTTGAATTTGAATAAATAAAGTTTTGGTTTCAGCCGTTGCTGAAGAAGGGACGAATTCCTGGTAGAAATAGCTATCCAACGGATTTAAATATCTAAATTTTTGTTTTATTTTATATATATATATATATATATATATATATATATATATAAAATAAAACAAAAATTTAGGTATTTAAATATATATATATATATATATATATATATATATATATATAGGGAGAGAGAGAGAGAGAGAGAGAGAGAGTAGAGTGTTTAATTATGATAATAATATTTATCGCCAAGGTTGTTGCTTTCCCAGTGGTTTTGCTGATAAAATGTACTTTGGTAAGCAGGTATTTTATTGTAAAGTGCTCAATATCGTGGTGACGATACATAGTTGATAAATACAAAGAACCTGTCGCTTTAATTGAGAAGATTCATTCCGACCGACTTATATATATATGAAAATATTTTTGTAAGTACAGAATCTAATGAAAGAAATGAAAGCATGTAGCTTGATTTTACACATTGTAAATGATATTAAAAAGCAAAGCAACCGGTTTCTCTCCTGCTCTTCAGGCCTCTACGGGAGATTTTAATCAGAATTAAGAAAAAAGTGTGTCATGAAAATGAGGAGGATGAAAAAAAATAATTGTGAATACAGGGAGCTAGAGGCTAATAATATCGAGCCCCAACAACTCACGCTGTTTGCACAGTGTAGGCTTTCGGGACCCGATTCATAAAGCCTCCAGGACCTTGAGATGGCATGAAGAGTGAGATCGGGACACAACAGTGAACCGATCTACACTAAAATTAGCTGCACACTTTTTATTCATTATAAGGTGCTCGCAAATGGCGGAACCGTAAGTATTTGGAAAGAGTCCATTTCGAGGCAAGGTGTGATTTTTTATTATAGTTGGGACATATTGTTTTATTCTCATGTCAATACGCTGAGTTGTTCTTCCTATGTAGTCAGCTCCGCAACTACATTTATATTGATAAATTATGGAAGTTATATATATTATATTTTTATATAAAGTCTGTGCGTATTTAATATGTGTATGTTGTGTGTGTACGTATGCATATGTACTCGGCTATAATTAAAATCTCAAAGAAAGTAAACTTGTTTGATAGTAATCACTCTGCCAATGTCCAGTTGCAGTTTTAGTTTGAAATCAAAATCAATATGTCTTATTCTAGGCTTTTATCTACTAAGTCCACTCAAATTGTTTTTCCTCGGAAGAAAGTATTTAAAAGTCAGAAAGTTCCGAAGAACAATGTTAGCCACAGAGGAAGATGGAAAGATTTTCGTGAAATGGAAATAAATCCGAAAAAGAACAGATTTTCCACGGCAATATATCTTTATTCAACTGGGACTCGTCTGGGTGGACGCAATGGAATCAGCTTTCCAATTTTCTCGGCTGTTTTATTCCGAAACGCGTGCTTTTTTCTTTCAAATCTTATTTCTCTTCGCTACCAATTCTCGAAACAATTTCTTTTCGGCTGTTTTCTTTTCATTGGTTTCTCCATAATTCTTATTCAATTTTTTCCTATTTCTTTCATATTTTACACTCGAGGCTTCTCCATTGAATTCAATTAATGAATTTCTTTTATATTTTACATAGCATCGCAACCAATATGGCTATAATTGATCATTTACTTATAGTGGGGGTTCGTTCTTTTGAAGGGTAGTTGTATATTGTTGCAGATTAGCGGAATTTGGCATCGTTGTAGATAGCCCACTATAAGTCATAAAATGATTGCAAGTCAAGAAAGCAAATTGAGTTGAGAAATCCATTTTATATATACACATATCAATTAAGGTTTTTACAATTCAAGTAATCCTTTAAACAAGGGTTCAACGGACTTTAAAATGTTCATGGCAATAAATGGTGAAAAGAGAATTAATGTTTAGGTATGTGGGAGCGTTGTGAGTAAGGAATGTCTTTGATGTATCTGCTCCTTAAGTTAGTAAGTAGTTTTGAGACAGCGAAGAAGTAAAGGAGAGATGAAGGGAGGCGAGCATAGTAAGCCGCTTGTCTTGGTCAAGGGAGTTACTAATTACTCTCGTCTCTCTCGAGTCAGTCTGTGTCGGTCTGTCTGTGTCGGTCTGTCTGCGTCGGTCTGGCGATGCTTTCTGTGTCGGTCTGTCTGGGTCGGTCTGTCTGCGTCTGTCTGGCGATGCTTTCTGTATCGGCTTTTTATTTCGACTTTTTGGATCGCAGCAGATCATTTGGGATTCACACTTGTATTTGATTCTGGGCTTCCATTGGCCGATAAATAAAATTCGCGTAGGCTCCCGAACTGGAATTTGATAGTTAATTAATTTTTAGTTTTCAACATCTGCATCGGTCCGGCTGCGCACTGACTAGTTTTGGTCATTTGCTTTTTGGTCGTGAGAGTGCAAACATCTGGTCCATCGCTTTTGCTCGATCGGTATCACCACATACTCTTTACTTTAATCGACAGAATGACATTATAACAAAGCACACTCCGAACTTCCTTGAGATAGCCATGTATTTGTTTTCATCGACTCTTGCTAGGACCTTATCTCTGGTCTCAGTTTTGCATATATATATCTTACGGACGTGTTTCGCTATCTGATTGACTTTATCAAGACAAATATAAGGATCTTATTTTGCAACAAGAATTTATAAACAAAATTAAAAGTATTAGTTTTTTTTCATTTTAAAATGATATTGTTGTTGTATTTTATTGAATCGATTCAAAATATAAATTTGAGCCTTGGAGTTGCTGAAAGAATTACTCTTTCCAATTCAATACATGATTTCCTACGTCATACATGATTATAAAAATGTTTAAAAAATAAAATGAAAACAGTTAACCTTCTTTCATTTAAGATATACATAATACTTGAATTAATTCAAAATTAAATAATATATATATATATATATATATATATATATATAATGATAATAATAATAACTAGTTAGATTCTGTAAGAATGCACTCCGTAAATTTATGCCAATATAAACTTTAGAAAAAACCCTTAGCAAACAGAACCTAAATCCGTTACAATCCGGCGTACTAAGTCGTCGGATAAATGGGGAGAAAAAAAAGAAACCAGCGGAACAAGAACAAACATTCAATATTCCGAAATAAAGAAAAAAACCCAAACGGAACCAAACAAAAGAAAAAGTGCTCAATACGAAAGTACTAAAATACAATAGTAGAGGAAACACACACGAAAAATCTAAAGTGAGCCAAAACCTACCGCGGTTTCACACTACGGATCGTCAGGGAAAAATTTCCCTGACGATCCGTAGTGTGAAACCGCGGTAGGTTTTGGCTCACTTTAGATTTTCGTATATATATATATATATATATATATATATCAATTACATTATATGATTATATGATATTCAACAACAGCATTATTTTCTCACTTTTAATAATGTTACGAGGATGCATTTATATATAAAAATAATATTAATAATGTCTAAAAAGTTGTAGTAAGGGATTCATTTGAGTCCTACTTGTTATTACAAAAAAGTTTTAATTCATGAAGTAGTCGTAAAAATAATGAAATTAGAAATAGAAAGTTTGGAAGATGCTAGACTGTCCGAGAAAATGTCCGAGAAAATTCGAGTACAATCTAGAGAATTCTAAAGGATTCTAGAATATGCAAATTAGGTATTAGCCCCTATAAAAATAGGTTTTGAGAAGAGGCAGCCCAGATACTGTCACTTTCTCACCGGTGCAATGTGGCTTCTCTGTGTCTCTTCTACAAGTACTTTCACGGCTTCTGCTCCGATGAACTTATCTCTCTGGTTCCCTCTATGTATGAATTAGCACGAGCCACAAGATTAGCAACTAGGTCCAACCCTTTTACTGTGAAACCAATAAAGTGTAAGCACAAATTCTACCCTAGCAGCTTCTTTTCTCGCACTTCTTGCCTGTGGAATTCCATTCCGTTTACTTGCTTCCCCGACAGTTACAATCTCTAGGAGTTTAAGTGTAAAGTCAATAGTCATCTCCTATCGTACTAAATTGCAACCTCTCTCCCATGCTTCTTTCTTCATCCACTTAACTCTCAGTATCTTAACCCTTCTCTTAGCCACTTCACGACACGCCCTGTAACCTTTCACTCTTTTTCATAACTTTCCGCCTATGTAACCCCCTGCCCACCAGTGGCATTAGACTGCCTTGCTCGATGCGATATGATTATGAAAAAAATAATAATCTGATGTGATAAGTGGTTGAAGGCCAGTAAACTTGAGTCATGTGCGTATGACTATCGACAGCTTACAAAGAGTTTCGCCAACATAATTTCAATCAAAATATTTGGAAAATCTTGTAGTATGGCTTTCATGAACTTCCAAATAGTACGGTATGACGTGATTAACTACTACGAAAAATATTAATAATTTACTTCCTTGACAAACCGGGTTTCCTGATAGGAAGACTGATATTATAACTACTCGAAATTCATACATGTCGTACTGTTTTTCATTTTTTTAATCATAATATTTAAATTTAAAATATAATCTCTAGATATTTTGCGCAACTTTCAATATTTCAGAATTAGAAAATGACTAGTACAAAGCTGCGTGTATCAAAATATACCTCTTTTTTTAAATCTTTGTTTGAGTTTGAGTTTTGTTTAATGTCATATCAACTTCTGTGAGTTATCTAATGTCAAAAAGGTAGGGTTTTAAGGGATTGTTTTTTAAATGTCCGGTTATAGTGTGAAGTTTGATTTAGTTAGATTTTGATGAAAAATATTTTTAATTTTTTTTTATTTTAGAAAGCTGCAGATGTCTTCTAGATTTACATTCAAAAATGTATTGCTAGTAAATTTTTTTTCCTTTAAAAATGTATTGTTGGTAATATTTTTCTTTCAAAACTGTATATTTTTCTATAAAAATCAATTTTGGTGTATATATTTCTATAAAAATCTATTTTTATACTTTCATCGTGTTTTGATCCCAGTTTGGGGGTTAACTATTTGCTCGAAGCTGAGACCCTAACAGGTGCTACCACTCTGGGTCAGGGTGGACCTGAGAACAACACAAATTAAGAGGTGGTTCTATGCTCCTCACAACCTCCCAATCAGAGGCCTTGCTGCCAGATGCCGTTTACCGTCATAGCCAGGACCAAAAAATCATTGTCTGTGTGTTATTCATGTTATAGAGCCAGATGGTTATATATATATATATATATATATATATATATATATATATATATATATATATACTGAAAAAGTGATCTCTATCGAAATAGATTGACAACACTCCCTTGATTATTATGGGTGGAGCGCAATTTAGCAGGGAACCAACAAAACTTCTTATAACATCAAAGAGGAACTAAAAGCAAATATTATGGCTGTTGGTTTGTTTTTATGGCATATCAACCTCGGCGGGTCATTTATTGCTAATTAAATTTTATTTATTTATTGTTGGTAATACCTTTTTCTTTCAACAAATTATTGTTGTTTTTATATAAGTTTCGTGTCTAGTAATACTTTTTTGCTTTTTCGAGTATCAAGATTCATTGGGATTTGTTTTTAAATGCAGGGTCCCAAAGTCCTACCCTGTTATTAAACCCATAACTAGAGGGAAGGGACGAATTAATACCTTTCCCAAGGTTACCAGTGCCTAAGTGAATGCAGGGTATTCAACTGGAATTCGAACTCGGTTCACCGATTTCTCTTTCCGAGCCGATATCCACTGCACCACAACGAACATCCGTCACTAAACGCTTACAGCATCTGGTATTCCCAAGCGGTCACCCATCTAAGTACTGACCAGGCTCAACGTTGCTTAACTTCGGTGATCGAACGATATTCTCGATCATACCGGTGTATTCAACGTGATATGGCCGTAAGCCGATTTTGGCTGTATTCTTCAACTTAAACATGAAAACCGTCCAGAATATTTGCACGAGATTACGAAATTGTCTGGAGACCATGGTTGAAGCCTATGATGATTTAATTGAATAAATGTACTCTTTAGTATTTCAAGATGTTTTTGTTTACTTTTGGTAAATATATCTGTTTAAATGTGATGTCAGTGCTATCAGGAGACAGATGCAACTTATGCTTTTCCGAAACACTTTTCATCGTAAATCATATAAATAACTCTCATCTACTTAACAAAAAATATAGTGTTCATACATTCACACCCACACACATATTCACATTGCAACACATATTTGTAAAATATTATGCTCACTCTTTTATGTCTACGTATTAAAACAACATGCTATGTTAGCAGGCTGTGATTGGTCAATCCTGACTGGTCATCCTGTGTTCACGTGTTAAATACTATTTTTCGCCGCGTAATCAAGCGCATCTATTTAAGCTGGGCATACACGTGTTGTTAGCCAGTTAGGGTTCAGTTGCCCGCGGTAGCGGCCAGCTATTGCGGGGACATGTTTCTGAGTTTTACCTAACTCACACATACACATCGCATTCATTTGCAGGTAGAAATTAGTGGCACGTGTTAATTTATTACACACATATGCATATGCACACATATTTTCCAATACAAACTCCAATGGGAACTCAACAACTCAAAAACCGTATGTATTTCAAGCAATCTTTCATTGATTTTCTTCCAATGAATAGTTGACTCCTAATAACAGACCAAGTGAGAAAACTTCTTCCTCTATTCACTTGTTTCTCTCGATAAATTGTATTATTTGTTATATTATTGTTCACTCTGGTTTTGTTTCTTATTTTCTGTGTAATGTGTTTGATCAATCATTCGTCGAGTCGAATCATATATATAAACATAGTATCGAGGCAGCAGATAATTTTCTAAACATATACTGCTAAATAGAAGAGACAATGAATGTCTATTATATTTAATCATGAGCCGTTCTAAACATCGTATTTTGGATTTAATTTCAGGTGAAAATAAAGACAAAACTTTTTCAACATTTGGATAATTTTTTTTATTAAGTTGGTGATAAGCTTTCGGCTCACATGAGCCATCTTCAGAGCGGTTACAAGGACGTTAACATAAAAAACACCCACCATTAGCGACGATTTTATCTTGTGTTGACATAAAACTTTGCTAAACAACTTTAACAGTTGCCAAATAGCAAACGCAGTTCGTAAATTTGTAATGCAGTTCTATGACATCACACCACGTGAGAGCTCGAAATGTTAACAGAACAATATATTTAAATGCAATGTAATGTGTTATGACCAGATTTAAACGTGATTTTATTAAGTGTGTAGTGAACCGGACAAATTGGCTACCAAAATGTAGTAGACTGACCGTCGGGGTAGTAATTTTAACAGTGAAAAGTAGGTTAGTTGCCCGAACCACTACAATTATAAATAAAATAACTCAAAGCACAATGTAACGAATATAACAACATTGTATTAAGTAAGGTTCCAGAACTGAATAATTCGTGAATGCAAGATGTCGTGAAGAGAGTTCTTTCTTAGATATTAAATATATCGTCTCAATATTTATGCTAGAAGAGTTCCTGAAAAGGAAATAATATGTTTGTACTGAATAGTAGTGAATATATTTATACATGTATTGAAATGTATTTATAAGATAGAGAGAAACACTTTATGTGGCTAATTGCTGAATGCAATTAGCACAGTATGTGAGTTGGAAGGGACGAACGGCATTCGGACTTATGCTCCGAAAAACAGCCTCCAACTGGCTAAGCACGTGTGGAAATCAGTTTATATATTTCTTAATAAACACGGGAAAAAAAGAAAGTTTCACGTGCGGTCCTCACGTAAGTGTGTGTGAGTATATGTGTATGAACGTGTGTGCATAGCGATATGTATGTAGGTATGTACGAACATGTAGAAATGATTCTACAAGTGTGGGTTGTTTGGATTTAATGTAGATGGCCCCCAATATCTGAAGGTTCTTTTTACTGTGTGTATGAGTGAGGATTATTGTGTTGCTGACTAAAATCTGTCTGATATTACCTACATGGTTATGTTTTTCAAAGAAATGTTGTTTAATTGTACTCTAATCAGAAAGGTGACATTATGATTAAACATAATAGACATTCATTGTATCTTATATTTAACAGAATATGTTTAGAAAATAAATATAGTTTGTTTATTTGTTTTTGAGGCTTAACGACCTATCAATCCTTATGGGATCATTTTAAGGTCATAACCAGTGATTTTTGGATAAGGTTATTCTTATTTTTACAACGTTTTTCGTTTCACGATTCATTGGGATTTGTTTTTAAGAGCAGGGTCCCCAAGTCCTACCCTTGTTATTTAACCCATAAGTGGAGGGAATGGACGGATTAATATCTTTCCCAAGGGTACCAGTGCCTAAGTGAATGCAGGGTATTCAACTGGAATTCGAACTCGGCTCACCGATTTCTCTTTCTGAGCCGATATCCTCTGCACCACAACGCACATCCGTCACTATACGCTTACAGCACCTGGTATTCCCAAGCGGTCACCCATCTAAGTACTGACCAGGCTCAACGTTGCTTAACTTCGGTGATCGAGCGAGAACCGGTGTATTCAACGTGATACGCCGTAAGCATAAATATAGTAACCGACCTGGAATCCTCTACATAAGTAAATTAATGACCACATGCTGCCATAGAAAAATATTTGTTTAAATTCTAAGATCCTGATTGATATAGGTTCCTCTATAAGTTTGTCTCTTTCTTCCTCACTCCCTTATTTTCCAGCTTTGATTATTTCTTTTCTTCGCAATATTCCTCCTAATAATTATGAATCATGCCCCTTTGATTTTAATCTTAATTTTAATGATTTTTGATTTTGATTTTAATGCATTTTTATATTTTTTTGATTTTGATATCAATGAATTTTAATAATTTTTTTTAATTTCAATTTTTTTTATCTCCATGTAATTTTTGTCTATTTAAATTTTACTCTTGATAAATTAAAAAAAATAGCACACTAACATTTTAAGATTTAACTCCTACAAACATCGAATAAAGGCGTGCTAAGAGCCACCAGGGATAGGGAGACGTGGAAAGCCATGATCACCTACGTCTGAAGGGACAGGGAACATAGAAGAAGAAGAAGAATATTTCATTATTGATTTATCGCACTCCATCGCCTGAGTCGTAAGACAGATATTTCTGTTGGATAACAGTCTTTCCCACAAAACTTATATAGATCCTGACACAGTACTTTTCACTTTTATATCTTAATTTTAAACCACTTGCCTAGGAGCTCACATAATTCTGTGTTTTGTTGTTATAGAATGATTAGATGTACATCGAACAATAATGATACATTTGTACATATAAACATCAGTTGTTAAATCCCTAATGTAAAAAAAAATGTGAGTATGTCAAATGAAGACAAAAGATTCAAGGATTATTGGGGTTAGGAAAAGGTCTAGCTAACAAAGTGACATTGTTACAACGATTCTGCAACGTTAAATAAAAGTCCATACTTTCTCTAGATTCACCACAATGTTCTGCAATTTCACAAGGTGACGTTGCAAATATGTTGCCTTGTAAGATGACGTTGCAAATATGTTGCCATGTAATGTGACGTTGCAAATATATTCCCTTGCAAGATGACGTTGCAAAAATGTTCCCTTGTAAGATGGCGTTGCAGATATGTTCTCTTGTAAGATGACGTTGCAAATATGTTCTCTTGTACGATGACGTTGCAAATATGTCCTATTGTAAGATGACGTTGCAAATATGTTTCCATGCAAGATGATTTTGCAAATTGGTTCCCTTGTAAGATGAAGTTGCAAATATGTTCCCTTGTAAGATGGCGTTGCAAAAATTTTCCCATGTAAGATGGCGTTGCAGATATGTTCCCTTGTAAGATGACGTTTCAAATATGTTCTCCTGTAAGATGATTTTGCAAATATGTTCCCTTGTAAGATGAAGTTGAAAATATGTTCCCTTGAAAGATGACATTGCAAATATGTTCTCTTGGAAGATGACGTTGCAAATATGTTTTCTTGTAAGATGATTTTGCAAATATGTTCTCTTGGAAGATGAAGTTGTAAATATGTTCCCTTGCAAGATGGTGTTGCTAATATGTTCTATTGTAAGATGACGTTGCAAATATGTTTCCTTGTCAGATGATTTTGCAAATATGTTCCCTTGTAAGATGAAGGTGCAAGTATGTTCCCTTGTGAGATGATTTTGCAAATATGTTCCCTTGTAAGATGAAGTTGCAAATATTTTCCCTTGTAAGGTGACGTTGCAAATATGTACTCTTGTAAGATGACGTTGCAAATATGTTCTCTTGTAAGATGATTTTGCAAATATGTTTCCTTGGAAGATGGCGTTGCAAAAATGTTCCCTTGTAAGATGGCATTGCAAATATGTTCCCTTGTAAGATGACTTTTCAAATATGTTCCCTTGTAAAATGAAGGTGCAAATATGTTCCCTTGTAAGATGGCGTTGCAAATATGGTCTCTTGTAAGATGACGTTGCAAATATGGTCTCTTGTAAGATGACGTTGCAAATATGTTCCCTTTTAAGATGAAGTTGTAAATATGTTCCCTTGTAAGATGGTGTTGCAAATGTGTTCTCTTGTAAGATGACGTTGCAAATATGTTTCCTTGTAAGATGATTTGGCAAATATGTTCCCTTGTAAGATGAAGTTGCAAATATGTTACCTTGTAAGATGACGTTGCAAATATGTTCTCTTGTAACAGACGTTGCAAAGATGTTCTCTTGTTAGATGATTTTGCAAATATGTTCCCTTGTAAGATGAAGTTGCAAATATATTCCCTTGTAAGATGACGTTGCAAATATGTACTCTTGTAATATGACGTTGCAAATATGTTCTCTTGTAAGATGATTTTGCAAATATGTTCCCTTGTAAGATGGCGTTGCAAGTATGTTCCCTTGTAAGATGGCGTTGCAAATATGTTCTCTTGTAAGATGGCGTTGCAAATATGTTCCCTTGTAAGATGACGTTGCAAATATATTCTCTCGTAAGATGACGTTGCAAATATGTTCTCTTGTAAGATGATTTTGCAAATATGTTCGCTTGTAAGATGACATTGCAAATATGTTCCCTTGTAAGATGGCGTTGCAAAAATGTTCCCTTGTAAGATGACGTTGCAAATGTGTTCCCTTGTAAGGTGATTTTGCAAATATGTTCCCTTGTAAGATGACGTTGCAAATATGTACTCTCGTAAGATGATTTTGCAAATATGTTCCCTTGTAAGATGACGTTGCAAATATGTTCTCTTGTAAGATAACGTTGCAAATATGTTCTCTTGTAAGATGATTTTGCAAATATGTTCCCTTGTAAGATGAAGTTGCAAATATGTTCTCTCGTAAGATGACGTTGCAAATATGTTCTCTTGTAAGATGACTTTGCAAATATCTTCTCTTGTAAGATGAAGTTGCAAATATGTTCACTTGTAAGATGAAGTTGCAAATATGTTCTCTTGTAAGATGACGTTTCAAATATGTTTCCTTGTAAGATGACGTTGTAATTATTTTGCCATGTAATGTTAAGTTGCAAATACGTAACGTTTTGAATTTACTTGAATGGATCGTTAATTTCAGGATGTATATATCAGAAAGGGTAATCAACATTTAAATTATGGTTCGCAATTTAAGAAATAAAAAAATGGAATTTCGAGCTTTCATACATTTTTAAATGAAGAAAAAATTATTCTGGTGTTATTTGATGGATAGGGTTGACGATGTTTCGGCACGCTCATTTGTCTACCGGCTGATTTGGTGTCAGATTTTCGGGCGTCAGACCTTTATATGCTAAGACAAAAAGTTGATCAGGATTTCAAAAATTTTAAAACTGTGAATCCATTGAAAATATTAAATCTGTTAATTACTAAAAGCTGTTTTAGAATCGCTGTTTTCAACAGATCAATGTATTCTTCAGTCTGCCTTTCCATACTTTTTAGTTTCTGTCTTGGAACATGTCCAGCTTGTTTTTTTTTATAATCATATCTGCCACTGTTTTGCAGAGGGTTACATAGAAGAAAAGTTATGAGAAAAAGTCACATGTTATAGGGAGTGTCAGGAAGTGACACCCCCTTATAACCTGTCACTCTTTCTCATAACTTTATAATTTCATAATTTTTACCCTTTATAATACGCATCTGTACGTTTCTGTATTTACGCAGGCTGTCTTCATATGCTGGAATGTTGCATGTCATGTTTATATTTTAATCGACGGTGGGCTTCATGTGCATCCTTATTGGTTTGGTCTTCCCTGTTTAATGAGGGAAGAAAGAGTGTTTTCATTTTTACAAATATATGTATAGTCCAGCACCAAAATTTACAAGGCGTCAAAATAGTTTGGAGAACCAAACGTCCATTCCAATAAGCTTTCAAATGACTGCGTCAAAACATACCTTTCAGGTTATTTGACCAGTGAGAATTAATTCAGTTATATGATTTTACAAGTTTTGACAATATTGGGAATATGCGGTTAATTTTGAGATCAAGAAAGTAGTTAATTTCAACGTCACAATAACGTCGCCATAAAGTCATATTTCATCCAATCAAGACACGAGACTGCCACATTGCAAGAACGTTCTTTGTTAGTTGGCAATTGAAAACAACAACATTGGATTCAAAATCAAGAGTAAAATCCATTTATTCTATGAGCAAAAATAGTTGTAGTGACATACAATCTCAATCCGTAAAACGTACTACATAAAATATAATTAGTTCATAAGCCGATCTCTAATTCAGAGTGTAAAACATATAGCAGCTTGAAAATGTCTGTGGCAGATAGGTGTCGTTTATCAGAGAGAAAAGGGGGGCGATACTTATTCATAGGGCGTGTAACTGTTTTAAGCTTTCCACTCCAAGGAAGGCATTAAAGAGTGTGAGAGAATACGAGAAAAATGAAACATTATTAAAGAAAATAGAACAAGAGAAGAAATGGAATTAAAAAGACAGAAAATAACGACTGACATAACATAAAATCTTCTGAAAATCAAAATTGGCTAGAAAGCAGAACCCAGAAGAATGTTCCACAAGAAAGAAGTGTGAGAGAAAGAACTGATAGCATAGAACGTACGGTTGCAACTAAACATTTCAGCTGTAAAGTGATTGGCCTTTGTCACCAATCTAGTAGTCCGCTTAAATTCATAAAATACTAGCATTAATGAAAGCTTTAAAACTAATCCATGGTCCTGGAGCTCAGACACTTTGGTCGTTGACACGAAAGACTAAAAAGCAATAGTTGTTTCCAGTTAAAGCGAAACCGTAGACTGAAAGAAAAATCAATGGATGTAAGTCAAATTTTGATTTCCTGGTATCGATATTAAATAAGTTTTTTTCGTCGTAAACTGAATTTTGAATGCTAAATAAGTCCTCTGAGTAAACGGTATCATGGCTAAAAACTAAGAACTACAATTACACCTACTTAGAGCCAAACCCGAAGCAAAAACTAAAATAAAAGGGCTGAAAAAAGACAGAGATACAGGCAGATAAACACACACACAAACATCTTGCCTTATATATATATATATATTATCGATTTTCTGCATTATTGTAAGAACTGCAACCTTGAAACTTCTGAATATCGTTTCTTATGTCTTTGTCTATGAGTGTATTAAATTTGATTAAAATCGGACCACTCCTTCTATAACCCGATTTTTTCGATTATCGATTTTCGATATTTATCGGGGGTACCTCGACACAAAACTTAGCTAAGAAGACTCGCAGACGCTTATAGTACAAGTGTGTGAATTTTCACGAAAATCGGTTCAGCCGTGTCGGAGTCTATAGGTAACAGACACACACACACATACACACACACATACACACACAGACAAATTTTCATTTATAAATAAGTTTAGATAGGTACTTAAGAAAAAGCCAATGTTTATTTTTAATAATATAAAAATGTGGTACAATGTCAAATGGTAAAATAGAGAAAGGCTATTTTTCGCTCTGCCTTATCTTAAACTAAGCTAACCACGATTACTGACCCAAACGTAACACAGTAATCCTTACATCAAGACAACACATTCTTACTTTACTATAGCCACCATCAGTCAATTAAGTACCATACGTGATGTACACTTTAGCGATCATGTTTCGAAATAGACATGACTGACTAGGCAGAAGATTATTCTGTAATAGGTTGCCATTACTTTCTGCGGTAGACTGGTTGCCAGGCAAGGCTATGGAACCCAATTTGTTCTGTTATTCAACCATAAATGGAGGGAAGAAACAGGATTTCAATAACATTTCATTTTAATAGTCAGTCAGTTAAGTGTCATACATGATACATGCTTGGGTGATCATGTCTCGAAAGAGACCAACAAAAGATTTTCTCGCAGCAGGTTGTCATTACTTTATACGGTAGACTGATTGACAACCATGTCTAAAGGACTAAATCTGTTCTGTTATTTAAACCGTAACTGGAGGGAATAGACGGATTAATACCTTTCCCAAGGGCATTTGTGCGTAAGTGAATGCAAAGAATTCAGCTGGAATTCGAACTCGGCTCTCCGATTTATCGTTTCCGAACCGATATCCACTGAACCACAAGGCACATCCATAGCTACCATAATGCCTCAAAATCTCTATGTAGTCCTAACTATTTCCCATGTGTCTAATTTATCTGTGGGGATGTGTAACAAAAATAACAGCATTTAAAGATTTAAAGAGGAAAGCTCATCAGACAATTACCATGAAAATATTTAAAGAAAAGTCACAGCGAATCTATATTATGGCCGGATGAAAAGCACAGTAACTAAAGCACAGAAGTCATTAACATGACCGATATTTCTTAGTATTTCATAAAGAATTTCTAAATGCTAGGCATTTTGAGATTCTTGCCAGGTGTGACAGATGATGAATTGGGGCAAAAAGTGGCTTGTAAACTTCAATGCGTCTAAGACCAAGCTGTTGTCTGTCAACCATCACAGGCAACCTCGCCTGCCTCCCATAAGCAAGGACCAAGCGATTCTCCCTGAGAGCAACACACTCCGCCTCCTCGGCCTTACCCTCTCCTCAGACCTCAAATGGAACCACTATATTGATTCCATAGCCAAATCTACTGCTAAGAAGGTTGGGTCACTACGCCGATCTAGGATGTTTTTCCGCCTGAATCCATCCATCCTGCATATATACAAGTCAACCATCCGTCCGTGCATGGAGTACTGCTGCCATTTATGGTCAGGCGCCCCTGCTGTTCTCCTCAGTGTTCTCGACAGGCTCCAAAGGAGAGTCTGTAATGTGATAGGTACTGATCTGGCGGCTCGACTGCAGCCACTTCCCCACCGTCGAAATGTGGCCTCCCTTTGTCTGTTCTATAAATACTTTCATGGCTTCTGCTCGGACGAACTTAAGTCACTGATGTCTCCTCAACAGGTGTTTACTCGTGCAACCAGACTGGCAACTGGGTCCCACCCATTCACAGTCAGGTTAGCCAAATGCAGACGACAATTCTACTCCTGCAGCTTCTTCTCTCTCACTTCCCGCCTGTGGAACTCTCTCCCATATTCTTGCTTTCCTGACGGCTACAACCTCCAGAAATTTAAATGCAATGTCAATACTCATCTATTAACCACTGGACTCTAGCTCTCCCCCCCCGTATACCCTTCCCTTTCTCTCCACCTATGTATCTGTCATCGCACCTGCTTTCTCAGCTTTCTATTGCCCCTTTCTAACTAGTCTGTACTCCTCACTCTTTTCTAATTAATCTTTTTACAGTTATGTAGCCCCCAGCTCATCAGTGGCATTTCTGCCTTGCTCGGGGTGAAATGATTAAAAAAAAAAAATTCAATGTATGGATGAATATTAGACCTATAAATGATTACCGCATTGCTAACAGGAAATAATTCTGTTGAATTTTTAATTGAAAAATTTGAAATTTTGTCCAAATGAAAACACGTTTGTCGATACGTTTCTCTTGCGTTAGTCAGAAATATGAACGGAATATTTAAATTAAACCGTATTTCGCCACATTTCTCAATCAACTGTATATAAAGACATTCCTCACTGAAACATCAATTGTCATAAAGGATCTCCATCTCTCGAACAATCTCAAATCACACCATGCGAGACATCATTAGATTATCAGTTCTTTCTAAAAAAACACAACACCACAATTCCATGTGATGATACGACACTTGAAAACTAGTGTCGTGAAAAAACAAAAATGAAAAACAAATTAAAACAAAACAAAAAAATCTCATTACTTAAACAAAAGAATCATTGCGTTTGAGTCAGAGGTATGAACAGAATATTTAAATTAAACCGCATTTCGTCACATCTCTCAAACGATTAACCGACTGTATATAAAGAAATTCCTCACTGAAACACCAATTGTCATAAAGTGTCTCTAACAATCCCAAATCACACCAAACGAGATATAATTAGATTATCAATTCTTTCTAAGAAACACAACAAAATCCCAATTCCATGTGATGATACGACACTTGAAAAACTAGTGTCGTAATAAAAGAAAAATGAAAAACAAATTAAAACAAAACAAAAAAATCTCATTTACTTAAACAAAAGAATCATAACAACAACACGTTCATCTTCCTGAAGATGACGGAGAAAAATAATACATGTCTTCTAAATTTAAACTGGTGAAAACTATCTGAATTTTCTGACACTATTAATCCAATATTAGTTCATGTTAAGGATTATATGATCAAATTTGTTTTAGTTATTGTCTTAGTTTTTTAATCAATAAAATGTATAAAGTTGTGGGTGCACGGGATGCGAGTGGCTTTTAACAAGATGAAAGAGACGAGTAAAAGCTGTTTATGGTTACTGCCCGGGCATATCAGGTAATTGTGAGAGAATGGCTAACCAAGTGATATCCATTTATATCAAGAAATGTTTTTTTTATTTTACGTCCTGTTAGGGTTGAAGAAAGCTTGTTATAAGAACCTGTTGAAATGGCTATTCTACAAATGTAAAATTTGAATTTACATATCAAACACACACACACACACACACACACACACACACACACACACACACACACACACACACACATATATATATGAAACACACACACGTACACACACACACACACATATATACAGAGCACACATGCACACACACACACACACACACATATATATATATATACACACACACACATATAGAACACACACACATGCACACACACACACACACACACACACACACACACACACACATATATATATATATATATATATATATAGTACTGTGCAAAAGTATTAGGACAAGAACTATTTTATCTTTTATGAGGCATATTGACAGAAAATAAACAATTTAATGAAAGTAATTTTATTTGATTTACTTAACAAATGCTTTAATAAGAAAGAAATACTTGTTGCTAAACAAATTTAATATTTAGTATAATAGCTTTTGCTTTGATCACAGCCTTCATTCTGTCAGGCATTGAAATCCTAAGCTTTTTCAATGTATCTCATGGTATCTCCTGCCAAGCAGCTTGTATTTGTTCCCAAAGTGTGTTGTGCGAAGTAACATTAGATTTATCAATTCGAGAGGGGGAATAAGAAAAAAGTCAGTCATATCCAAGGGTAATAGAATAATGAGTAGTTTCAAAATAACTTTTTTGATAGAAAATAGGAAAATTAAATATAACTTCTTTTTAATACATTTCTTTTACACCTAGATTTAAATAATGAATATTTATTAGCAATTTACTTGGCTTTTCACCCTGTATTTGAATTTCAGTGAGGTTTTTAGTAAAATCACCCCTGTCCTAATAATTTAGCACATTACCGGTAGTGTGCAAAAGTTTTAAGACAGGGGTGGTTTTAAACTTTATTTTGATGCCTCATAAAAGATAAAATAGTTCTTGTCCTAATACTTTTGCCCAGTACTGTATATACTTATCCGTAAATTCAGATAAAACAGAGGGAAAATAGCCATTTTCAACATATCATTTTAAGACATGCATTTTCAACCCCATATAAACAAAGAATGAGTAAAAATTCTAAGCCCAGAGGTTTGCTTTTTTAAAGGGAAGGGTTGGGAGATATTGTTTTTTTATAGGGTTAAATGTATTATATTTAGGTACACGTATATATTTTTAGTGTTTTTTAATTGCATGCCACTTCAGTACATAAATGGCCATGACACTCTACAGATTCTCTTCGTTTAATATATATATAAAATGCTAAGACTTATTGTGTAAAATAATGGTTTTCCCGTTGTACTCGCCACGATTTTGAATTCAGCTTTCTTTTCCTTAGACTGTTAGTTTGAAACTTTTGTTTACTCATAGTTAAAATGAAAGGCGTATTTTCTAATAACAACACGAAGCAAACGCAACAACCTCTACCGGAAAATGGGATTGTCTTATATTTTACTTTTTCCACACCGGCAGCCATTACAGCGTTGCTATATCCAAATTCAGCGATTTAAATGTTCATACCGTATTTCCTTTCATATTGCAACGACCTTTTACTTACAATCTCTCAACCTTTGCACTTAAATTCATATTTCGGGGCGCTCCAAAATGCTGAGTTGAGTTCCAATTCATCCACTCACATTCTACAATGGAGCCAGGCCTTCCCAGAAATAAAAATACCATGCTCCTGACTGAAAATGCAGTATAAACGTTGATTTGTGTGTATAAGAAATGATCAGTACAGGTTGAGAGATAACTTGTGTCTTGTTGTTTGAGAGTTAAAATTCCATAAATAAAACCAAGTTTTATTTTCTCCAAATGCCGTGATCCATCAAATAGTCTACGTATCTCTATAAATTCTTAATATTAAATATAAAAAGTTCTCAATCAACAACCTAAGTTTCCTTAAGAGTTATGAACGTAGAGTTGCTTCCTTTTAAACGGTGAAAAAAATGTGAACTAAATTAACTTTTCTGACTTTTACGTGTTTTTAATGGCTTCTGCCAGCGGTGACATACGTAGATATATAGATCAATAGAGTGATAGATCGTCGAGAAAAGAAACTGAAAGATAGATAAGCGTATATCTGAACAGATTCGAATATATATATATATATATATATATATAGAGAGAGAGAGAGAGAGAGAGAGAACACACACACACACACACACATATATATATATATATATATATATATATATATATTCCACTTCTGCAATATATGCATGACTCTTCATAAATGAATTGAGTTCTTTCGGTGACTGGCGTGCGTATACACTGCTTATATGCAACACGTTAAAATTTCCCTTCTCTGATTCCATGCACCTATGGCTTAGTGGGTAGTGACTCCGACTGACACCAAATCGGTCGAGTTTCGATCCCGGCCACATTGATGAGCTGTGATACAGCGAAAGACTTGTATGTGGATGACTAATATATATATACAGGGTGTCCATAAGTTCGTGGGTACTTTAAAAACATTTATAACTTTATTTGTATTTGCGATAGAAATAAATTGTAGAAAAGGTTGAAAGGAAGTAAATCTATATTTCCTAAGGTTTTATTTAATTTTCCACATGTCCTGCATCATTAGCAATAGAAAGGGTAATGCTGAAATCACATCTCCCCAAGCAAGGCGGTAAGACCACTGGTGTGAAGGGGGCTACGAAAGAGTGAATAGATTGGAAAAGAGAAAGCCGGAAACCACGTCCTAAACAGGGAACAAGGGATGAGCCTCTACACCTGTTCAACAGACGTGGGTGGAGTGTGAACCGGGCGATAGTTCAGTCTATCTACTCCAATTGAAAAAAAAAATAAACAAAAAAGAAAGTGAGAAGATTGGAAACCACGACCGAAGTCGAAGGAAAATGTACCGGAAACCCCTTCCCAAACAAGAAACAAGGCGATCACCTCTACTCCTGTTCATAAGAAAGGGGTGGAGTGTAAAACAAAGTGATGGTGGGTACTATCTACTCCAATAAAAAAGAAGTTTTAACTTAGTATAAGTAGATTAAAAACCCACTGTTCAAGCATTTACTTTTATAAAAATAGATAGATAGATATATAAATTCATATATATATATATATATATTTACGCTCTCACACCCTGATTGAGCACTCTGGAAGACTGGTAAACTTTGAAAAACAGTAGCTATTCTGGCATGTACGCATCGCTTATTCAGTAATGGATTAGTGTACTCTGGCTATTGGGCGGGTATAATGACAATATACACGCTAAAAATCTGCCTTCTTCTACCGAACGCCCATAGCCCAGAGGTGGAATCGCTGACTGACGCCAATTCGGTCGGGTTTCAATCCTGGGTTAAAAGCAATCGGAGTCTAATCATACTGATGAGCTGTGATACGGCGAAACAGATCTGTCTGCAGATGACTATATATATATATATATATATATATATATATATATATATATATATAGTTAGATAGATATATAAAGGTAAGCAGATTAGGATAGCTAGCTAGCGACTAGATAGTCAGGAACCAACTGAGATAGATAGATAGATAGATAGATAGATAGATATGGACTGAGATAGATAGATAGATAGATAGATAGATAGATAGATAAAAATGGACTGAGATAGATAGAAAGAAAGAAAGAAAGAAAGAAAGATTGAAATTAAATGTCTAAAGATTGATGAATACTAAGAAGTTATACATTCATTTTATTTCGGTTCTTTTGTACTTGTCAGTTTATGGATGACTGCACCGGAAGTTATTGTACTTAGAAAGGGTAGCAATTAATTTTCACCGGAAGCAATCAATGTCTGCATCAGACACTTGCGGTGCCTGACTTTTTGATTTATTCGAAAAGAAAGACAGCGTGAGTGAAAGCTAGAAAAAGTTTGAAAATGCATCTGATTGCAATCAATGTACGAAAGCGAATGACATTGTTTAGGCAGCTTTAAATAAATGATTATCAATCAATATTTATTAACCCAAAGTCAATCGAGATGTGAGTTCAAATAGGAAGATTGTGTAGAACTGGGCTTGTTAATAAGCCTCTGCATCTACTAGTGGGAAATGCAGTCGCGTTCTGAGACAAGCTTAAATCATTATTGGTAGTGATAGCTTTTTGTTTCTACTTCGTTTTCTTCTTCTTCTCAATGAGCCATTTCGTTTCAGGACATATGCAATGATGTCCCTCTGCAATTTCTTCTTTAGCTCTTAAGTTTATTTTGTGTCAATATTACTGCGTGTAAAAAATGCCACACTAATAAAAAGAGAAAGCAATTTGTTTAGACGGGAAGTTCTATAGAGCGCCACCAGCCAGTACTACCAAAATGTCAATTTGCGCCACGATTTTTCCAAATTTCATCTTTGCATATGGAAATGATACTGAAACAGACTAACACAGATAATAAAAGATCAAGGGAAAACGCTTAAATTCCCTTCATTTTAACATCTCGTGACTTTGCACTACACGTGAAGGAGTTCTAAAACTAAAATATTCTGTTAAACTTTTTGAATGATTTGTGAGCGTTTTTATAGTTGCCAACACTGTTTATAAATATGTAATTTGGAATAAAGCTCATTTCGTCTTTTTTGAGACGCGTAGGCGAGTTAAATACAGTTTTCCTCTTGTCTTCTTTTTATTCAACCATATATATATATATATATATATATATATATATATAATTCAAGAAGTAGTAGGAGGATTTGAACAATTATTAAGTAAACCATCGAGCTTTATATTCGACCTCAACAGAATGTAGAAAGAACTGGACGGCCGTTTCGTCCTATTTTGGGACTCTGGACTCTTCAGCACTGCGCATCCACGACCAGAAATCGAACTCAGACAATTCGGGTTATTAAGCTGATGTTGTCCCAACTGTACCACGGGCCCTGGTGATGAAGATGTAACGAATTAAGCTCGATGAAGTGCGCCGTTCCTCACGAATTCCGTGGTGGAACTAATCCAAGCTCCTTTGCCCATAGGATAGTGCCTCCCCAAGCCACGACTTCTGCAACCAAGCCGCTAAATCCATAGCGTGTTTCGTGGTTAAAGCACAGAGATATAATTCAATAACCAAAATTGTCTGGGTTCAATTCCTAGTAGTGGATGCGCACTGCTGAAGAGTCCCAAATATAGGTCGAAACGGCCATCCAGTGCTTTCTGCATTTTGTTGAGGTCGAATATAAAGCTCGATGATTTCTTTAACAATTGTTCAAATCAGCTTAATAACCAAAACTGTCTGGGTTAGATGATTTACTTAATAATTGTTCAAATCCTCCTACTACTTCTTGAATCACCAGGGCCCGTGGTACAGTTGGTACAACATCAGCTTAATAACCAAAACTGTCTGGGTTCGATTCCTGGTAGTGGATGCGCACTGCTGAAGAGTCGCAAATATAGGACGAAACGGCCGTCCAGTGCTTTATGCAAACTATTGAGGTCGAATATAAAGCTCGCTGATTTACTTTATATATATATATATATATATATATATATATATATATATATACTGGGAATTAGAAGAAAATTGTGCTACTCATCTTTACATTCACACACACGTACGAATTCTCGCATTTACATATTGTGTATTTGACACCTACACATTTATTTCTGCCTGGCGTGTTATCATCTTTGAGACACGTGCATCTTTTTCGCACACTTTGGCGTGGTTGTTTAAGAAGCCACACACACGTCTTCTGGCAGTTGGGCCCCCATTATCGGCCGGCGATAGCGGAAGAATGTGTAGCAGTTTCCCAACTCGAGCGAGACCCCCTTGTTATTCAGTATGTCAGAGGGACATTGGTTTAATTCTTGCTCGCACACCCGCACTAATTGGAGGTCGCAATTAGGCGGCAGTTTATTTCTTTAACACACACCCACACATTTTCCAATTGGAACCTTCTTCCACTCTACGTAACTGACATCAACTCTACATTTCAAGTATTTGTATGTTTTTCTACTTTTTCAGTTTCATCTTTCATGAACATTTTAATTACGTTCAACAAGTGACTTTCTCTTATGTTTCTTAAAGTTGTAAGGGAAACAACCTTTCCTTCACTATTAGCATGCTTAATCAAATCTATGTAACCTATTGATAATAATAAATGTTTTAATTGTTATTTACGCCGGTGTCGTTGTGTTATTTCTCATGCTATCTTACGCCGAATCGAATCGTAAATCAAATATCGTTAGCGAATACCCCGGTGTCTGCGACAAAATAACTTATATCTATAGATAAAATGGAAGCTCATATGCAAGACTAGGACCCCTAATAGCTTAAGAGACAGATGTAATCTATGTTTGACAGAAAAAATTAATATTTTGAAATTTCAATACCTGAATATACTCCAAAATAAATGGAGGGAGATCATTAGTATGTGTCGTCATAGAAATAAGTATAAATTGCAATAAGTATCCTATTCTTCCAATTAGTCACAATAAAGTATTTTTTAAATTTTGGCTATCCAGTTACTTCCCCCGCTACCTATCACTACTAACTCAAGGATCAAGCTACATATCCCCTACTACCAAAGAAGAAATTACTACGAAAATTTCGCTAGCTTAACCCTATAAAAACCAATATCTCTTAATCACCTCCTTTACTAGAACAAACTTCTGGGCGTAAAATTTCTCCTCATTCTTTGTTTATATGGGGTTGAGAATGCATGTCTTAAAATAACATGTTGAAAATGGTTATTTTCCCTTTAAGCTTTATCTAAATTTACATATATATATATATATATATATATATATATATATATATATATACATATATATTGTAAAACGTACCAACAAAACAGTAGCACTAATCACGACCGAAATCAGAAAAATCTACCAAGTCGCTAAAGTTAGTCGTCAATCCCAAAATGTAATACCAAATGGGTAGAGGGGAATAAAAAAGAAACAAACAAAGCATAAGCTGTGTTCGAAAGAAAAAAAACCGAAGACGAAAACTTTAACAAGAAAGAGCTCAATACGAAAGTAGAGCAAAAACACGAACTATATATATATATATATATATATATATATGGTTTCTGGACTTTTGAAAATACATAAATGTTGTGGTTGAAAAACCACACAAAATAATAAATAACAAAAGCAGATATGGAGATAGAAAATGTATATTGAACAAAAATATACAAACTGGACCACAGGTTAGTCACTTCAGGAATACTAGGAATACTATTAGTAGAATCAATATACACAGTCTTGTAGTGAAAAATATGTCCGGGTAATGAGTATATATCCACACAACACCAACTTAATATGCACCAACTTACTGACCAGCTAAGCGACTGTACAACGGTACAACTACTCTTTACAACGGTATTTACCAACCTTTCCACGCAAGGTTAGATGTGACACAAGGTCATTTTATAGTGGGTCTTCCCGGCCATATAGCCGGGCCAAAAAATGTCTGTCTATTTTTACCGAGTCGTGATTCTACACTTCGGCGGAACCAAGACTGGGTTAGTGCTCTCTGCTCAGAAGCAGACAGCGCCCTCTACCTGAAGGCATAGAGCTGACAATGTCGTAGTCGTAATAGCAGAGGCAAATGCCAACTGCTTCTTACAACTATATTTAGTTGTCCCTCACTGTAAGGGCAACATGTGACACATGGTCAGTTATGACTGGGATTTCCGGGCTATATGGCCCGGCCAAAAAATGTCTGTCTATTTTTGCTCAGTCGTGCTTCTACCCTTCGGCGGAACCACGACTGGGTCACTGCTCTCTGCTCGGAAGCAGAGAGCGCCCTCTACCCGATGGCAGAGAGCTGATAATGTCGTAGTCGTAATAGCAGAGACAAATGCCAACTGCTTTTTACAACGGTATTTACCAGCCTTCCCCCGCAAGGCTAGATGTGACACATGGTCATTTGTTTAGAAGGAAAGTTCTATAGAACGCCACCACCCAGTACTACCAAAATGTCAATATCGAAATGGCCATTCAACATCTTTGAATTAATCCTTTTTTAATATATATTTGCTCTGTAATATTTTATTACATGGAGCTCTCTTCCTGTATCATTTTTTAATATTAAAATAAATTTTTAATATTAATTAGGATCGGTTTTTTGGAATTTACCTTCCTGCTTTTTTCCCTTGGATTGAAGTATCTGAATTAAAATATTTTGCTCCTACCTTTTGGTAGTTGAGCTCTCTTGGTTTATTCCCGAATTTTTTCTACCAATACAACACCACCTTTCCTATGGAGAAATTTACCCCGGGGTATTCTTTGAAGAATATTCCTTTTCCTAATCTGGATTCCTTTCTCTTTCATCTTACGGAAAAAATTGAAAGTTTTGTGAGGAGGCTTCGATGGAAAGCCTACTTTTACCTGCGTTCAACGGATTCTTCTCCTGATTCTACAGAGTGCTTTGATTTAAAAACTCTAAGAACTCCACCGGTATGCAAATTTTTAAACTCGTTTGAAAAAGACCTTTTTAATTTGATCCCCAAAATCAAGTTCCGGGGTACTTCAAATGAATTCCAGGATTTATTAAAGTCGAACATTAATACCTTAAAGAATTCCAAAGACCTATGGATTAAATCGGACAAATCAAATAACATTTACAAGTGTAATACCACCAATTACCTAAATATCCTTAAAAATAGTATAACTAGTCATTACAAAATAGACAGAGGTAACCTAATTTTATCGGAAATTAACTCCGATATGGCTAAATTTGCAAATGAACTAAATATTAGTGATAGAATTGGAAAAATTTCTACCAAAGAAGCTTACATTTTATTTAAGGACCACAAGCCAAATTTCCAAAATAAATTACAAACTAGACTAATTAATCCCACTAAGAGTGAATTAGGCATAGTTTCTAGGGTGGTTCTGAAGAACTTAATAGAGAAGTTACAATCTAATTTACAACTGAATTTTTGGAAGAGTTCCTTAGATACCATAAAATGGTTTGATAATATCAATGACAAATCTAAATCCACTTTCCTTAAATTTGATATTGTGAATTTCTATTCCTCTATATCAAAAAACTTCTTGTGGATTGTTTAGACTTTGCTAAGGGTTATGTTAATATTTCGGATAGTGACTATAGAATTATACTGGGAGCTAGAAAATCTATTCTCACCTTTGATAGTTCTACTTGGACTAAAGGGCCTGAAGATAGTTTTGATGTCCCTATGGGAGCCTATGATTCTGCCCAGGTAGCAGATCTAATAGGCATTTATATTTTAGATATTTTAGGTAGATTTTTAGACCCTAAACTAATAGGCCTATATCGGGATGATGGACTGATATGTATTCCCAATTCCAATGGGCCTTGCACTAATAGAATACATAAGAAAATTATCAGAGCCCTAAATTTTCTTGGTTTTAAGGTTGAGGTTACTTCCAATCTCAAAATTGTAAACTATCTAGATATCACCCTTAACTTAAATGATGGTTCCTACCAACCCTTTCTCAAAGAAAATAGTTCTCCCACCTATATAAATAGTTTATCCAACCACCCCAAGAAGATTATAAGACAAATACCCAAGATAGTAAATAATAGGGTTAACCAATTATCTTCCAATATAAAAATTTTCAACGCAAGCAAAGAAATTTACGATAAGGCCCTTCAGAAAAGCGGTTTTGTTAATAAGTTAAAGTATGATAAGCCTGCTATAAACCCAGAATCATCAAAAACTAAAAACACCCGAAAATGTAGAAAAAGGAAGATAATTTGGTTTAACCCTCCTTATTGTAAGCTAACTAATATAAATATTGGTAAGTATTTTCTCAGATTAATCGATAAACATTTTAATAATAATAACAATCCCTTAAATAAAATTTTTAATAGATTCACCCTAAAAATTAATTATTCTTGCACCTCAAATATAGATAATATAATTAATTCCCACAATAAACAAATTTTAATGAACCTAAATAATACGGAAGCTAAATCCGGAATTGTCGATAAATGCAATTGTTATTCTGTGGATGCCTGCCCGGTGCAAGGCAAATGTAAATCCACCCATGTAATTTATGAAGCCCGCATTTCTCCATCTAATAACAAGGACAATTACCGGACCTATATTGGCATGTCCGCGGGCTCTTTCAAACAGAGGCTTTATAATCACAAGTACTCGTTTTCGAACCCTAAACAGAGATTCCAGACGGCACTATCACGTAGGTTCTGGAAAATGAAGGAGGAAAGGCAGGACCCTATAATCAGCTGGAAATTAATAGGCTCAGCTTGTACTCCTAAAAGTTTTCGTGATAGGTGTCGTCTGTGTTTATTGGAGAAGATTCTGATTTTGAAGTATCCTCATCAGGACTTACTTTTGAACCTTAGGAGGGAATTTATAAACAAGTGCCGCCATAGGGCGGATTTTAAAATTTAACTTCTAATTTTTAATTTTTAAATTCTAAATTTTTCTATAATTTTTTAAATTTTTATAAAAGGTTTTTAATTTTAATTTTAAATTTTTTTTTTATGTATATGTGTATGTTTGTGTATGGATGTGCATATTTGTATATATATGTATATATATGTATATATGTATTTATGTATGTGGGCTATATGTAATTTTGAAAAAAATTTTTTAGCTATTTAAATGCTCCTTTTCATAATATTCATTAATATATATGTGTGTGAGTGCATATGGAATATGTATATATATATATATATATATATATATGTGTGTGTGTGTGTGTGTGTGTGTGTGTGTGTGTGTGTGTGTGTATGTGTGCATGTATGTGTACACATGTATATTATGTGTATATGAATTTTTTGTATATAGGTGTGTACACACATATATATGTGTGTATGCGCATGTATATGTATATAAGTGTGTAATAAATTGAATGTATGTGTGTGTATGTGTATGTATATATGTATTCTTATTCGTAAAATTGTGTGTATATATATGTATGTATGTGTGTACTTCTATAGGTATGTATAATTGTAATTATTTTTTTTTTTACCTAGTGTTGTCTTTATTTAGTTTAATTTCAAATGACCTAATTTTTTAAAAAATAATTTTATTTTAAATCCTATATTCTTTTTATTCCCTTTTATTAATAATTATGCCTTTTTAAGTAAAGGCCTTTTTCTAATACTTCAACGTTTTGGGGAAATTAGGTTTTTGAATTTGTCCAGCGTCTGTAATATTTGCAAAAACTTTTTTCTTTCGTTTCTTTCTTTTTCCCTCCCTTCCTTCTTTTATCTCTCTTACCACCTTTTTTCCGTGTTGCTTAAACTTACGTCGATTTAACACGGCTGTCTGTTAATTTTTAGTTACATTCTCCTTTTTTTTTTTTGCGAACCCAGACGATGTCAATTTTTTCTTTTCTTATTTATTGATTTTATTCTATCTTTTTCTTTTTCTTTTTCGTTTTCTTTTTCTTTCCCTTTATTTTTCTTTTTATTTTATTTTATTTTATTTTATTTATCTTTTTATTTTATTTTTATTTTTTAATTTCTTTGCAATCTATTTAAAAAGGAAAAGTAGACTAATTTTTCTCCAGTTTCTGAAAGAATTTTTCTGTTGCTGAGGTGATGTGTCGTCCCCCGTGGGGATCTTCATATCGAAATGGCCATTCAACATCTTTGAATTAATCCTTTTTTAATATATATATATATATATATATATATATATATATATATATATATATATATATTGTAATAGTTGTTACAATGGTTTATAAATTCATAGTATCACTACACAAAACTTTTCGCGTTTGAAGCTACTTTACGTGCTTCTCATCAGGTGACAAAGTTGGAATGTAAATTAAATGGTGAAAACGGTTTATTTGTGGTGATATGATGTTTAAGTGAAAGTGGGGTTGGGAGCTTATTCTGATTCTGTCGGTCGTATTGTAGATATATGGGTTAGGAGAGGTGGCTCAGTTTAAGACAGGTTCCTTTTTTATTTTATCTGGATTTTGGTGGAAGTGGCATCGCTGTTAATGAGAGCGATGTTAATTTATGTGGTATAGGGAGTTTTAGAATGGTCTAGTCGTCCGTTTGTGGTTCTAGTGACGCTGCTATTGGGTTAAGAGAAGGGTGTGGGGTAGCTTAGTTTTGGGCAGGTCGCTTTTTCGTTTAGTTTAGGTATTTTGTATTGGAATATATGTTTTTTTTTGTTTTTTATGCAGTGCCGATAGTTTTTATTTTACTACTATTTACAGGTAGATGGAATTATTGTTGGTGTGGTGTGGGATTTATTTTCTTTTATTTTTACGTTTTTTATTCTATTTATTTAGAAGGTTGATTGTGTGTATTTATTGCATTTTTTGGGGGGTTGTGTGAATGGGGTGTTTTGTTTGTTTTATTTAAACTTTAACAAGAAATATTTGCGATGTTTGCATAATACTGCTAGTTCGTCTCTACGGTTTAATAGCTCGCTACTGTGTAGCTTTTCACTTAAACATAAATGGCAGATGTCGTTAAGTGAGTTGCAAGATCTAGTTTTTTCTAGGATTTTCCATTTTACTGTGGGTTTCTGTTTTGAGTATTTTAGTTTCCAAAAGTATGCGGAAAAGGATGTTTGGTTTCAGTATAAATTGTTTTCGAATGAAGTTAAGTGCATGTACCAGCGCTGCTTAAAATTGTTTTTAATAGATCCGATATACACTTTATTTATAGTTGGATTTTCAATTGATGTTATGTTGAATTGATAGAGTATTGAGTTTATTTTACATTTATTCTGTAGTGTTAGGGTTTCTACAATTACATAGGTTTTTATTGTTGCTTTCTTTATTTTTTGGTAATTTTATTTTGATCTACGTGTTGATTTAGGATATATTTGTTATGGTTTGTTATGATTTTTTCTAGGTTGTTTGTGCAGCTGTAGCTTAGTTTTATCGTATTTTTGTTGAAGATGTTACTAAGAGGGTTATTGGTGGGGAAGTGTTTTTTAATTAAATTCAGGAACTTCTGCCCTAACTTGGTGTTTATCATTTGGTTGAAAGGAGGTGTGTACCAAATGATTTTTCTATTTCTATTTTTCCTGTTATGGTTATAGTTTGTTTATTGTAGTCTTAGATATATGGGTTAGGACCCTACTTTCACTTAAACATCATATCACCACAAATAAACCGTTTTCATCATTTAATTTTTATTCCAACTTTGTCACCCGATGAGAAGCACTAAAAGTATCTTCGAAACGCGAAAAGTTTTGTGTCGTGATACTATGAATTTATAAACCATTGTAACAACTATTAGAATATAACGCTCTACGTTGTATCGAGCACTCTTTATAAAAGTAAATGCATGAATAGCAGGTTAAAAAAACCTAAGAGTTCCACATCTTTGTTACAATATATATATATATATATATATATATTATTTATTCATAAATTATAACATGGATATGTTACAATATCATTACAAAAGTAGCCATTTTGTTTCAACACTTTTGTGTTTTTTCAAGTGATGTGATGGTTCTTAAATGAATGGTTTAAAAGTCTGAAAACGAGCGTGGCTCCTTTTTTTTCTCGTTTTCAGACTTTTAAACCATTCATTTAAGAACCATCACATCACTTGAAAAAACACAAAAGTGTTGAAACAAAATGGCTACTTTTGTAGTGATATTGTAACATATCCATGTTATATTTTATGAATTAATAATATTATTAGCTCTACTTTTGTATTGAGCACTTTCTTAAAAATAGTGTTTCTTCTGACAAGGAATATTATTCCAACAATACTTGTATATATATATATATATATATATATATATATATATATATATATATATAATTTTGTCACCACAAACGACCAAATATAAGAAAAGAGGTGTATAGGTGTGTGAGAGCGTTTTTTTCTTTCGTCTTTATGTTTTAGAATTGTTTTTTATGTGTCATCTGGTTCTTTTTTATTTTTTGGGGTTAACATTTGAATATGGTGTGTGTGTGTGTGTGTGTGTGTGTGTGTGTGTGTGTGTGTGTGTGTGTGTGTGTGTGTGCGTGTGTTTCGGTGTGTGTTTTTCATGTCGTTTTGTTGAGCGAAGACATGTATTTTTTATTTCTTCTTGCATTATTAGTGTGTCATATATATATATATATATATATATATATATATGTATATATATATATATATATACATATATATGTATATATATATATATATATATATATATATATATATATATATATATATATATATATATATATATATATATATATATATATATATATATATATATATATATATATATATATATATATATATATATGTATATATATATATATATATATACATATATATGTATACATATGTATATATATATATATATATATATATATATATATATATATATATATATATATATATATATATATATATATATATATATATACAATAACAATAATAACAATAATAACAATAATTATTAAACCGACTCTGCGTGTATTCTAATCTCAAAATTTTATAGAAGGGACTTTCTAAGACTATGAATGACCAGCAGAATCTAAATCCGTTATTGCCCTCGGCTATAAAGCTTTGGGCAAAGAGGGGGAAAAAAAAGAAAACTGCTTGGGACCGACAATACATACGGTTCCTCCCAGTAAAAAGAAAAAAAACCCTCAACGGAGCAAACAACCAGAAAAGAAAAGTGCTCGATACACACAACCGAAAAGTATTTAACTAGAAGGCAGTAACGCAGAGCAAACACACTAACAAAATATCAAGATCGCCAAGACCGACCGCGGTTTCGCACAACGGCTCGTCAGTTGTGCGAAACCGCGGTCGGTCTTGGCGATCTTGCTATTTTGTTAGTATATATATATATATATATATACATATATATATATATATGTATATATATATATATATATATATATATATATATATATATATATATATATATATATATGTATATATATATATATATATACGAGACCAACGCAGAAGAGAAGCGGAGTATAAAAGTAAACAAAAATAAAGGCCTTACAAATGATATCGAAATTCTTCTGTTCTTCTGTTTATTTAGTGCGAAGAACCTTGTATGTGTCGGAATTGTTAGCTTATATACTCACCATTTTTGGGGAATTTGGTTGAGAAATTACAACTAGTGTGTAAAATTCTGAGAGAATAATGTATTTCTAATTTTTGTATGTGGACAGTTCTTTATGTTTGTGTTCGAAGTTGCCATTGGACGTAATTGAGGAATTGGGTAATTTAAATATTCTTGTTCACATGCCAGAAGGAAAAAAAAACAGTCGTGCATGTAAGTTTCACCGACCACAGAAAAATGATAATGACAACTAGTGTCGCATTAGATTTGTGTCAATAATCATTCTTTGAAAATTAGTTTTCAAACTGTTGTTCGAATTTTAGGCGTTCATCCTTTTGGAAAGTCGAACATTCGCTAATCATGCACAGTAAAATATTACAAAAATAATGTCAACTTTATTATATCAACATCACTTCTTCACAAAATATCTTTGCAAATGACGAATGTTTATCAATTCTCTTGTACATAAATTTATAGTAAAACGGGTGATTGATCGTCAGGTCAAACATTTTAAAGAACCAAAAGTTGAAGGACCTAGTCGCTGTCCTTTGTACTTAAAATTACCCTGGCTTGGAAGAAAATGTCAAACTGTTATTGATAAAATTTCGGCATGTGTTTCGTCCGGTTATTTTTCAGTGCAGTTGCGTGTTGTTTTTCAGACAAGACCTGTTTTTCCATCCTTCAGTAAGGATAGGTTGTCCTATTTTCGGAAAAGCTCTGTTGTTTCTATTGGTTTTCTGTTTTGCACAGTGCTCGATCGACATATCATCTTCGTGTTTTGGAGGCTATTTGCCTAAAGATCCAGCAGCCGAGCCTGTGCAGGCAGAAAGAGCAGTTCCATCGCTCCTTACAATTACTGGAGAGTTTGTGAGTGTAACATTTTCCTCTTTTATTTCGCTCTTGTGGAATTATATGCATACACCCCCACTTACATTTTAATATTTGTTTTTCATTAAAGTTTACTTTTAAACGAGTTCTATCTTCTCCCAGTATTGTGAGTAATCCTTTTGGTTTTGTCCTTTTTCTTTATCCTTTATAATTCAGACAACGAAGCCCTTGATAAGTGTTGACCGAAAGGTTCCTCGGATTGGGGATAATTATGACGTCTATTCTTTTTAAGGATATATATATATATGTTAAACACGTTGTCTTAAACGATCTGAGTCTTGCAGATTTTCTTTTGTATTTTCTCATATTTTCTAATGAGGCTTTTTATTTCCAAATTATATTTATGCAAAAATTGTCCATAGGTTAACCGAGAAAATACAAAATAAAATCTGCAAGACTAAGTCGTCTCTGTCGTTTAATTCAACGTTTTTAAAAAAAAAGATGCTGCCAAAATATACGTACTTCATATATATATATATATATATATATATATATATATATATGTATATATATATATATATAAATTTTTAAACGAGTTATTTCGCTACCTTGGTTTCCACAATGAGTGGTTTCTTCAGACGATTTTTAATAACTTAAAAATCAAAAATAAGAAATTAAAATAGAATGTTATTAAAAATTATCTGAAGACACCACTCATTGTCGAAACCAAGGTAGCGAAATAACTCGTTTAAAAATGAAAAATATTCGAAAGTTCTACAATATAATTGTATAGAACACTTTTTAATACAAATGTGTACTGGTCTAACCCTATTAGGACCAAACACTAAGTATTAAATAATATATATATATGCGCGTGCGTGTGTGCATGTGTGTGTGTGTGTGTGTGTGTGTGTGTGTGTGTGTGTGTGTGTGTGTGTGTGCGTGTGTGTGTGTGTGTGTGTCCGACGTAGAAGAAAAGCGGAGTATAAGAAAAAACAAAAATAAAGGCCTTACAAATGATATCGAAATTCTTCTGTTTTCCTGGAAAAGCCATATTTTAGGACACCAGATTCAAAGGGGCCAGATTCACCTAATTTGTCGCAGACGAGGATATAATCCACGAAGGGGAAACGGTGAGTCCCGGGTTTTTCCAAATTTAGGTCTGCGAGACCGAGGTTCTTTCTATATCTGTGAAAGATATACTTCCAAAAGGAAACGGCATCATGGATTTGTAAGCTGTAGCATTTGCTGGAGAAGGTAGATAGCTTCAGACCTGCTCCATGGGCTCAATCTGCTAAAAAAAAAAATAAATAAATAAATTCCTCGGTTTGGTTGTTATTTAAAAAAAAAAAACTGAATGACGAGCCAATCTCGTAACTGTATGACGTGACCTCACTAATCGGCCGTCATGGAATCAACTCATGTGTCATCTTCCCACCAATTGGAGATAATCATTTTCTATCCCTAAAATGTACACTACCGGCCATAATGATTAGGCCACCCCAGTTTCTTTAAAAGAAATGATGTACTTCATACTATTTTTAGTATTTATTGCCAAGTGGATAATTCTAAATGAAAATAGAATGATTCTCTTGATATTATTACTTTGCAAAATTTTACAAGGCAAGGAAGCAAAGATGAACTCGTCCAAATCACCTTAAATTTTCTTCATTTTTTCATTGATGAAAATGCAATACAGGTAATTATTAAACATTTATAAATTCGTTTGATGCACATGTTATTGTGCAATATTTGATGCACATGTTATTGTGCAATATTTGATGCACATGTTATTGAGCAGAATTAACAAAAGAATCATTCTATTTTCATTTACAATTATTCAGTAAGTCAGTTAAGTGCCATACCTGAAACAGGCTTGGGCGATCATGTCTCGAAAGAGACATGACTGACTGGGCAGAAGATTATCCCACACTAGGTTGCCATTACTTTCTACAGAAGACTGGTTGCCAGCCAAGGCTATAGAACCCAATCTGTTCTGTTATTTAACCTATAACTGGAAGGAAGAGACGGATTAATACCTTTCCCAAGAGTATTTGCGCGTAAGTGAATGCAATGAATTCAACTGGAATTCGAACTCGGCTTCCCGATTTCTCGTTCCGAGCCGATGTCCACTGCACCACAAATTCACTAGGCAATAAATACTAAAAAATAATATGAAATACATCATTTTTTAAACACTGGAATGGTCTAATAATTATGGCCGGTAGTGTATATGGATTCATAAAACTGAATGTAAAAAAGATCCCACAGCTCAAACTTGGCTCATTAATCCAGTCTGCACCTATAAAAATCTACCATTTGTTTGTACATTGAATATTGTTGCCATATTCTGCTATTCATTTCAGGGTGCTCGAAAAAAAGTCAAAGGGTGATCTGCAATGTAATCGATCTCGATTCGGCAGCTCGACATCCGCCACTTTCTCACAGTCGGAATGTCGCTTCCCTCTGTCTTTTCTTTAAAGGCTCCGATGAACATAGATCACTGGTGCCCCCTAGGTACGAATTTGCACGAGATACTAGATTAGCAACTAGGTCCCATCCTTTTACAGTGAAACCGATAAAATGTAACTACAATTTCTACTCAAACAGCTTCTTTTCTCGCACTTCCCGACTGTGGAATTCCCTTCCACAATATTACTTCCCCGACAGCTACAATCTCCAGGAGTTTAAATGTAAGGTCAATAGACACCTCCTAACACACTAACTCGTATCCATTCTTTCAAACATTCTTCCCATCTACCCAACCCTCAGCCTTACCCATCTATCACCCTCCTTCTGACATTTCCTGTATCTAACCACTCTTTCTCTTTACCTTCCCCTATATAACCCCTTGCGCAATAGTGGCTGTGGAATGCCTTGCTTGGGGTGAAATGATTAAAAAAAATTCTATACTATTATAATGTGGTTATAAAGTTGGGGATCAATTCTACATTACAATCAATATATAAACTGATCCCTCACTTTATGGCCACATTCATCCTTCTCTTACCCATATCCTGATACCTCATATAATGTGTCACTCTTTCTCATCACTTTCCCCAATGTAACACCCTGCGCAATAGTGGCTGTGGAATGCCTTGCTTGGGGTGAAATGATTAAAAAAAAAAATTCTATACTATTATAATGTGGTTATAAAGTTGGGGATCAATTCTACATTACAATCAATATATAAACTGATCCCTCACTATGGCCACATTCATCCTTCTCTTACCAATATCCTGATACCTCATATAATGTGTCACTCTTTCTCATCACTTTCCCCAATGTAACACCCTGCGCAATAGTGGCTGTGGAATGCCTTGCTTGGGGTGAAATGATTAAAAAAAAAATTCTATACTATTATAATGTGGTTATAAAGTTGGGGATCAATTCTACATTACAATCAATATATAAACTGATCCCTCACTTTATGGTGAAATGATTAAAAAAAATATTTTCACGGCTTCTGCTCTGACGAGATTATCTTCCTAACGCCCTTACCAGACGAATTTCTTGCTAGAATGGCAATTCTTTTCTCACACTTCCCGCCTTTGGAATTCCATTCCGTACACTTGCTTCCCTAATAGCTACAATCGCCAATAGTTTAAGTGGAACATCAATTACCATATTTTATCCCTTTGATTTACATCTTTATCTTATCCTTTCCCCGGAGATCCCTGTATCTTGTTCCTCTTTCCTTTCGCTTTTGTTACTTTTAACCTGTCATCAAAGATGAAGAAAAAAAACTTCAAGCAATTGAAATATTGTTCTACAGAAGGATGCTGCGGATATCATGGATTGAGCATATGGACAATGATGAGGCTTTGAAAAGGATGGAAACGAAAAGGAAATTAATACTGAACATCAGGAAGAGACAGCTAAAGTTCCTGGTGCATGCAGTGAGAAAGGAGGGCTTGGAGAACCTGATACTAACAGGCCAGATAGAGGAAAAAAGAGACAGGGGAAAGCAGCGGGTAATATATTTGAAGGGCCTGATCAGGACTATGACAGAACGAGGGTTGTGTGGTGTAACAGGAGAAAGCGTGCTAAGAGCCCCCAGGGATAGAGAAACATGGAAGACCATGATCGCCTACGTCCTGAAAGGACAGGGCACAGTGAAGAAGAAGAAGAAGAAGAAGAAGAAGAAGAACTTTCTGTGCATTAGTGGCGGTACTGTTTTGCTTGGGGTGAATCGATTAAAAAGATGATAATGCCACTCTTTCGACATCAAATTCAGACTCATTGTCTGTTAAGTAAATCCTTTTATCTATTCATCTAACCTTTTCAGGCGCTCAAATTTTTATAAGAGCGTAACCTATTTGTGATTCAATCGATTTATAGATTCCACATTGTCTTTATAATACCTGAACAAATCTATTTATTCCCTGAAAGAATTCCTTCTTACACTCTCAAGTGATAGAAAAATGTTTTATGTATTGGACACGCAATGACCCAAACAGAAATAACCACCTTTCTATACTTTAGTAACAAAAATGTCCAACCAAGTTTGAGCAAATAGTGGAACGTCTGGTCAGATAGTTATCAATATGAGCCAGTTTATCCTATTTCTCGTTGAATATCTCAGAGACTTGGGAGTTGATGTGGACAATTTTTACATTAACTCGATCTCAGTATAAACAAATAAAATATCAAAGGGCAAAGAAAAGGGTAAAGAAAACAAGAAAGAGAAAAAAAAAGAAAGAGAAACTATATTTTCTGTAACGAAACAAAGTTAAATAAAACATTCACTTATTTTACACGTGTCAGTGCTTTCTATTTTGTAAGTTTCAATGTCGAATGTTTCGCCACCGAAATTTATCAAAACCACAATAAATAAATAACTGAATCGTTTGGTCTTCAAAGATTTTTTCTTTTTATCCGTTAGTGATTAATCGAAAGCTCTTAAAAAGATTTTAAAAATAACGCAGGGATATTTTCAAGCGCTCGACGCCCTTCCTACAGAATACATTAATTTTGAAGTTGCACTAGAATATATTATTGATGGGTACAATCTTAACAAAATAAAATACTTAGATGACACTATGCTGTTCAGAGACGCAGAAATAAAAATCAAGAAATTCATAAACAATGACGTAAAGTATGTTCCGGCCTTCTTCAGGTAATATACATTGGAATTTCCAATCGAAACCTTTATTTAGTCAAACTGAGATATCAAGAAAAGGCATGACACGTGGAACCAGAACAATATACCCTCGTGGACTAAATAAAGGATTTGTTTCGAAATTCCAACAAATATCTATTGAAGAAGTTTCGAGAGTACAACGGCCGAAACATTGGGAATATGGAAATAAAAATAAGGATAACAGTCCGAACGATGTAAACAATGTGGATAGTTACAATAACTCATCTCAGAAATATCGAAAATATTATAGTATATGTTAGATTTGTATTTTGAAAAATAAACATTAACGGTATCGTGGGCTTATTTAATGATGTGTGTTTAGCAGCAATATATATTGTCAAAATTTGAATACACAGTAAAAGTCGATATGCAGGATTAGCTAGGGTAGTATAGTCAAACACAATAATAAGAATATAATGATTACAGGTGGTTTTGTTGCTTTCGATAGAGGACATTTTTCTTATCTGCTTTTGTTGATGTTAATGGCGGCTTAGTTATGTGACGTCACTGTCTGAGAACCTCTGGACAGCTGTTTTTATTTCATTTTATGTTCGAATGTAGTTATATTCCTACAAACTCAGATTATAAAAATAACATTAACGAAAATTGGTTCAATTTTTCTATTGGTCATATTTGTCAATTTAAGAATTTAATTTACATTTTTGGGGTGGCTGTCTACTCATTTATAATTGTCGAAGTTCAAAACCAGATAAAATCCACGATTCTGAATCTTCATATTCAAAACAGGTAGCCTTCTATATTTAAGGGAAGAAAATGAAAACAAATTCAATAATATTTTGAACGGAAATGGGTGTAAAATAGAACCTTTAATTAAACTATAGTGGGTTGCTTATCTATTCTTGTTCCTGTTGTAGTGGGAGTCCGTTCTAGAGAAGGGTAGTTGTATACTGTTGCAGGATAACGGAATTTGGCGTTGTGGTAGATAGCCCACTATAAGTCATAAAATGATTATAAATCAAGTAAAGCAAATTGAGTTGAAAATAACATTTATATATATACATATCAATTAATGTTTTTACAATTAAAGTAATAATTGAATATAGGTCCAACGGAGGTTAAAGTGTTCATGGCAAATAAAATGCTGAAAGAGATTTAAGGCTTAGGAATGTGAGGAGCGTGTAATTGAGGAATGTCTTTGATGTAGTCGCTCCTTAGGTCAGTAAGTAGTTTTGAGACAGGGGAGAAGGAAAAAGGCAAGCGTAGTAACCACTTAATTTAAGTCAAGGGGATATTGATTACACTCTTCTCCTGAGGTCTGCCTGCTGGGGGTCTGTCTGTATCGCTTTTTATATCTGCTTTTTAGATCAAAGCAGCTTGTTTGGGATTTCACACTTGTATTTGATTCTGGGCTTCCCATTGGCTGATAAATAAAATTCGCGTAGGCTCGTGAAATGGAAATTTAATATTTGATGAATTTTTATTTTTCTACCGGAACATCTGCGCGAACCCGGATGCGCAACGATGACTTTTGTTCATTTACTTTCTGGTCGTTATAGAGCAAACATCCGGTCCCTTGCTTTGCTCAGTCGGTATCACCACATAACTAATATCAGCAGAAAGTTTGACACAATCCAATCACCCATTAACAACATTAAACGTTGTCTTACCGAATCCGAGTAAAGTAGTAAGCGATCAAAATTGTCATTAGAAACAAATGGAAATATTGTAATATTTAATATTTTGTCAGCGTTGAAGAAAAATTGCAAACAGAAATGTGCTTCTACCGGGGTATTCTGAGAATGTTTCAAGTGAAATTAGAAACGAAGAAATTTTAAGAAAAAAGGACTAAGGAAGCGCCGTTAACAAGAAAGGAAGAAACGAAACTTTTATTCGAAACACATGACAAGGAAAGAAAAATGACAGAATTTAAAATTCACAGGGTATATTAGAAACAAGAGAAGCAAGGGAAACCTGAGAGTAAACTACTTGACGAATTTCATCAAATGACGGCAGAACAACTGCTACGGAAGGAGATTGTAAAGAAGCAAACATTAACAAAAGCATCGGAAGAGAAGTCGTGAAGAGTATATCCGAAAGGATGTAACACAGACTACTTTCCGACTTCAGATAAGCAAGTCTACAAACGATTGCTATAATTCTTCGAACGAGTCCTGGACATAAACAACATGCCTACAAATAAAAAGGACAAAATAACGGAAAACATATGCCAATAGTTGAATACGAAAGTCTCTTTCTTACATAATTTCGCATATCTAAAAAAAATCTGGCACGAAAAAATTCATTGTTGAATATTTTACAACAAAAGAGATTCTTATTTACTTGCTAAATGTTTTTTTTTAACCATTTCACCCCGAGCAAGGCGGAAATGCCACTGATGTGCAGGGGGCTACATAAATGTAAAAAGATTAATTAGAAAAGAGTGAGGAGTACAAACTAGTTAGAAAGGAACAATAGAAAGCTGAGAAAGCAGGTGCAATGACAGATACATGGGCGGAGAGAAAGGGAAGGTTATACAGGGGAGGGGAGAGAGCTAGAGTCCAGTGGTTAGTAGATGAGTATTGACTTTGCATTTAAATTTCTGGAGGTTGTAGCCGTCAGGAAAGCAAGAATACGGGAGTGAGTTCCACAGACGGGAAGTGCGAGAGAAGAAGCTGCAGGAGTAGAATTGTCGTCTGCATTTGGCTAACCTGACTGTGAATGGGTGGGACCCAGTTGCCAGTCTGGTTGCACGAGTAAACACCTGTTGAGGAGACATCAGTGACTTAAGTTCGTCTGAGCAGAAGCCATGAAAGGTAAGTCCGAGGAGGCGTAGTGTATTACTCTCCGGGAGAATCACTTGGTCTATGCTTATGGGAGGCAGCAGAGGTTGCCTGTAATGGTTGACAGACAACAGCTTGGTCTTAGATGAATTGAAGTTGACAAGCCACTTCTTGCCCCAGTTCACCACAGAGTGTAGATCCCGCTCAAGGTCAGCAGCGAGATTATGTGTCCGCCACGACAGGTTTCTTACTGGTGCGGGAGTATATTTTAGTGTCATCTGCGTAGATGCCTACTTCGGACTTGATCTCATCTGGGAGGTCGTTGATGAAAATAAGGAAGAGCGTCGAGCCCAGGATAGAGCCCTGTGGGACACCAGCATTCGTGCTGTAGGACGAAGAGGCATGCCCATTCAGAACGACCTTCATTTTGCGGTTATTTAAGAAAGATTGGATTAGGTCAAGCAGGCGACCGGTATGGCATCACAGAAGTATTTTAAAACGGCTCGGCGTATTATGATAATAAAGAATTACGTAAGAAGAAATTGTTTTTTCTGAGTATTTCATTGGACAAATACTGCTTTAGACAATGATTATATAGTTGCACTCATATGCATTCAGTTTTCTTAAAGTTTATTTGTAGTTCGTTTGTGCCATTCTCCACCGATACCTTCTGTAAAAATTAATATTTCATTTCATTATCAATCTCATACATATATGTCCACGCGAAATAAGTAATTTAAAATAACATTTTATTTCAACTTTCTTCCTATTTGATGAGTAAAAGAGCTAAAGATCACAATTGGAGAATGACTGATTGCAAACAAGGTTCGAAAAGACTTGTCACAAATTATTTCATCAGAGCCGAATATTATTGCTTAACCCATAACTTGAAGGAGAAGCGTTGGGTCATACGTTTCCAAGAATATATGCGCGTAATTATTTTAAGTAAATAACATTTAAAAAAACATTTTTTAAGTATTGATGTCAACATTGTTGTAATTTATTGAATTTTGTCAGCTATGACAATGTATGTAATTGAGTTTTAAGGTCATAGCTAAGTAATTTTTGTTACAACCCCACTTATGTATAAATAAGAGTAACTTTCCTTTAAGATTTTCTTTAAAGACATTTTTTCATTCAAGGAAAGAATGGGAATACGTCTGTATACTTTGGCGGAATCGTGACATAAAACGCGATATGAATGCTGTGGGTATCAACACGGAGTCATGGGAGAGCGTAGCAGTTAACCGGTTCAAATGGAAAGAAGCCCTGGCCCAACAATTTAAATCAATAGAGGAGCAACTAACACATGTCGCTATGGAGAGGCAGGTTCGCAGGAAGCAAAATGACAGCTCCGACAGACCAAAAATAAAACGTACATGCAGCCTCTGCAATAAAGACTGTCACTCCTGCATTGGTTTCTACAGTCACAGACGCCGATACTCCAGTCAAACAGACAACTAAGATGATACCCAGGGTCAACCCTGACCGACGGAGGCCTATTACTACTTATTTATTCTTTTGTCTTTCGGTTATTGTCGTGTGACTCTTATGTGATATTTTGTCATGATTCATATCCTTCCGAAAATGTTTTGTGAAAACTAAAACGTAAACAACTTCGAAAACAACTTCTGACCATCGATTTTATTTTATATTCTAATAATTATTCCGCTATCTTGTCTCTGCTATTTTTAATGTCTTTAAAAAAAGACGATCAAAGAAGAAAAAGGCTTTGACTTTCCAGGAACTAAACCAAATCTTACCTAAAAAAAAAGTGATTGCAAAGAAAATTAACAAAAATAAGTCAAAATTCTTTTAGATTCTGCGTAATTAAATTTCAGCAGGTGAAAGAAGGCTATACATACACTACCGGCCATAATTATTAGGCCACCCCTGTTTTAAAAGAAATGATGTATTTCATACTATTTTTAGTATTTCTTGCCAAGTGGACAATTCTAAATGAAAATAAAATGGTTCTTTTGTTATTATTATTTTGCAAAATGTTACAAGGCAGCCAGGAAGCCTTTGCTTCGGTCAGCCAATAAGAAGAGACTAGCAAGGGGAAGAGAGCACAAAACGTAGACACCAGAAAAGCTCATTTGATGTACATGTTATTGTTCAGTATTAAAAAGAACCATATATATATATATATATATATATATAAACCTGAATAGCATCCTTAATGAGTGGCATATAAGACTTTCAGCCTTGTTCCACATCTAAGCTACTTTTAGTAAATCACTATATATATATATATATATATATATATATATATATATATATATATTATAAAGGATTTTCGATTATTACAATGGATAATACATATTTCACCGCTTTGATGTTCTTATCGCGGTTCGTCAGATCCAAATGGTACAGCAGTAGGCAATCGACTGCTTACTTTTGTAGCATTGCAATAATCGAAAATCCTTTATAAATTATATTACTCTGATAAATTAAATAAATAAATTTAACATTGAGTTCTCTTGAGTTCGTCTTTTTTGGAATTTACCTGGATTACATACCAAGTGTACTATGTTATATATATATATATATATATATATATATATATATATATATATATATATATATGACAGAAGTAGTAGAAGGATTATTAAGTAATTCATCGAGCTTTTTATTCGACCTCAACAGAATGCAGAAAGCAATGGACGGCCGTTTCATCCTATATTTGTGTGTTTCAACAGGACAACGAACCTAAACATACTACAATGCTTACAAAATCATAGTTAAGTTCAAATAGCAAAGTCGTTTTAAAATGGCCAATGCAATCCCCAGATCTCACCCCGATTGAAATGTTCAAAACTGAAACTGAGAACGAAACCGCAAAACCTGCATGAATTAAAGGCAGAGTGTGAAGAATGGAAAAATATTAGCCAAAAAACATGCAAGAATTTTGTAGATCACTCTAAACACCTACATGCTGTAATTAGCGAAAACGATTAAGCTAAGAAATATTAATAGATGATTTAATAAATGTATTGAAACGTTTGCTTTATTAAATACTGTATTTTTTATTCATAGAATATTTTTATTAATTTTTAAAAAATCCGATTGTTTGACTAAAGGCTTAAACGTATGCATTATTACCAGCAAAAAAATTTAATTAATCTATGTTAGAAATACCTAAAAGAACATATTTTGCAATGTGTTGTAGACTTTTGCTTGGCACTGTACACACACACACACACACACACACACACACACACACAGATACACGTGTATATATATATATATATATATATATATATATATATATATATATATATATATTATTTATTCATAAATTATAACATGGATATGTTACAATATCACTACAAAAGTAGCCATTTTGTTTCAAAACTTTTGTGTCTTTTCAAGTGATGTGATGGTTCTTAAATGATTGTTATATGTTAAATGGTTCTTATATATTCCATTTTTAAACGAGTTATTTCGCTACCCTGGTTTCTACCATGAGTGGTGTCTTCAGGCGATTTTTAATAACTGATTTTACCTTTAACCGTTTTTCATTTAAGGTAACGGTGTTTTATTTTATATTTTTTTATTCACGTGGCAGAGAATTTATGAACGCGCATTGTTTAAATTCAAACGAATCATGACGTTTTCATCTATGGTTGTATGAACCTAAGAGGTATTTCTTAGTGTGGATGAAATTTGTCATAATTTCTGTTCTTTCTTTTTTGTATTTTGATTTTCCAGACGTGCTTAGCCAATTTTGTATTGTTTTTTAATTTTTCTATTTTAAATGTAGATCTGTGGTTGAACCACCTGGTTTTAAACGTATCTTTGGTTGAGCCCAAATATATTTTGTTTTGGCCATCTGGGTCATGTACCTCTGCATTATAAATTATTTCTTTTGTGTTGCAGTGAGCTTGAAATGGACATTTCTTTTTGTCCCTGCAGTTGCATTTTTTGTTGGTGGTTTTGTTTTGTACGATGCTATTTAAGTTTCTGGCGTTTTGTTTGTTATGAAACTATCTAAATTACTAGTGCAACTATAACTTAGTTTGATTGTGCTTCTGTTGAAAATTTTGTTTAGTTCTGATTCTTTTGGAAAGTGTTTATCTATTAGTTTAAAGAATATTTGTCCTATTTTGGTGTTTACTTCTAAATTGAATGGTGGGTTGAATCAGACAATGTTTCGTTTTCTATTGTTATTTTTTATTTGTATGTTTGGTTGAGAATTATATTGTAAAATGTTTTTATGGCCAGAATTTCTTAGTGCATCCAAATATATATTTTTCTTTTCATTAAATATTGATTTGTTTTACGGATTATTAGATAGTCTGTGTTCTATTCCTTTGTAAATGTGTTTAATTATATTATTTGGATGATTGGACTTTGTATTTATGTATGATAACTTAGGGTTTGTTTTCATGTATGGCGAGACATTTCCAGTTTGTAAATTAAGTTCTACATGTAAATATTGTACCACTTTATTATTTGTGTCCACTGTAATATCAAAATCTATTTCTTTGAATAATTTAAATAGCTGTTTCCATATTTTATCATTCATTCTTTTGTTGTCTGGTGCTATTATTAATTCGTCATCTCTTTATAATCCGTGTTTGTCAATCAACTATTTTTTTATTCTCTCTCCCTCTCTCTCTTCCCCACCTCTCTCTCTCTGTATATATATATATATATATATATATATATATATATATATATGTTGTGTGTGTGTGTGTGTGTGTGCAAGTAAATCCAAGCTGAATAAGGTAACTGTTTACGCACACACACATAAACACGTACCCAAGTGGTTTTACCACATCGTGACCTTGCTGGAGTTTGGTTGAGTTGTAAGTTGGTGCACAGTTAGTTGGAGTTGGTTGGATCTAGAATCAGTTACCCAGACATACTTTTCACTTCAAGACTGTATATATTATTTCTACTAATAGTATTTCTAAATTGATTAACCAGGGTTCCAGTTTATATATTTCGTTCAATATCACTTACATTTTCTATCTCTATATCTGTTTTGTTACTTATTATTTTCTGTGGTTTCTCACCCGAAATCTACAACAGTATCATTAATCCGAAATTTTAATTATCAAGTATATGTGGTTTCCGGTTTTCTCTTTCCAATCTTTTACTCTTTTCCATTCTTTTACTCTTTTTTTTCTCTCAATTGGAATAGATAAACTATCGCCCGGTTCACACTCCACCCACGTCTATTGAACAGGTGTAGAGGCTCATCCCTTGTTCCCTGGTTAGGATGTGGTTTCCGGTTTTCACTTTCCAATCTTTTACTCTTTTCCATTCTTTTACTCTTTTTGTTTTCTCAATTGGAGTAGATAGACTAAACTATCGCCCGGTTCACACTCCACCCACGTCTATTGAACAGGTGTAGAGGCTCATCCCTTGTTCCCTGGTTAGGATGTAGTTTCCGGTTTTCACTTTCCAATCTTTTACTCTTTTCCATTCTTTTACTCTTTTTGTTTTCTCAATTGGAGTAAATAGACTAAACTATCGCCCGGTTCACACTCCACCGACGTCTATTGAACAGGTTTAGAGGCTCATTCCTTGCTCCCTGGTTAGGATGTGGTTTCTGGTTTTCTCTTTCCCAATCTTACTCTTACGTAGCCCCCTGCGCATCAGTGGCGGTGATATGATTAAAAGAAAATGTGTAAAACTAATATGACTTGATGACTTTTCTTTATTTGTTTTCTGTTTTTCATTGTAGAATGCTCATGTAATCATTATAATCTTTCAACTTTTAAATAGCGATAATTAAAATACAAATTTAAAATTGCAAGACAATAAAAAAGAATCAGTAATGTTTTGACCACAAGGTACAAAATGAATTGATGTGTTTGTAAAAATATTTTAAAGTAATTCTTTTATTTTACTGGTAGTTATATCATGATAATAATTTCCTTTAATTGATGGACATCAATTCACTATAGACTGGTTCTTTTATATAATCGTGTGTATGGTTCTTATTCTTCCTACCAAATAGAAAAGTCGAATGAGGCAAAGGCTGTTAGGTAGGGTAGCTTAAAGTTACAGAAAGTGTTATATTTATCTCAGCTCCTCATTAACACAGATAACCAATAATCAGTCAGTTAAGTGCCACACGTGATACACGTTTGGGCGATCATGTCTCGAAAGAGACATGACTGACTGGGCAGAAGATTATCCCGCAGTAGGTTGCCATTGCTTTCTGCGGTAGACTGCTTGCCGACCAAGGCTATAGAACCGAATCTGTCCTGCTATTTAACCCATAACTTGAAGGAAGAGACGGATTAATACCTTTCCCAAGGGTATTTGCGCGTTAGTGGATTCAATGGATTCAACTGGAATTCGAACTTGGATCCCCGGTTTCTCGTTCCGAGCCGATATCCACTGTGCCACAACCTAATACGAATAGTATTAATTAAAACACTTTCTGAATGAAAAATATCATGTACTGACTCGAACGAATAAATGATTAAGTATTTAAACAAAACTATACGATGCCATTTGTAATTAAGGGAATTTAATGAATGTTCATCAACAAGCAATTTATTATGAAACAGAATAACACAAGAGAAAAATAATAAAAGTTTAATGAAACGTTCGATAGAAATTCTTATGGCCGTCGTGTAAAAATGGCTTAAAACGCAAATATTAAAATAGTAAAAATTCTAGCGAAGTAAATATAAAAGCTGTTCACTGAAGAATTAGAAAACAATACGCGGTGGATGTTATTCCTTATGTATATTAACGATCTCCCAGATGTAATAAGTTCCCAAGTAGGCATATACGCTGACGACACTACGGTTTACTCTTGATCAAAACATCTGTCGAGGCTGACAAAACAAACCTCGCTGCCGAGCTTGAAAAAAACCTCCAATCCGTGGTGGACTGAAGTAAGTTGGGCGAGAATGTCTTGAAAGAGACATGACTGACTGGGCAGAAATTTATCCCGCAGTAGATTGCCATTGCTTCCTGCGGTAGACTGGTTGCCAGCCAAGGCTATAGAACCCAAACTGTCCTATTATTTAGCCCATAACTGAAGGGAAGAGACGGATTAATACCTTTCCCAAGGGTATTTGTGTGTAAGTGAATGCAAGGAATTCAACTGGAATTTGAACTCGGCACCGCGATTTGTCATTTATAACATACTCTGATATAATTAAAAAAAATGAAAATTATTTTACTAAAATAAATGACCCACACAATACTTAATTATTGTTATTGATTGGTTGTTCTACGGCCGTAGCCTGTGATGAACGCTATTCCAAAACAATGTACGAAAACTGTAACACTGCACGAACACACTGGCAAGCCTTACACAAAAATCGTGGATATTGTTGGTGTGAGCCTTTCAACTGTCAGTTGTGTCATCAAGGTGAAGAAACAAACTGGATCCATCAGTCAAAAAATGTGGTCATAAAATGTGATCAGGAAAAGTGTGAAAGATACTTGAAGGCATTATTCATTTTGTTTAAGTTAATTTGCACAAGATTGGATATATATATATATATATATATATATATATATATATATATATATATTGTTGGGACGCCTGCGCCTATTCGGCTATAATGGACTATTCCATTACTATGTAAAGTAATGGTGGCATCTACGTAGCCGAGCAACCGATCGACAAGTCAGTCGTAGACTTCCGGTGACGACCCGGAAGTATCCATTGCTCATACTACGTCTTACGACGGTTGAGACGATTAACCTTTATTCTTGTATTGGATACTAATAACCTTTGTAAATACTATTTTCATGGAATACAACAATTAACCTATTCCTGTTGTTGAGTTATTTATTCTTACTCACGACATAACATATATATATATATATATATATATATATATATATATATACCGAAAAGTTTTTTTTTTTATTTTATATTTTATATTACATAGAACTTTGAATTTATAATGAAATCTATTAACTACAAGATTATATATATTTATTTGCAATGTGACACACAACTCTAAATATCTATAAAAGTCAATTGTTATTAATTATAATATTGCGATTATTTATTACTTAAAAAAATTAATATGATTTATTAAGCATTTAAATATGTATCAAGTTGGTCAGCCAACTGCTGTATGAATTTATATCGTCTTTGTGCATTAACCGAAATAGTAAAAAACCTACGATTGCAATTTGTTGTTCACGATGTCTTGACTCTTATTCTTTAGAATCAGTTTTCAACGTTTGCCTTCAAACAAGAAGAGGTCAGTTGAAACCATAGTGGTTATGAAACACTCCAACGCAACATTTTATGACACTATTGACATTGTTTCGACTGTTTTCCTCATCTTTATTGTTATATGGCCCAGTGAATAAAAGCTTTTGGTTGAAGTAATCCAGTTATTTGAGCAAAAGAGTCGTGAGTTCAACACAGCAGCGGTGAACAAAAACTTGCAAAAGTGAATTAGTAAATGGAAATAACTAAAACTTGAACATAAATAAACTGTTTGTTTCGAAAATCCATCGTATATCACCTGAAGAAGGACGGATAAAACAACGGACGAAACATCGTGAATAAGATAATAATGCTAAATCCTTGAGGACATCAGTGTTTTTTTTAATCGTTTCACCCCAAGCAAGGCGGTAACACCACTGATGTGCAGGGAGCTACATAAGAGTAAAAGATTAGATAGGAGGAGGGTAAAGAGAAAGACAAACCAGTTACAAGAGGTGTCAGAAAAAGGAGCAAGAGTAGGATGGGAATACAGATGTGATGACAGTTGCAAAGGTAGAGAGAAAGGAAAAGATAGACAGGGTGATGTAGAAAAAGCTGGAGTCAAGTTGTTAAGAGATGGGTAGACATTATATTTAAATTCCTGGAGGTTGTAGCCATCAGGAAAGCAAGAACATGGAAGAGAGTTCCACAGGTGGAAAGTGCGAGAAAAGAAGCTGATGGATTAGAATTGTCAACTGCATTTGGTTGATATCTGTGAATGGGTGGGACCCAGCTGCCAGTCTGGTTGCACGATTAACTCCTGTGGCAGGGGCACCAGTGACTTAAGTTCGTCGGAGCAGAAGCCACGAAAATATTTATAGAACAGACAGAGGGAAGCCACATGCCGCCGGTGAGAAAGTGGCTGGAGTCGAGCCGTCAAGTCGGTACCTAACACATTACTGATTCTCCTTTAGAGCCTGTCGAGAACGTTGAGATAAACAGAGGGGGCGCCTGACCAGATTTGACAGCAGTGATTAATGCACGGATGGATGGTTGATTTGTATATGTGCAAGATGGATTCAGGCGGAAAAAATATCCTGACCCGACACAGTAACCTAACCTTCCTAGCAGTGGATTTAGCTATTGACTCAATGTAATGGTTCTACTTGAGATCGGAAGATAAAGTGAGGCCGAGGAGGCGCAGTGTATTGCTCTCCGAGAGACTCGCTTGGTCTATGCTTATGGGAGGCAGGAGAGGTTGCCTATGATGATTGACAGACAGCAGCTTCGTCTTAGACTTAATGAAATTTACAAGCCACTTCTTTCCCCATTCCATCACTGAGTGTAGATCCCTCTCAAAATTAGCAGCGAGGTTATGTTTGTCCGCTTCTCCGGATTTCTTACTGATGCGGGAGTAAATTGTGGTGTCATCTGCGAGATGCCTACTTGGGATTTGATCACGTCTGGGAGATCATCTATGAAAATAAATAAGCGTTTTTACAGTAGGATGTGGAGGCATGACCTTTCAAGAAGATCTTCATGGAATTTGAAGTAAGTCTTATAAACTTAATGTCTAGGTAATCATTTTCCATCAAAGCTCATAATACAATTTTGCATTTTGTAATTATTTTTCTATCGCACTTTGTATTACTGGTTCCCATATTGTATTAATTTCTATGATTGGCCGAATTAGACGATTTACTTTTGTAGCCTAGCAAAGACACATTGCCCAGTGAATAAAACGTTTGTTGAATCCAGTGATTGACCCAAAGTATTGTGAGTTCAATACCTGGCTACAGCAGAGTTGAACAAAATCTTAGAGAGTTGAACCATAGGTAGAATTATTGGTAGATAACTGGAACTGAGTTATGTGAGACATGGCTCGTTGAGCTAGAATAATCTACACCGGTGAACGAAATAAAGTGCTCAGTTCGAAATTCCAGTCACTTGAAGAAGGCCGGAGCATACAACGGACGAAATGTCGTGAATATGTTTACAAAGATGAGGGCAACAATATGAACAATGTAAATAGAGAAAGTAGTTAATAGACCTCATATAAAAAATATAGACAAAACTTTATTATTTAAACACAAGATAATCTAAGGAATCCCAGTGCGTTTGATCAATTCTTTTTGAGATGAAACAAGGTTGGACAAATATATTGGGTTTGTAATACAAGTTAATCTCATGGACTTTATAAGAGTTTGGGCTTCATTATTATAACGGTCTGAAATATGACGATAATCATATAAGCGTACACCTCCAAATATCTTGATAACAAATGCCTGGCAACTGATCTTTACTCTGGCATATCCCTTGTTGCTTAATGGGAAAAGTCTGGCTAGTATCATTCAATATATATATATATATATATATATATATATATATATATATATCACCCCGAGCAAGGCGGTAACGCCACTGATGTGCAGGGGGCTACATAAGAGTAAAAGGATTAGAGGAGAATGAGGAGAAGGACGAACCAGTTAGAAAGGAGCAAGAGAAGGATGGGAATACAGGTGTGATGACAGTTGCAAAGGTGAGAGAAAGGAAAGGATACACAGGGCGGTGTGGAAAGAACTAGGGTCAAGTAGTTAAGAGATGAGAATTGACCTTGCATTTAAATTCCTGGAGGTTGTAGCCGTCAGGAAAGCAAGAATAAGGAAGCGAGTTCCACAGGCGGGAAGTGCGGGAAAAGAAGCTGCAGGAGTAGAATTGTCACCTGCATTTGGTTGATCTAACTGTGATCCAAAATTAAACCAATAACGTTTGATTACCACCAAGCAGACACTAAACCTGCACCAATTCTGATTAGTGGTTTTACATTTGAAGAGGCTACTTATCAAGAATACCTGTTCAGTTTAAAACTCACACCCGACCTCAAATGGAAAGCGCATAGTTGTGTCATCAGTGGAAGAATGGTTAATGTTTTGTGTCGCTTCAGAAGATACCCGAATCTTGCTGTCATAGCAAGTGTCACATCATACACAGAATGAAGTATTGCTTTCACATCTGGGCTGGTGCTATACAATGCTTCCTTTTTTCTTAATACATGTAAATTCTTTCAGGGTTTAATACTGTATTTTAGATGGTGTTGTAAAATAAAAATCTTCAAAAAATATCAATTTCGGTTTTACCAAATCGTAGGAGAGAAAAAGGGAACGACAGAGAAATGAGAAAAAATGGAAAAGTGTTTGGAAAATGAGCACATGACAAAAATTAAGCAGTTTGTTTTAGTGTTTGTCTATATTATTGGAAAATTAACATGAAAGAATAATGCCTCATCTCATTAAAATAAAAATGTTTCATCTTACTAAAGTAAAAATGTTTCATTTCATGAAAATAAAAATATTTCATTTTACCAAAATATAAATGCTTCATCTCATTAAAAAAATGTTTCATCTCATAAAATAAAAATGCCTCATTTCATTAAAATAAAATTATTTTGTCTCATCAAAATGAAAATGATTCATATTTCATCTCATGAACAAAAATGTTTCATTTCATGAAAATATAAATGTTTTATTTTACTAAGAGAAAACTGTTTCATCTCAACAAATTAAAATTGTTTCATGACATCAAAATAAAATTTTTTCTTCTCATGAAAATAAAAATGCTTCATCTCATCAAAATAAAAATATTTCATTTCATCGAAATAAAGAATGTTCACTTCATCTAAATAAGAATGTTTTATCTAGTGAAAAGATAATTCTTTTCATTTCATTAAAATAAAAATCTTTCATCTCATTAAAATAAAAACGTTTCATCTCATCGAAATAAATTTTTTTTCACCTCATCTAAATAAGAATGTTTTATCTCGTAAAAAGAAAATTCTTTTCATTTCATTTAAAATAAAAATCTTTTATCTCATCAGAATAAAAATGTTTCATGTCATCAAAATAAAAATGTTTCATGTCATCAAAATAAAAAAAGTTTTATGTCATCAAAATAAAAATGTTTCATGCCATCAAAATTAAAATACAGCTGCCACAACTATAGAATATGAGACAATATAATATTTGACGTTGTATTATAGGGAAAAATAGAAATAATTTAAAGTTTACATTAGATTTTTTACCAACTGTAAAAGCTCTGGTTATAACAGAAGACGGAAAGTGCGACACAAAGATCCGAAGGCGAATTGGCATGGCGAAGGAAGCATTCTAGAAGTTGAGTAAGGTATTAAGAAACAGGACAATTTCTCTAGAAACTAGGAAGAGAGTACTGGATTGTTACCTACGTGCTGTCCGTCCTTCAATTTGGCAGTGAATGCTGGACAATAACATCAAAGATGAAGGAAAAACTTGAAGTAATTGAAATGTGGTTCTACAGAAGGATGCTGCGAATATCATGGATCGAGCATGTGAGCAATGATGAGGTCTTGGAAATGATGGAAACAAAAAGGAAATTAATACTGAGCATCAGGAAGAGACAGCTGAAGTTCCTGGGACACTCAATGAGGAAGGAGGGATTGGAGAATCTGATTCTAACAGGCCAGATAGAGGGAAAAAGAGACAGGGGAAAGCAGCTGATAACATATTTGAAGGACCTAATCAGGTGGATGACGGAACGAGGATTGCATGGTGTAACAGGAGAAGGCGTGCTCAGAGCCACCAGGGAAAGCCATGGAAACGTGGAAAGCCATGATCGCCAACGTCCTGAAGGCACAAGGCACATAGAAGAAGAATATATGTCAACTGTTTATGAGAAATTATAATGTGGGTATAAATTGGGGGATCCAATCTATATCATAATTAATATATAAACTGATCCCTCATTTTGTGGCCATGTTATTTTCTAAACATTTATATTCTAGATTTATGTGCTCGAGCTAGAGGATGACAGAACGGGGTTGCATGGTGGAACAGGATAAGGCTAGCTCAGAGCCACCAGGGATAGGGAAACGTGGAAAGCCATGATCGCCTACGTCTTGAAAGGGCAGGGCACATAGAAGGAGAAGATATATGCCACTTGTTTGTAAGAAATTATAATGTGGGTATAATGAGGGGAATCAAATCTATATTATAGTCGATATATAAACTGATCCCTCATTTTGTGGCAATGCTAGTTTTTATACATTTATATTCAAGATTTATGGGCTTGAGCTAGTAGATGATAGAACGGGGGTTGCATGGTGTAACAGGATAAGGCTTGCTCAGAGCCACCCGGGATAGGGAAACGTGGAAAGCCATGATCGCCTAATGTCCTGAAGGGACAGGGCACATAGAAGAAGAAGATTTATGCCTACTGTTTGTCAGAAACTATAATGTGGGTATAAAGAGGGGGATCAAATCTATATTATAGTCAATATATAAACTGATCCCTCATTTTGTGGCCATATTAGTTTCTATACATTTATATTCTAGATTTATGGGCTTGAGCTAGTTGATGACAGAGTGGGGTTTGGGTGGTGTAACGGGAGAAGGCGTGCTCAGAGTCACCAGGGATAGGGAAACGTGGAAATTCTTGATCGCCTAATGTCCTGAAGGGACAGCGCACCCACGTCTATTGAACAGGTGAAGAGGCTCATCCCTTGTTCCTTGTTTAGTATGTGGTTTCTAGCTT